>CM076581.1:1466986083-1467317128 GCA_034641835.2 Pinus albicaulis
TTTATTTAAAAAACACTCCTTAAATTGGCTGGCGCGACTGCGACTCTGGGATAGAGCGCCAGTTGGCGCGGCCTCTTTGTAGGATTTTCCCCATTGGCGCGAGTGATGAACTGGCTGCCCGCGCCAATGCAAAAAGGGATGTTTTTATGGTTTTTTGCAAGGAGATGTCTTCGGGGCAATTGAAGCTCATATTTAGAGGAATGCAATGATAGTGGTTTCAAGGCATGACATTGCTCACAGGTCACAGAATGGGCCCTCCAATGTGCGGGATGGGGAATGGAGGGACGGTGACAAATTACTGTGTAACAAGTGCCCTGTGTTGATATGTTCTTCTAACAAGTTGTTGAAATTGCCAATTCATATAATTTATTAGCAACTATGAAACACAATCAAAACCATGCATTTAAGATGGTTAACCAATCAACAATCCATCGAGACTAACTTCCAAGGATTGTCAAGAGTTGACAATGAGGTCTACATATACCTTTTCTATTGAGGAAACTAATTGCTATTGCAATTTATTTGGAAGTATTTTTCAGTAAAAACCCCTTAGGCTAGTAGAAAAACCAACTTTGATACCACTGTAATGTCCCTCACCAAAATATGTCAAAAAATCTTGCAATAATTCTCAAAATTATCTTTCATACATTTTCACAAACACTTTGCATGAAAACATTTCTTCAAACACTTCGTGTGTGAAGAAAAGGAATTTTATCGTAGAGAAATTTATCGAAACATTTCCCTGCATTCAAATAAGAAAATCCTACTCAACACAAGAATAAAAATAACTCAACCAATCTATTTATTAATTTGGAGCATGAAAATACATGTCATTCACTCCATTAATACAAAAATTGGAACCTCTAAATAACTCATAAAATTGGCATGTTTTGGCTATAAGGATGACTGATAGAGATAATGTTAAAGTGAGTTATGCCCAGGAATTGTAGCCTTAAAAAAGTAGCATGGTCCTTGTTCAACAATTTAGCCTCTGCATGACAAACTCCGTGTCTCCACAAATGAACTCAGTTGCTGCAATAAACTCAACCTCTCCACAAATAAACTTAACTGCTACAATATTTCAGCCTCTATCATAAATTGTTTCACCTTCAATAAAGAAACTTCCCAAAGAAGTATGCAGCTCCAAATATGCTCAATCTCTATGTGAAACAAGCTCGACTTCTATGCTAATTTTGGCCTCCCAATGAACTCGATCTCCCAAGAAATAACTCAGCCTTCCAAGAGATGGATTTGGCTTCCAAAAGAAGAGATCCACTTGCAAAACAATATTTTTACCTTCAATGTTGAGCATTAGTGAGAAATCTGAATGATCCCTCCTCTCAACTAGCTAGGGTGGATGGTTTCACCACTAAAACTAGTCTTAGAATTAGCCAGGGTGGATGATTCACCATAAAATACCAATCCTTACTCGATTTTTGGCCCTTACACTCAATCTCCAAGAGCTCTCAAATCAATTATCAAATACAATAACCAAAGCATGCCCAAAAGTGAGCTCCAATTCTCCTTTTATAATTGTTTATCATTAGAATACCATGGGTAATATTTTTCCCTTTTTCCCGCTCAATAATATAAAGTGACTTTATAAAGTTTTTGTATTTCTTTCCATAGTCACTTTTAATTGAATTATTCATTGTGACTTCTATGAGTTTTTCTTTTCACTCAGTGACATTCAAACATTTAATTGACCCCCTCTTTCCCCTATAACCTACGGGAATGAGATACACTACTGAATCAATCTCCAAAAATGATCATTTGGAAAGGGAAATTACAATACAATCCCAATTTCTTACTCAAGGTCTTGGAAATGGCACAAATTGTGAGTGACCTAATGTATTTACTACCATCTTTACAAAGATTTTTCCAATAAAAACACTTCATTAATATTGCCATAGTCTTCTCCAAAAACAGTGCCCTACTACCTAAGTGTGTTGTGCCTCCAAAAACATATTTCCACTCTCACTCAAAGGAACATGAATATGTCCTAAATGATAAAATAACCTTGCCTACAAATGGAGAGAAAACACCTATTTTGATATAATAATTATGTGATATATGCCATAAAAATTAAAATGAATGATGCTAATTTTGGGCAACTAGGTCCAAACTCCATGTTGCACTACTCATATGATGATGATTATATTTCTGTTGGATTCCTCTTTCGAAGAGGTGAAATATTGATCTAAAGATCATCTTGTTTAGATGAGAAGAACAAATATTTTGATTTTATTTTCCACACATGTGCAAGTTCGGCCAGATTTGTAATGTAGGCTCACAAGCCTAATAGATGTGTCACACACCCTCACTGACTGATATAAATTGGAGAGACTTGGAAATAATTTTCTCATCAACTCATCACACATTCTCTCTTGTGATTTGATCAGTTCGATCAACTTTTGGAGGCCTCTCTCTCTCACACGTGCGGAGCTGCAGCTGAAAAAATTTGCAGATTTTTTTAGGGCTGATTACTAGTGTATGAACCAGCGTTGACTGTGGTCAACCCTTGGTGTTTTGACCTCCAAAATTTGCAGAAATTCTGATTTTGTGAGGACACATTTGAGGGCACAAAAATCGAGGAAAAAAGAGCCTATTGACCGAAGCCCTAAACTGCAGTGTTGACTTTCTGTGTTGAATTTATGTTGACCGATGTTGAATTTTGAGGATCTGTCTTTGAGGGGTGTGTGTGACACTTGGAGGGTTGGTTGATCTAATGTTGACTTTTCTAGCTGATGTATCCTGTTGACTATCGTAACACACATTATTCTCTATCTTTGCTGGACAAGAAGAATTGTAAAATCTGATCTATATTATTGGCTTGTCTTCTCTTGATCTATTATTCTGTTCGATCAGCAGTTTACTTTCATGTTTATGTGATTGCTAAATTGAATTGGGCCTAAGAAAGATTGAAGTAAAATTTCATTAAGCATATAACATTTCGTGTCTATCTAAATTTAACATGGTATCGAAGATAATGTGAAGACAAAGTCCAAGCTTGTGTGAAAATAAATCACCGAAGAAGAAATCCTATCAAGGACCAATGGCCTCCTCAACCTATAAGGGTTTCAAATCTGATGATAAGTTGACTGACAAGTCTGATTATCATGCATGGAAGATGTCCTTCGATTTGGCATTAGAATATCAAGATGTCATGGATTATGTGCAGGGAGAGATCCTTGAGCCTCCATCAAATGCACCTGCTACCACAAATACGAAGTATAGAAAAGGGGAAATCAAAGCAAATATGATTATCTAGGATTCTATTCATTAACACTTGGTTGCTTACATTTCTGAGCTGAGCACATCTAAAGAGATGTATGATAAGTTGTTTAGCATGTTTAGGGCTAATAATGTTAATCGAGATATTTTCTTCAAGGATCAGTTGAAGAATATCAATAAGGGCAAGGATGAATCCATTCAATCCTATTTTATGAGGCTCACTAAAATCGGGAATAATCTTCTATATATTGGAGAATAAATAGTTGATCGAGAGATGGTTCTCATTGCGCTTGGAGGTCTCCCCCGTGATTGGTATGTATTCAATACCACTATTCTTAATAATAATGTGATTCATGATTTTGATATTGACGAGATGCACTCAGGAGGAGACAAGAATGATGGAGGGAGATCATCCCTCTAATGGAAACGGAGGTGGCCCTACTGCCTTCACTGCTCATGCAAAGAAGAGGAACAATGGTGGTCCGAGAAATCAAAACCATGGAAGGGTGGGGCCCAAAGGAAGGAAGGGAAGATGTTAAACTTGCAACAAGTTTGATCATTATGCAAGAGAGTGCCCTAATATAAGGGACTCTCCTAGGGATGATGACAACAACAATTCCACAGGGAATGTCAATCAAAGGAACAATAGGTTCAAAGGGAAAAGGAAGGCTCCCTCTTATCGTAGTGGAAATGGGAAACCTTTCAAGAGGTCAAGAAATTCCAAGTACGATGAGTCTAATGTTGTTGATAATAAGAAAATTGAACTTATTCTTGTATCTTCCCTCTCTGATTCATCTGCTCCCAACAACCTGGATGTCTGGTTGATTGATAGTGGTGCTCCAAGGCACCTCACTGGTTATAAAGAAGCCCTCTCTAATTTGATTGAGAAGGATACTAATCTAGAAATTATCCTTGGAGATAATGCCACATATCTCGTGAAAGGGATAGGGACTATGACCCTTCATATATCTCAAGGTCAAGTCCTTCGTTTACAAGATGTGTTGTATGTACCTTATTTTAAGAAGAACCTTGTGTCTATTTCGACAATAGAAGACAAATGGTTCAAGGTGGCATTCGTTGATGGAAAGGTACACACCTGGAAGAAGAACTTCAAATAAGCTCTTACTATTGGTTTTAGAGTTGATACACTCTACCAGGTTGGAGGAATTCCATTGGGGGCTATATCATGTGATACAACTATTAAAACAGAATTATGGAACCAGAGGTTTACACACCTTCATTAAAAAGCCCTTCCCGAAGCAAGGAAGGTGGTGACAGGGATGCCCGAATTTAAAGATGATCATGAAGGTATATTTCATGGTTGTGTGGAAGGAGACCATTCCCCTCAAGTGTCAAAAAGACAACTGATATGTTGCAGTTGATACATTCTAATTTATCTGGTATGTTTCCCATGACATCCTTGGGAGGATGTTTCGATTACATGACTTTACAGATGAATTCTCTCGCAAGACCTAGATATATTTCTTGAAGAAGAAGGACAGAGCATTCAAATGGTTTCGTACCTTCAAGGCCTTGGTGGGAAATCAAACCAACAAGAGAATCAAAGTTTTGAGGACTGAAAATGGGTCCAAGTACGAGTCCAAATGAATTCAATGACTTTTGCAGTGAAGCTGGCATTAAGAGGGATAGCACAACTGTGTATAATCCCGAGTAAAATGGTGTTGTTGAAAGAAAGAACAGGACCATTGTGGAAGTTGCATGTGCCATGCTATGTGACCAAGGTCTTCCGAAGTTTCTATGGGGAGAAGCTGCGAACACTCTTGTGTACGTTCAAAATAGATGCCCACATTCCACTTTGGACTCCAAAAATCCCGAAGAAGTTTTCTCTAGTAAGAAACCTGATGTTTCTCATTTTTAGAGTTTTTGGTTGTCCTGTTTACTTTCATGTGCCGAAAGAAAAGAGAAGCAAGTTGGATGCTTCTGGAAAGAAGGGAATGTTTGTGGGCTACAGTGAAACTTCGACGACATATATAATCTATGTGCCTGGTCAAAGAGAAGTGGATATATTCTATGGTGTCACGTTCAATGAAGAGGATACCCTCAAGAAAGTAATAAATCTTCCTAGCTCCAAGGAAAACAAACAAGATGAAGAAGCAGGGAAGAAGGAAGAACTGAAGGATGAACCGATGTCCGATGTTTAAGGACCTATGGATCCTATTGATCCACCTCCTTCAAATAAGAGAAGACCCTCATGGCTCAAGGATACTCTCGAATATGCCGAGAGACATATTGCCCCAAGGGGGACATTCTGTGAAAGCAAGAAGCCGAATAGATACCAAGGGTATCTAGAAGCCATGAGTAAAATTGTACAATCTAAGCCTGGATCATTTGAAGAGGTTGTAAAGCATCAAGTTTGGAAGGATTCTATGCACGAAGAATATGATTCCATTATGAAAAATGATGTCTAGGAAGTGGTCCCGAGACTGGAGGACAAATATGTTGTCGCCTCGAAATGGCTCTATAAGATCAAGCATGGATCTGATGGTGGTGCTGAAAAGTACAAGGCGAGATTTGTTGTCTGAGGCTTCTCTCAAAAAGAAGGCATAAATTATGATGACATATTTTTACCTGTGCTCTGCTATACCACCATCCAATCTATCACTTCCCTTGCTGTAACGCAAGGATGGATTCTCCATCAAATGGATGTGAAGACCGATTTTTTGCATGGTTCAATAAAGGAAGAGGTGTATGTGGAGAAACCTCTGGGTTCGAAGTCCATGATAAAGACACATATGTATGCAGGTTGAAGAAATCCCTCCATGGGTTTAAGAAATCCCTTGGGGCTTGGTATGAGAGGGTAGATAGCTACTTGATGAAGTTGGGTTTCACTCGAAGTAATGTTGATCAAAACCTTTATTTTAAGGTTGACAGAGAAAGGCCTCTCATTCTAGTTCTCTATGTGCACGATCTCTTCCTGACAGGTGTTGACCCTCTCATTCATCAGTGTAAGAGGGAGCTAGATTTTGAGTTTGAGATGAAATACATAGGATTGATGCATTACTTCCTAGGCTTGGAGTTCTGGCAAAGGCCAAGCAAGATTTTCCTTTCTCAAGGGAAATATTTCGTGAAATTGCTGGAGAGATTTGGTATGGTGGACTGTAAGTCTGTGTCAAAACCGATGGAAATCAAATTTAAGAATTTGTGTGGAAACACTACTGGGTCCGAGTTGAGAAATCCCACCAAGTATCGACAATTCGTGGGGGTTGTTGGGTACCAAATCTATATACTTTTCTCTCCCATTTTCGCCCACCTTTCTATCTCTTTGCATCATTAATTGTTCTAAAATACATGAGGTAAACCCCTTCCCACTATCTTACATGGAATATTTGATTAATGAAGTAATAGTCATGGAGGTGTTACCTTTGCAAGCATTAACCCCAGTATTTTTACAGATTCAATAAAAGTAAAGGGATTATAGCTGCGAGCCACGGAGCAACTCCAAATTTTCGGCGTTATCTCAACCTACTGCAACAATGAAACAGACTCTGTCTTACCCCAGCGTTATTTTAGGCTTTTCATGGTTTCCTTTTGGAAACTAGGTTGCTGTTGTAACAAATGTATAATTGTATATATTTAGTTGTTAAAGGAAATCTACAATTTCCTAAACATTTGTATAAAGAGGGCCTTTGGGCTGTGAATTGGGGTTAAGCAAGAAGAGACAGATTTGTAACATAAGCATTTTCCGATTAATTGAATGCACAATGTTTTGGTGTTCCATTTGTAAGTTGTGATTTTGCAGCAGCCCTGATCAGAGAGTTGGGCCCACTCTTCTGATCAGGTGTTGCGTTATCTTTCTTTTTTTGATTTTATATTTTGATTTGTTATCATTACTATTGTTCCAGTAAAATTCTGCAATTTTTGTGAATGCCTTTTCAATTCTGCAATCCATCTTAATTGTTGTTACAGTAGTTTGATTGTTCAGTAATTAAGCCTGTGATTCAATAGCAGGTTATGTGATTGCTCTTGCATATACTGTGCACGTTAGTCTTGAAATAACTAACACCCCCAGGTTGATAATTTATGTGGAAAAAGAGTTGAATATTTTGTAGTATTCCTCATTTAGCATACAGCTAATTGGAATATTGAATTTTGTTTTTATCACCTAGCAGCTAAATAAATGGGTAAGGAGGCCCATGCATATTAAAAACATGAATAAAATCCCTCATAATTTGAAAGGGGATAATCATAAGAGCTGGATTTCACACCCTTATGTGTGAAAGAGGACATTTACATGGAGACAAGGTCAGGTTTGACCAAGTCAACAGCGTTGGATTGGAGGTGGAGAACACTTTTAGAGACATCGCAATATGAATGGGAGGAGGGTTCTTTGGTGAAGGAAAACATAATGAGTGGGACCCATGCTGAGAGGGATTTCACTTGTTTAAAAGGAGGGCAAGGCAGCCATTGTGATTCATGCTATGCATTATTGATTTCTTGGTATGTTTAGACTTTGTGCATTCTCTTGTTGTTTAGCAGAGTTGTTGTGCTGCTTAGCACAAGGCATTCCTGTTTAGGAATTCATTATCCTTCTAAGAGAGGCATATTTAAGGAGCTTGCTCTTCATTTATCTACATTTAGGCTTCAGTCCAAGCATCTTCCTTCAGCTACAACGCAGTTTTTGTTTAGAGCTAGGTTGTGTTGCACGATGTTGCAGTGGAGGTTACTGAACACCACTTCCTGTGATTATTTTTTAGAGGAGGAAGCCTTCTTTCCTTTTGAGGATTAGTGAGGAAGATTATAGGATTATTTCACCATCTTTGGCATCAGGCCAACCATTTTCCATCATCTACAGCGCATTCCCTCTCCTTGACTGTGTTATTTTCAGTGTGCATCTGCAGTGAGGGTTGCAGTGTTTGTTTGGAGGGTGAGATCTTCAGTGTTAGGATTAGCCTTTCACTTGGAAGATCCATTTGAGGATGTCTATTCAGCTTGTGTATCATCTACAACCATCTCCATCTAGTTCTTGAGTTGCAGCTGCTACTCAGTCTTGAGACTGCAACTCCGGAAATTTGCAGTTTTGCATATTTCAGCCAATCCTTACAGGATTGTCTTGAAATTCAGTTTGGGAGTCTAGATCTTCACTCCCAACATTGTTTGGGCCCTACATTTGTATATTTGTGTATTGGAACTTCTCAGCAGCAGTTCCCCTAATAAAACTGCGCTGTCATAGCCTTGAGCATTTTCTTTGTAGCAGTGTTCTTCATTTTTCCATGTACATGTTTCTTAAGGCTTGTATTGCCTAGCTTGAGTGATTGTTTCCTCAAGATATTGTATGCATTTGTTGCTATGATCTAATATGATGGCTATTTGTATCTTATTACATCCTATGTGTTGATGTATCACTTCTATTTCATTATTATGTTCATGGATTGTTGTAGCTCCAATTTTGGAATATCTTAAGATATTCCCATTATTGTAGATTTTCCCTATTTTGGGATATTACAGTGGTATCAGAGCATAATCTTGGCTCAGCCTGTGGAACTTAGCCAATATGCTATCAAGAGAAGAGAAGATGAAGACTCCATTCTTTGGAGGAAAGAAGGAGGAGAGGCTCTCAAAGCTTCTTCCTAAATATGTACAGAGCATTCAAGGAGATCTCAAGAATATCATAAGGGAGATGCGTATAAAATATCCAAGAGGGTTTGAATCTGAATCAAACTCTATATTTTCATATGATGAGTGTGAGCATGTAGCCACACATCATGATACACAGCACATTCATATGCCATATTTTCCATGAGAAATATGGAAGAGGAAAGAATGACTAGGAGGGAAACTCTTAGTGATTTTCTGCAAGAGTATGAGTCTCAAACTCAGAAGTTTAGAGACCATATCACTTTTCCAGAGTTTTGCAAGATCAAGGTGAAGATAAGAAAGTAGCATGATAGGAGTAGATTCCTCTTATCTACTTTTGATGGTTAAACTACATGTTCAGCTAGAGCTTGGGTGGAAGAGCTAGACACCTTTTTGCAGCACCACCAAATTTCTGAAGATGGAGCCATCCGAGTTGTAGCACTGCATCTTGGAGGTAAGGCCTATGCATGGTGGATATTTGAGTCTTTCTCTTTGAATGCAAATACTTCTTCTTATGCAAGGTTTATTAAGACATTGGTGGAAAGGTTTGATGGAAAACTTTCTGCAACACATGTGGTGAAGTTAAACAAACATAAACAAATAAAAACCTTGCATGTGATGGAGGAAACTATAAACTCAGATCCACTTCAGGAAACCATGGAGGAGGTTGAAATCTTGCATCATATCTTGTTAGAAGAAAGACCTTTATCTCATATTCTTGAACAAGAGGGCATGGAGATCTCTTTTTCAAAAGAGGATCCAATTCTTTGGAGGTTGCCCATACATGTTGATGAGGAGGAGGGCAACAGCGCTACCATGTCTAGATTTTATCTAGCACCTCATGCAGAGGAAGAGCGAGCTCTTGCTCCAACTAGAGGGATTCTTGTATCATTACAAGGAATTCCCCAGGATCTCACATGTGGAGATCAAGGCACAACTCATAATTTACATGTGCCATTAATGATAGGGTGTGAAACTATGGAGATAAAAGGAGGAGATAGGGAGGATGACCAACATCATGAGATGAGGAGCCCACACCCCTATCTATTTCAGGAGGTTGATGCACCTAAGAGGGAGACTGGATTGCGCAGTGAAGGCAAGGACAAGTCTGTCCATTCATATATGCAGTCTACTCTTGATGTTGAT
Organism: Pinus albicaulis; assembly: GCA_034641835.2. Classification (NCBI taxonomy): domain Eukaryota; kingdom Viridiplantae; phylum Streptophyta; class Pinopsida; order Pinales; family Pinaceae; genus Pinus; species Pinus albicaulis. The sequence goes on from CM076581.1 coordinate 1,466,996,059, forward strand.
GTCTCATTGCATGGAGATATTTCACCAAGGAGACCACCAGCTCAGCAGATGATGAGAGATGCTTCACATTTTGAGGCACCATTCATTGATTTCATAGGAGTGGAGACCTTGGGAGGTCATTTTACAGCACTGAGAGTCTTGGGTAGACTCAAGGAGAAGGGAGATATTCTCCCAACATCATCATTACCCACTCTCACTTCAAATTCTGCGTTGTGGCAGAAGCAGCATGGGAAGGATAGCAGCCTTCCAAATTGCATCTTTGGCATGGGAGATGTCAAATAGGAGGATGACCATATGACAGATGTTCTTCATGAGAGATCATCAGCGCTGTCACTATGGAGGATAGATCCATACTGGAACTCCCAGATGTTGGTGGAGTATTCCAAGGATCTTTTCACTTGTATGATATTGGATGACCAGCTACATGAGGAGGGATATTCAATTAGAGATGGGTTCATCTACTATCATGGTAGGATATTCTTATCTAGAGCTTCCAAGCTCAAGGAGAAGTTGCTACAAGCAGCTCACAAAGATTTCCTTTTCAACCACACTTATTCTATGAAAGCATACCACACCATTATGGAGGGGTATTTTTGGGAAGGCTTTGAGGAGGAGATGTATCAGCATATAAGGAGATGCATGGGTCATGTGGAGATGGAGGAGATACATAACTCTTTGGGAAAGTTAGCACAACCACCTATTTTCTCTTTAAGGATGAGAGGAGACTCATCTATGAGCCACTCCATTTGCATGAGCAAGACATATGGTAAGGGTATTGTTTGTTTGCATAATGACTTGTATAATGTATATATGCATGCCTTAACCATATATGTGCAGGATTTTGCTCAAAGGAGGAGCATTCTTCCTTCTAGATCTCATGGTCTACTTGAGGCCATAAGCAGTATTGGTGATGGTCACTCCCTAAGAGGACTTGGGGAGGCTCTATATTTTGCAAAGCATGCTCACTTTGCACCATACACCATACACTTTCTCCAAACTTGTGAGAGATTTGGGCAACAAGCAAGTGGTGGGGAGGCCACCCATCATTTCATTTTTTATTGCAGTTGAGAGTCAAACTGCATTGGTTACATTTGAGGGACCATTGTTCTTCTCCCTTGATTCATATGGCAACTAGCATGATTCTCATTGTAGTTCCTTATGTTGTTGTTGTTCTTATTTTTATTGGGATCATGATTGGGGGAGTGGCACATTGGTTGGATGTGTCCCTTGGGGGAGATATTTCCCACATTGTTTGCATTGAATGTTATAATGGGAGCATGAGAGGTGATATGGCCACCACAACAAAACATTGGTTTCTTTATGAGGTGAGCCATGGGATTGATTGGATGCCATATGATGGTGGTTTCCAACTCATCACATATGAGATGGTTTGGGCCAGCATGATTCATAACGTTGGAGAGAAGGTCCTTGAGGATCTAGTATTCTTCTTGCCACCTGAGGGCAACATTATTACGGCCCAGGATCAGCAAACACTCTAAACTTATCTTAATTGGAGAGAAGGACAGCATGGGGTAGGCTATTTTGTCTACCATGGTCAGATTTTCAGCCCACCTACATTGCAGGAGCTCAAGGTGGAAGAGGATTTTGAGGAGTTGTCATGTTGGGAGGTAACTCATTTTGTATGGATGATTGCGTGGGGATGGAGAATCCACATGGGAATGTTAGTGCCCAATACCTTTCGGATTCCATGCCTCAAAGAGACCCTTAGATAGCCCATTGTTGCCTCCATGGATGATTTACATGATGTTAGCTATTTGGGATGCACACCAAAAGCTAGCTTGCATACTTGGGAGGGACATCTTGGAGACATATTGATGAGACAACATCTTGATCCTTGGAGGATTCTATCGTATGAGGATGCTACAGGGGGAGAAGAGGAGGATCTTTAGTTCTATCCTTACAGTTGCTTGAGGACAAGCAACATTTGGGAGGGGAGGACTGTAATATTCCTAATTTAGCATACAACGAATTGCAATATTGAATTTTGTTTTTATCACCTAGCATCTAAATAAATGGGTAAGGAGGCCCATGCATATTAAAAACATGAATAAAATCCCTCATAATGTGAAAGGGGATAATCATAAGAGCTGGATTTCACACCTTATGTGTGAAAGAGGACATTTGCATGGAGACAAGGTCAGGTTTGACCAAGTCAACAGCGTTGGGATAGGAGGCGGAGAACACTTTGAGAGACATCACATATGAATGGGAGGAGGGTTCTTTGGTGAAGGAAACCGTAATGAATGGGACCCATGGTGAGAGGGCTTTCACTTGTTTAAAAGGAGGGCAAGGCAGCCATTGTGATTCATGTTATGCATTATTTATTTCTTGGTCTGTTTAGACTTTGTGCATTCTCTTGCTATTTAGCAGAGTTGTTGTGCTGCTTAGCACAAGGCATTCATGTTTAGGAATTCCTTCTCCTTACAAGAGAGGCCTCTTGAAGGAGCTTGCTCTTCATTTCTCCACATTCGAGCTTCAGGCCAAGCATCCTCCTTCATCTACAGCGCAATTTCTGTTTAGAGTTGGGTTGTGTTGCAGGGTGTTGCAGTGGAGGTTACTGAACACCACTTCTTGTGCTTAATTTTTAGAGGAGGAAGCCTTATTTCCTTTAGAGGATCAGTAAGGAAGCTTCTGGGCTGATTTCACCATATTTGGCATCAGGCCAACCATTTTCCATCATCTACAATGCATTCCCTCTCCTTGACTGTGTTATTTTCAGTGTGCATCTGCAGTGAGGTTTGCAGTGTTTGTTTGGAGGGTGAGATATTCAATGTTAGGATCAGCCTTTCACTTAGGAGATCCATTGGAGGAGGTCTATTTAGCTCGTGTATCATCTACAACCATCTCCATCCAGTTATTGAGACTGCAACTCTGACATTTTGCAGTTTTACATATTTCAGCCAATCCTTCCAGGATTGTCTTGAAATTCAGTTTGGGAGTCTAGATCTTCACTCCCAACATTGTTTGGGCCCTACATTTGTAAATTTGTGTATTGACACTTCTCAGCAGTAGTTACCCTAATAAAACTGCGCTGTCATATCCTTGAGCATTCTCTATGTAGCAGTGTTCTTCATTTTTCCATGTACATGTTTCTTGAGGCTTGTATTGCCTAGCTTGAGTGATTGTTTCCTCAAGATATTGTATGCATTTACTACTATGATCTAATATGATGGCTATTTTGATATTCTTACATCCTATGTGTTGATATATCACTATTATTTCATTATTATGTTCATGGATTGTTGTAGCTCCAATTTTGGAATATCTTAAGATATTCCCATTATTGTACATTTTACCTATTTTGGGATATTACATATTTGTTCACATCTGGACACCAACATTTTGGTTTCGTTGCCTGGGAAGGATAACAAGGTGCAAGAACACGATCTGCAATTGGTCTCAGGGTCTATCTCTCATCTTGGGGAGGGAATTTATTGCCCTACTCTAAGTCCCGAGCATAATGTTCTATTTTTTTCTTTTTATTGTTTTTTTTAGAACTGATCTCTCGTCTTGGGGAGGGAATCCATTACCCTGCTCTAAGTCCCGAGCATAGCGTTTTTTTTTCCTTGATTTGATTTTTCATTAGAACCAATCTCTCATCTTAGGGAGGGTATTTTTTACCTTGCTCTAAGTCCTAAGCATAGTATTCAACTTTTCTTCTTTTTGATTATTTTTCTGAAAGGGCCAACTTCTCGTCCTGGGGAGGGTATTTGATTACCCTAATTCAGGTCCTGAACTTTGATTTTCTTTTATTTTATTTTATTTTATATTTGAACCCACTCTCTCATCCTAGGGAGGAAGCTATCTGTCCTGCTCCGGGTCCTGAGTGCTTTTGCTATTTTGATGAATTCTTCTCACCAATTGTATGAACAAAGATCTGAATAAGAGGGGCAGAGGAACACCCCCAAAGAAAGGAAAGGCTATGGGGAGGAAGAAGTATATCCAGAAGATCATCAAAAAGGATAAATTTGAAGCATCCTCTTGCATTGTTGTCAGGTTAAGGGTTCAGACGAAGTCCGAAGGGCAGTCAGTTGAACAACCAGTGTTATCCACGGTACTAGAGGAAATTCTGTTGACGACAGAAGAAGCAATAAATAAGGTATCAGTGGAGGAGACAACCCTGTTATCAGTAGAAGGGGAAGAAATAACAAGCAGAGGGTCGGAAGAACTAAGCAATTCCAATTAGGAAGAGGAACCTCTGAAAGGGTTTTCTTCACCACGAGACCAAGGGAGTGTTGTAAAGCCTCCCGTAGTTGAACTAAGAAATTATGATTTGGAAAGAAAATTCCTGAAGGATTTTGCATCACCAAGGGACCAACACAATTCGGTGAAACCTCCTACAGTCGAATCACCCCAAGTACCAGTCACAGAACCAGTTGAAATCCCAGGTGAGTGTTAGAGAATATTTATAGCACCTACAAGTTCTTTTATTGATTTTCCTATTGGAAACATTATAGGTGATGCACCGATGAAGCCCATTCCTTTAACGACTCTGCCTAATTTTCATGGGATTTATTTTGAAGACCCTAATACATTCCTCTTTGAATTTGACATTGTCTGTCGAGGGTATGATTATATCGCCGATGCTCAAAAACTAAAAATATTTCCTGCTACCTTAAAAGGGACAGCCCTGCGATGGTTCATGGGTTTAGGAGGAAGGACTATTTCCTCATGGGATGTGATGAAAAAGGTATTTTTGGAGAAATACCAAGATTACTATAAATCTCGTGACATTAAGGAGGAAATATTTAAGTTTGTATAGAAGGAGGACGAGAACATGGATGACTGTGTGGAACGATTCAAATATATATTACAGAGATTAGGCCATAGTGACCTGGATAAAGATATCCTGAAAATAATCCTTCTGTTGGACATTAGGTTCAATGCTCCCCGTGTGTTTCGCGACATGGACTAACCGCCTCTTGTGGATCCTAACTCTGATGATTGTAGTGGAGACTAATGCCTGTGGGTTTTGGTCTAACGACAATTGTGTTTCCAACAATTGGTATCAGAGCGACAGGTCTCAAGTTCGAAACTCACCCGGCTCGTGTTGGGGGGAGATTGTTGGACATTGGGTTCAACGCTCCCTATGTGTTTCGCGACATGGACTAACCGCCTCTTGTGGATCCTAAATCTGGCGATTGTAGCGGAGACTAATGCCTGTGGGTTTTGGTCTAACGGCAATCGTGTTTCCAACACCTTCTCCGGGCACTGAGGGAAGATTCCCTGCAACTTTTGAACATAGTAGGAAAGGTGGATGTTTCAAAATAATAATTTGACACCATCTGTGACTTGTGCATTCAGTGTTCACGAGGGGCTACTAGAAGTGGACAAGGAATTCAGCCATTAAATTCTTTTAGTGGAGGGGTTACAAAGGCAGAAATTGAAAACCTATTGGATAACTTAAGGACTGATATCCTGAGTATATTATCCACCCAAATGGACACTCTGCAAGAAAAACATAAACAAATAGATTTGGATAAGAATATGGCTATATTCTGCCCATAATGCAGAAAGAAGCATCCTTTGAAAGATTGCCCATTAAACACAGTGGAAGCCTGCGTGATTTGTGAACAGAATCATGCGACCAGCTCGTGACCTTCCTTGCCAGGACTAAAGGTATTTTTTCAAGGGGCAAGTGAGGTAAATATTGTAGATCAACTATACTTCATGGGACTGAAAAATCCATGGCAATCTCGACCACCAGCTATGAATCCAGGTATGCCTCAGGACCCATCTCAGTATTTTAATAATTTTAATATGGGCCCCCAGTCTGTACCTTTTTCACATATGTGGTCTCAGTATCAATATCCCCCATGGAAATAATGGGCTCCCCAGACCAGTTTGAATCCCTCGTGGAATCAGAACTGGTGTGGAACCTCTCCTACTGGCTAGTTTCCCCAATCTATACCTCAACAACAACTTCATCTGCCCTCCAATATACGTCCAGGTAACCCAGCCCTTCGACCCCAGCTTCCTATCTAGCCCAATCCCAATCCTAATAATAAAGGGGTCCAACAAACAAATACTCTTAACCTTCCATCTTATATCATTTCTACCAAAGGACTTAATGAGATAAACTTACAATCTGGGCGGTTAGTAAATGCTCCCGCTTCACCTATTATTATAGAACATATTGACAGTGAAGTTATAGAACCAAAACATAGGACAGTTGAGGATAAACCGGATCAGAACATGACAAACCAAACACCTCGACAACCTATTCTTAACTGGGGTCATCCAATCACCCTGCCATATCATGAAAGATTAACCCTGAACAAATAGAACCCTCAAGCAGAGTTTGACTTCCTGGGGGAATTGCAACATATTTTTGTCAAAATACCCTTGCTATAGGCTATGAGGGATGTACCTCTATATACAAAAACTCTCAAATATTACTGCTCTAAGAAACCTATGAAAAAACCAAGGGATCCATTAACCATTCATGTGATGGGTAGACTGTTCGACATCATGCTAGGAAAGACCAGGCATGTAAAATATGGAGGCCCAGGAAACCCAATTCTAACAATACAAATAAATGGGGTTGAAATCCCAAATGTATTGGTAGATTTGGGTGCTGCCATCAATATTATTACCTCCGAAACAATGAATACATTAGGTCTCGGAAATATTAAGCCAACCCCTACTATCTTGGAACTAGCAGATAGGTCTATAATTAAACCGGTAGGGAAATTGGAAGATGTGACTATTTCGGTGGATTCATGGCACTACCCTGTGGACCTCCTTGTATTATAGACACGATCCTTAGTTGGTGGTCACCCATTGATCTTGGGAAGACCTTGGCTCGCAACCGCAGACGCCTACATAGGGTGCCGATCTGGGCATATGATTATATCAAATGGGACGGTTGCAAAGAATCTTACTCTCTACCCTCCTGCGGAACCCAACCCATTTGAAAAATTATTAGCCAATCAGAAACCTCTACCAATAAAAGAGCATAAACCTGAAAATGAAGAAGTTAGACCAATCCTCACAATTGGGCAGGCCCTTCAATTTAAAACAGAAACCGAGGACGATGCCATTAACACTTTTATTAATGATCCTGGTTCTATTTCCAATTCAACTCGTCAAATTTTAGAATCTGCTATGAGTTGTGAGACACAGGAAAAATTTGAACCAGAAGATGGAATTGAAGACATTCCTATAACCTCATCCCATGATAGTATTCTAATTGAGATTGAACTAGGGAAAACACTCAATATCAACCCAAATCTATTAGAATCCCAGACAAAGCAGCTTTTAAAAGTCCTTTAAGACCATCAGGAAGCTTTTGCCTGGGATTAAACCGATATGAAGGGGATACCTGCTAACTTATGTACTCATCATATTTATATTAAGGAATATTGTCGCCCTGTGAGACAGCCCCAACGGAGAATGAATCCTGCTCTAAAGAACATTGTCAAAGAAGAATTACAAAAATTATTGGATGTAGGTTTCATTTACCCCATCTCAGATAGCCGATGGGTATCCTCGCTAGTTATTGTTCCTAAAAAGAATGGTAAATGGCGGATCTACGTAGATTACAGGGAGATAAACAAGGCAACTCAAAAATACCATTTCCCTTTGCCATTCATTGACCAAGTCTTAGACACCTTGGCTGGGAAGAATTTCTTTTCCTTCCTAGACGGGTTTCACAAGTATAACCAGATCTAGATAGCCCCAAAAGACCAGGATAAAACAAATTTCACATGCCCATGGGGGCCTTTGCATATAGGGTCCTCCCATTTGGCCTGTGCAATGCTCCTGCAACCTTCCAAAGGGCAATTCTGGGAATTTTTTTTGATTTAGTTGATGACAACATTGAAATCTATATGAATGATGTTACTACATATGGAAACTCATTTGAAGAGGGGTTGGAAAATCTGGAGAAAGTACTCAAAAGATGTAAGCAGACCCATGTATCTCTGAGTACATTCAAATTCCATATGATGAGGGAAGAAGGAATAGTATTGGTACATTTTCTCTCAGCTGTTGGAATTTGAGTTGATCTGGCCAAAGTAGAGGTAATATTACACTTCCAGGTACCTAAGACACCCACACAGGTACGTAGATTTATTGGTTGTGTTGGTTATTATAGACGCTTTATAGAAAATTTTGCTAAAATAACACATCCACTTTTTCAATTGCTAGCAAAAGATGCAGAATTCTTGTGGACTGAAGACTGTGAAGCAGCTTTCAAGAAAATTATGGGATTGATTTGCAAGGGTCCAATCCTTCGAGGAACTGATTTGGCATTACCATTTCATATACATGCTGATGCTTCTCAGACAACAGTAATATTTCTTTTAGGACAGCAGGTAGACAAAACACCGTATGCAATCTACTATGTCAACAAGAATTTAATTCATGTTGAATTGAATTACACAGTGACGAAGAAAGAATTCTTGGCTGTCATTTATGCTATCAACAAGTTCCGGCACTACATCACCGGGTATCCTACTTTTGTACATATTGATCATGCAACAATAAGGTATTTGATGAATAAACCTATCATTCCTGGCCGTATTACAAGATGGTTGCTATTGCTTCAAGAATTTGATATCATAATAGTAGATAAACCAGGAAAAGATAATGTGGTTGTTGATTTTCTGTCTAGAATTGATAACAATGATGAATGCACACCTATAGAAGATAGTTTTCCCGATGAGCATCTTTTTTCAATTTCTACTAATCCTCCATGGTATGCAGATATTGCTAACTATCTTGCTATAGGGAAGGTGCCCCATCATTTTTCATACAGTGAACAATGGAAAATTATTCATCACAGTGCCTGATATTCTTGGATGACAGGGTACCTCTTTCATACATGAGCCAATAAGCAAATCTGATGTTGTATATCTGAGGACAATATTTATGAAGTACTGAAGGCTGCCCATGATGGCCCTTGTGGGGGGCATTTTTCAAATAAAAGAACATGCCATAAGGTACTACAAATGGGATATTACTGGCCTTCTATATTTCGGGATGAGCAGAATTATGTCAGGAGGTGTGATAGTTGCCAGCGTATGGGGCAACCTGGTCGAGCTGATGAAATGCCTTTGCATGCATGGGTAGTCCTCAAACCTTTTGAGAAATGGGCTATTGACTTCGTTGGACCCTTCAACTCACCCTCCCAGCAAAAGGTTCACATTTTGGTCTATACAGATTATGTGACTAAGTGGGTAGAAGCCAAAGATGTTGCGAAAGCAACAGAGCAAGTGGTTTTAGATTTTCTATTTGAAGAAATTTTTGCTCGTTACAGTACTCGACTCCAAGAGAGATTATTTCAGATGGAGGAGCACAATTTACATCAACATGATACAAAAGCTTATGCAGAAATATGGGGTCAAGCACAGGGTGACATCTCCATACCACCCCCAAGTGAATGGACAAGTGGAAAGCACAAACAAGACATTGGAAGATATATTAACAAAAATTGTGGCATACCATCATCAGGATTGGGCTCAGAAGCTACCTGAAGCTCTCTGGGCATACAGAACAACATGGCGGAACACAACTGGATTTTCACCATTTGAGTTGGTTTATGGGAAATCCCCATTGTTTCCAATAGAATTTGAAATCAGTACGCTCAGAACAGCTCTTGAAGTTGGTTTGGATCTGTCAGATGCCAAAAAACACCGATTGGCCCAGCTTAATGAACTAGATGAAATCCGTTCAATGGTTTTCCAGAGGACTACTGCTATCCAGCAGCAGAGAGTGAAATGTCACGATAAGTTTATCAAAAACAAGGTGTTTCATAGGGGAGACTGGGCATTACTTTATGACTCCCATTTTAAGGATTTTAAGGGAAAGCTTTGCACTCGCTAGATGGGACCTTACGAGGTGGACGCTGTATTTGATAATGGAGCAATCAGGCTAGTCACAATTGATGATACACATGCTTCATTCATAGCAAATGGAAATCGCCTGAGATTATACCACCACCTAGCCTCCAAGGATGCTTTCATCAAACATCTCTCTGAGAAATCTGGTTTGAAGGTTATAAGCGCAGAGAACTCTTCCTCTACATCCTCACTCTAATATATATATATATATATATATATATATATAATAAATGAATAAATACTGTTACTATTTATTTTTTTGTCTTTTTGCAGGAGTTACTACTAAGGAGTAACGTTTTAGAGCTCAAAAATTTCCTAAGTATCGATGTTATTACTCCTTGGATGTTGCTACTCATGATGCTGTTACTCAGTTGCTACTCATGATGTTGTTACTCGGTTGCTGCTACTCACGATGTTGTTACTCTGGATGCTGCTACTCGTCATGTTGTTACTCACGATGTTGTTACTCTGGATGCTGCTACTCGTCATGTTGTTACTTTGAATGTTGCTACTTGTCATGTTGTTACTCCAGATGCTGCCACTCATCATGATGTTACTCCAGATGTTGTTACTCCGGATGCTACTACTCGTCATGTTGTTACTCCGAATGATGCTACTCCTCATGTTGTTACTCCAGATGTTGTTACTTCGGATGCTGCTACTCGATGTTGTTACTCCGGATGTTGCTACTCGATGTTGTTACTCTGGATGCTACTACTCGCGATGATGTTACCCCAGAGGCTATTACTCGCACTGCTGTTACTCCATCCACATCATTACTGCGTCGTTATTCTACCAACTGTCACTTCCTCCATGTAGGCCATCAGGTACGTCTCCACTTGACTTTTATGGATTTAATTAAATATTCCATGTGAAGAAATTAATTCCGCACACGACAAATTTTAAGTTGGGGAGGGGGGGGTGCCGTCATAACTTAACGACGGCATAATGATGATTTCGAAATTCATTATTACAACTCCGTGTGTGGTACACCCTACGATCCTTACCATACTCTGTATAATCATTAAATACATATTGGGATCTGCAACACGCATGTGATACAGACGGATTAGTCATTTCCACCTCATATGAAATAATTACTATTCCATTCATCACACTTACCATACTTTTTCATGATTTTCCTTGTTTCCCGAGAATTACCATCCGTATTTATCGTTAATACTCCTTGTTTTTCACCATGTTGTTTTTCCAAATTTGGTACCCACCACTCCATCCAATGGTCTGCTATTCCATAGTGTTGTTACAGTCTCCATAGGATGGGCAGACTAGTTGTGCGGCATGAACCTGAAAACACAGTCTCGGTCTGCAGTAATCCAGAGGTGTGGAAAGTTTTTGTCGATGCAGGATGGGATATCTACTTCGATAGATTGCAGAGGTTTGATAAAGGAATCACAATGGAGTTTTCACTTAATTTGGATGAGAATTGCTTGCGATTCAGAGGATTGGAAATTCCTGTCACAGAAGAAGTAATTGCGGAAGTTAGCGGGTTGAGATAGCAAGGGCAGCAATGGTTTGCTCGGAGAATTCCTCTCCCGGAGTTTCCCGAACTATTCTTGCAGGCAGGAGAAAGCGTCGTTCCATATGGGAGAGGGTATGAGTGCAAGTTTGTACCATATCCATGGAACGAAGTAGCAAGTTTTGTAATGAAATACATAATCTGCGAAGGACGAGCCACAACTCTGTTCAAATATCATTTTAAAATTTTGACTCACCTTCGATTTCCACAGGCTCATGTGCATGCCTTAAACATGCCTTTCTTTCTATTAAAACAATTGCAGCACATGGCATAGTCTGATCGATGTTCGCACTAGATGCCGACAGTTCTCTCCAATCATGGATTGGTTCATTTACAAGTCATGCATGCAATAGTCCGATTTCGATTTCCTTGGGTAGAACTCTGCGAATCATAGGAAGAAGAGATAACATCTATCATTGTTGCTAGAGAAGAAGAACCAGTCTCTCCAACTTGTTTAGCAGAGGAAGAACATTTAGAGGACATGGAATTAGACCAGGAAGAACCAAAAGAAATGGAGATGGAGGTTGATCAGGAAGAACCTGAAGAAATGGGAATAGAGGAGGCAATTGGTGATACAGTCGAGGTTTCCACACAAGAACCATCCTCGCATGAAGAAATCACAGATGAAGGAATTATGGGTATAGTGGATGAGGCTAAGACTGTTTTACAGCCATCAAATTTCATTAATGAAGAACAGGTAGGTGGAACATCAGATGGAGGGATGGCAAGTGTTGTTGTTTTGCAAGAAACAACATCACCTTCCTAAGCAAATATGAATATTGAAATAAGTGGGGGTGTTACATAAGAACCACCCCCGATTCAGCTAGAACAAGGAGACAGGGAAGAAGTAATTCGCGAAGTTGGCACTGTTGCACGAGAACCAGTGTCCACTGCAGGAGAGGAAGCAATGCACGGAGAACACGAAAATAGAGGAGAAATGACCCGTGAAGTCGACATTGTCCCATAAGAACAAGTATTGACTGCAGGTAGGGAAGTAATGCACGAAGGGTAGGAGGACAGAAAGGAAACGATCCTCAGAATCGACGATGTTCCACAAGAACTAGCATCGACCCCAACTGAAGTAGCAGTGCATGAAGGTCCGGCCCAAGTTGGAAATAAGGATGATGAAGCTATTCCCCATTCTCCATTCTAGTCTATGATGCCTATAGGGTTGAGGGGATTCTACTCGTACCAATGATTAATGGAGGAAATAGTTGTTCCACCGGTGTTGAGATTCGTCGACCCAGGGAAGAATGTGACCGACATCTGTCCATCAATTGCTGGGACGTAGCCAGAGAACCCAGAGGCTCATAAGGGAAATGGAATTTCTGTGGAAACAATGGAACACAGGATGGTCAATGGAAATGCTGACCAAAAGGAAAGATTCCGTGAGGTAAATGTAGAGGAGGATGCCCCTGAAGACAGGGAGCCCAGCCAGAAAGACCTAGCAGAAAAACCAGTTGATAGTATTGACAGCATTCCACCGCCTCCTGAGCCTGTTACAGGCTTGGGAGATGAATTTATTGCCAAACAAGAGTGGATTGAACAGTGTGAGAAAATAATATTACCTCTTAAGCAAAGGTATCAGCTGCAGTTCAATGAAACCATGTGATTGAAGAAGGAAGTTCGAGAGCTAAAGAGGCAATTTCCCAGTCGAAGAAGAAGGTAAAAGTCTACAAGTGGAAGGCAGCAAAACCAAAAATCGAGGTCTCCTTTGCAGATACACATACTGATCCAATCGAATAATTGTTTGAAGGCCGGGTATTCTTCTTGGCTGCTGAAATCCAGAGATGGTAGTCTGCTGCAAATGGACATAAGAAGGAGACAATGAGGGTTCGAGAACAAGTTGTCGGGATCGTTACAGGGATACATAGACCAGTTGGATAAAGCACGGCAGAGGCAAGCAAAACAAAAGGCCAAGATAGAGGAGTTAGAAGAACAAGTGCAATTGTTGCAATCAGATAAGGAGAATATGTTTTCCTTGGTGCAGCAGGTAATGGCATGTAGACCTCCCGCACATAATTATGCCTTATTCCTTCATGAACAGTTTCTTTTATTTTTCCTTGAGAGTATATAGAAGGAAATTTGTCACGAGATTGAGGATCGAATCCAGTTCCTCCGTATTTTGAAAATTCAAGATATCATAGGATAGCACTTAATGTGCAAACTCAACATGCATGGTTACTTCTTAAGGCACGATCAGGCCTTTAACCCTGTTCCATTCATGGGGGACATTCATTTAAGAGCTTTCACCTCTTACACCATCAATCAGATTAAATGGAGAAAGGCCTATGATACGTTTTAAGAAAACCAAGTCACAAGGCCACTAATGATGAGGAGGGAGCATGGCCAGGCAACACATATTTATAACAAGCATTTTACCTTTCTACAAATCAGGGGGCATAGAGGACATATGTTGACTACCCAAAAATGGTGTGTTGACCTATGTGTTAGACAGATAATAACTTTCCAAGATGAAGCACTAGACAATTGTCAAAGGATGTGGATGTTGTCATCTTCAGCCATCATAAGTCGAGAACCTTTTGGAGCACCTAACTTTGCACGGGCATTAGAAAGAGTGCCATGTTTTGTAGCATACATTCAGAATTGTGGGGTTAGGTGGATGGGGCTGAGGTTTCAGTTTCCCCTTATTTGGTTGCCAACAGAGCAATATACTCTTGCATATATTGTCAGCCTAGATTGGTGGAATGATGTTGTCTTGAAGGAAGGTTATAAACCCCCTGGGACAGAGATGGTGGAAGAATATGACCTCACACAGCTTCATGCCAGCCACAGTCAGTCCAACCCAGATTTGAGAAGACGTCAAGCTGCATGAAGACATGCAAATAGACCAGTTGGGGGGAGATGTTGGGTACCAAATATGTAGACATTTCTCTCCCATTTTTCACCCATCTTTCTATCTCTTTGCATCATTAATTGTTCTAAAATACATGAGGTAAACCCCTTCCCACTATCTTACATAGAATATTTGATTAATGAAGTAATAGTCATGGAGGTTTTACCTTTGCAAGCATTAACTCCGGTATTTTTACAGATTTGGTAAAAGTAAAGGGGTTACAGCTACGAGCCACGGAGCAACTCCCAATTTTTGACGTTATCTCAACCTGCTTCAACAGCGCAACAGACTCCGTCTTACCCCAACGCTATTTCAGGATTTTCATGGTTTCCTTTTGGTAATTAGGTTGTTGTTGTAACAAACGTATAATTGTAGATATTTAGTTGTTAAAGGAAATCTACGATTTCCTAAACATTTGTATAAAGAGGGCCTTCGGGCTGTGAATCAGGATTAAGCAAGAAGAGACAAATTTGTAATAGAAGCATTTTTCGATTAATTCAATGCATAGTGTGTTGGTGAGGTAAATCCCCTCTGCGGACAGAGGCAATCCCACTAGCCCTAGAGTGGGTCTAGCCACAAACGAGACAAGCTATAATATCGATTCCTAGTTAACGAATTGAAGAAGATTCGATAGATGACTTACCGGAGGTCCTACACTGTCGTTGTCGTCGGAAAGAGTGGCTGCCTCTCGCTCCTGGTTTGACAAATCACAATCGGCTCACTTTCACGCTTGGATACCTGCACACACACAAGAAACAACGATGATATACAACATATTATTTCACATTCGTAACTATCAGTCAGTCGAAGAATACTAAATCAATTGCCTTAATAATCAACATAACACAATGATGGAACCAACACCATAGTCAAGTATATTAATGAAAGAAAGGAAGAGTACAACCAAGCTTCGATGTTGCGGTCTCCTCCAACAAGGTTCCAGTGGAGTGCGTCTCACAAAGGCTCGTTGGGAATTCGGACGGGGCTCTCTCTATGGAATTCTCCTTGGTTCTACCTTCTCAATGGCAATTACTCAGCTATGTTATCTCTTCTCCAAGTTCAGCTTCTTGGCTATATGTTCAGCTGTATAATTCTCTTTGTTTAGCTAGCTTTCATAAAGGGAGAAGGCCTGTTTATATAGAGGGAATGTAGAGATTAGGATCCTTATAATCATGGAAGGGAGACCTATCTTCAATGAGTGTTCCATAGGAGGAGGAAACCACTACCTAAAGAGGGAGATCCGTGGCTCATCAACTTAACCACTTCCTGTGACTCATCCCTGAGGTGGTTAAAAGGAAAATTCCGCCTCTTTTTGTTAAAAAAACATTCCTAAAACAGTTGGCACGGGCACTACACTGAGACAGAGCGCCAGGTGGTGCGGGCTCTAGTGTAAATCCTCCACATTGGCACGAGGGGTAAACTAGCTACCTACGCCAAGGCCAAAACATAGGTTTTTGGGTTCTTTTTGAGGAAATGTCCAACAGGAGAAATGATTCCCTTATGCAGGAGGATGCAAAGAAGGTGTTTGCAGAGTATGATACTGCTCACAGGTCACGGGAAAGACCCTCCAATATGCGGGGCAAGGATTACAGGGACGGTGACAAAATGTTGTGTAACAGATGCCCCCTAAAGCATGAGGTCCGAGAGAGAGGGAGGGGTGAAATTCTTTATGAGAACACGTTTGACCCAAACACTGCTGTCAGAAAAACCTACAAGTCCAAATACAACTGATATTTCTAATACATGACATGTGGCATGGGCGCAACCATCCATAAAAGAGTACATAAAAAGTGAGATCTGAGGTATGGACACAACCATCCAGCAATAAGGATCAACAAATAGACTCAGGTATGGTTGCAACCATCCAATCAGAAGAGTCATATAATAAGTCATAGTAATCCACGAAGAACTCGTAGCCTGGATTTCATCAGACAAAACCCAGGGTCTTGCGCTCCATCTTGATCTGAACAAAGTACAAATTCGAGCATGCGTATATGTGAGCTGAAGTTGAACATGAAAAAAAATCGTATGATTACCAGCCAATGATGAAAGCCGTTAACAGACGCGAGAGAAACCACCAATGATGACAATGGCTCTCAAGGTACAAAAAGGTACAATCCACAGAATGTGAACAATGATCTGACGTCGAACACCCGCGGAGTCAGTCAATCGAAGGCCAATGATGTGGACCTTGCGTCGAATGTGAAGAGCCTGCCATTGAGGCATGCAAGCTCCAAGGTACTTGAAGGGAGTCTCTAGATCAGATTCCTGGATAATGAACTGAAGTCTACAGGAAGTGACCTAATCGAAGGTGGGCCATAATTTTTCCCACATCATCGATACAAGACTGAGGAGTATGATGTTTGTGAATCAAGGCCAACAGAGAATTAGAGGGAGGTTGAAAACTTCAGAGGCAAACTTCTCTTGAACATATCGGCAACACGACACTGGATCTGGTAGTATTTGACATCAAGGGATCTGAGGTCATGGCGACGTGGCAAAGAGCAGATGAGTGGTCAAAAGAGATTACCCAAGCCCATGGAGGCAAACAAATGACGAAGTGAGATGTCCCCAACCCGACACGAATGCAGACAAGTGCCATGTTCAAGAGAAACATACTGCCAACACGACTACAATCTGGTTCCATTTTCCCCCACCATTTTTGGCGAGTACCCCAATTATTTTTTGAAAACAAGCTTGAAGGGGATATCATATGCTTGTGATGTAAGTTTGTCCTTCGGACAAATCCAACCTAGTACATTTTATGAGCCCTAGGAAGGAGGAACTCGAGTAACGTCACAATGACGGAGTTCGATGTCATCAATTTTTAACGAGTCTGAAAAAGGAAGAACTCGACATCTTTTCATGTTTAGATAGTTTGAAAATAACGCACAAAATAAAACTCCAGCAGAGGTCCTTTTTGTAAATAGTCTCTCGGATCCGAAAAGGTAGAAAACAATATTCGAGAGAACCTCTTAGTCGCGATAGGCTAAGGTATTCCTTTTTCGTAAATAATCTATCCCAGCCTGAAAAAGGGGTAAACATATACTGGGTAGATATCGTTTCGCATCCATTTAACGAGTTCAAAACGACAAGAGTCTCGACAATCTTTTTAATTTTAGAGAGTCAGAAAAGAGCTGAAAGATGACTCCTCCTGGAGGAATGAGTGGTATTAAGGGTAGAAACTGGATCTGGTGATGGTGGAACTACTCTGAACAAATAAAGGTAAAGAGGCTGGCTAACAAGACCACTCATCGCAGCGGTTCCTCAGGAATGGGTGAAACAACCAAGAGAAGGCATGTGATCGGCCAAGCAGATAGTGACGATGGAATGAGAAAACTGAGGTTCATCTGGAAAAACAGGCTGATAAGATGACAATCATGAGAGTGTAACATGGGAATGGTTTCATTTTTACACAAGAATGAAACAAAGATAAACTATTCTTGAACTCTGCTTGAAGTGGTTTCATTTTTACACAAGCTTGAAACAAAGATAAACTATGCTTGAAACCGGTTCATTTCTACACAAGCTTGAAACGGAAACAAACTATGCTTGAAAAAGTAAGCATGCCCCTAGTATGGTGACTCAATTCAAGGTACATGCCCCCCAAGCTTTAGTCCATATGAATGGTAGATGGAGTGAAGGTTCAAATTAAGAGATCAGATAAAGACTCGACTGGGATTTTATGAGATCTTATCAAAGACTCGAATTGAACAAGAACGTGTTTCATTGTTTTAACGAGGTTGACACATTAAAAGAACTATCCTCATGACATCTTGTTTCATTTTTTAGGGAGCTTGACACAAGGAAACGAATTGTGCTCCGACAACCTTGTTTCATTTTTTAAGGAGCTTGACACAAGAAAATGAACTATGCTTCGAAAAGCTTGTTTCATTTGTTAAGGAGCTTGAAACAAGAAAAAGAACTATGCTCCGACGACCTTTCATTACGACAAATAAGAGGCCATGGATTCCAAGAGGTTTGCATCTAATGGGAAAACAACATCTTGAAAATTAGGACCCAATGCCCCCGGCACGCGATGCACAATGGCACCATCACTGAATGCAGGCACAAGACAGGTAGCCACATAATTAACTTGTGGCAATGAAAAAATCGGCGGATAAAGACTCGGAAGGGATGATGGTGGACCAGATGTCATGTCAGGACCAACGAATGAAAGCTGATCAATGGTCACGATCCGACTTTTGTGTGGAAAATAGATCACACAAAAGAGGGAAGAGACAACTGTACCCATGACATAAGTATAGTCATGCCCCAATATAAAATTGAAATCTAAGGGGCCTGGAACAACCATCACATCTATATGGACGGTTTTCCTTCCCAAAGTAACAGGAAACTTCGGAAGGATCCCTAACGGTTGACTGCTTCCTTTGTTAAAAGCCAAAAAAATTTGGGTAACAGGCATAAGCGGTGGAGAACCAAAAGCTTGCCAAGTAGTTGAAGAGAGAATACTAACAGACACGCCTTCATCTATAATAGTGACGGGGACGACCAGATCAAAGGTTTGTACTGTTATCTCGAAAGGCACATAAGCCGGAAGGCGGTATCTGGCAAATCAACTCCAATCAAAGGAAGCGACCAAACTACTTGGAGAGGATACCATCGAACTGAGATGGTTTTCCCCTGGTGTCACCGGAGCAAGAGGAGCACTCTCCTGGACTTCCATCACGGGAGTAGGAGGAGTAACTTCTTGAACTACAGGGACGGATGAATATTTCTCCAAGTCCGAAGAATCTGATGAAACAAGAAGAACATGGGGGGGATGAGATCCACTCTCAACGGAAAAAAAAACCTGATGGACCATAGGTGGAATCAAGTCGATCGATTCCACGTCAAATGGTTGGTCAAGAACAGATTCCTGAATTTGAATTTCTGAGGGAGCAGGATTAACCGATAATGAATCTCGACTGATTGTTGAATCAACTAGTGGAGGACTCGAAGAAAGCTTCTAGTAACCAGCTGGAAGGCAAGGTGCAGAAACAGTAGGGTTGTCCAACACTCTCTTGGCTTCATCCATGTACGGAATAAGGTGAATGGGATGGTGCCCTTCACACAAATTACAGGGATTGGTAATCTTACCCTATTTGTTACGAGTCTGATTAGTACTAGTTGAAGATGTGTCATCAATATGACTTCCAGAAGCCAAAGGCAATGGTGGACGACCATCGAACCATACTTCAAGCACCTTGGGAATGCCAGGGAAATCTCGAAGAAGGTGGTCACCTTTGCACAACATGCAAGGGAATTTTACTTTCCGTGGAAGCTTGGATGGTTCCGCAAGGGAAGGTTTCTTAAGCGCAATAGTTGCAGTATTAGCCTCTCGCTTATCTGACTTCTTCTTCTTTGTCTTGTTCTTCTTCTTCCTAGCCACCTGGTTACTGGAATCCATATTTTCACCAGGCGAAGTAGAAGAGGAGAATGAAGAAATAGGCGAAGAAAGGGAGAGGTCCACCTTAGAATCAACATGAGGTTGTGCAAGTGGAGGAGATGGTCGAACAGAGGCCGGAGCGCTCGGGACCACCGAGGCTGAAAATAGCCACACAGGAAATCCAACAGTTAACCCAGGAAGGGACAATGTTGCCATATAAGGAGCACCAACATTTCGAAAAGCAGGAAAAGGACCAGGATTCCCTTTGGAGGGGATTCCTTGGTTAGTGAACTCCGGAAACGTTGCCATCAGAAACAACCTTAAAACAACGGTAAGGAAGCTAACTTTAACCAGGAATATTTCGTGGATAGTTAATTTTTTAAAACATTGAAACAAAACTTTGTAGTTTCATATTTTAAGAGTTGAGAAATAGACAAAAGGTGACTCTATCACTTTCAGGTTGAAACGAGCATGAAAGGACAAATTCTCGATGATCTTTTCAAATTTATGGAGTCAGTAAAGATCAAAAATGACTGCTCAGGTATTCTAGGTAAAAGGGTGTACCAGGTTCCCGTGAACTGCCATATACACCTTGGTAAATAAATGAAAGAGAAATTAACCAAGGACTTGACGTACGTGCAGGTAGTCTCCTCGAATGCTGTGTTCGGTGTATCACGGTTACAAGGCTATAGACTCGGCTTCCTACGAATAAAAGGATTGCAACCTAGAGGGGTCTCCCTTTATATACTCGACAGTACGAGGAGCGCAAGTCTGTACTAGTGACGTCTGAAGCCAGATGGCAAGTGACAGCTGCTAGGTTTAAAGACGCCGGAACATGTCTCTAACTTAGACCACTGAATGTTTCGTTAGGTTTCAATGTTGCCTTAGGTTAATTGAGTAAATTTTAAGTTGATATTGTATTTATGTTTCAATTCCAAGGTCCTACCGAATGTTGGATCTCACAAATCCCTAAATGCAAGCTACATGCCATAAAATACCATTTGTTCGATGAAAAGCTATCTACGAGAAAGTTTAGGAGTTTTCAAGCGATAGCAAACAATAAGAACATGCAAAAACATCCACTGCAATATTTGATGCAAGCTAATGGAAATGAGAAATCTTCCATAGAATGCCCAATGTTAGTTATGCGAAAGACTTTCAATTTCACAATGCAAACAAGAATGCAAGCACAAATATTTTTTATTTTTCAATGTAATAGGGCAAAAAGTGCACTAAATGACATGAAAAACAAACCAACACACCAGTTCGAGAATGTTAATGCGAGAGTCGAAATGAAACAATTTCAATCAACCCAAAAGCAAACAAAACAAAACTCAAACCAATGTTGCAATCTCTCAAATCAAAGAAATATTTCGAAACAGACCCATACAAGCAATGTAATCTATGCTTGGAGTGACAAGAAGCACAACTGAATGAAAGAGGCAAGAATTATTCAACCAATGAAATCACTCAAATGGATCAAGGGAGCTGAATGAAATCAGGCAAGGAACGAAGTTGACCATGAAACAAAAGACCTAAACGCCTATAGGAGGCTTAGCATACCAAAGCACTAGAAAGCCCTAAGGCTACGATGCTGACAGCAAAAGGACAAAAAACTGAAGGGAGGATGTTCACAATCACAAACAATCCCAAGGCACTCAAAACATGTCATGAAATCACCCATAAACACAAGTACTGACCCAAAAATTCCCAAACAAAGAAAACCCTAATACCTACAGGAATTGGTGCGACTGTTTGGTTGTAATCAGCACCAAACAAGGGATGGTGCGGGTGCTGAACTAGCAACAAGCACCAGTGGGCGTGACTGTCAGACCAGAAAATGCGCCAATAAAGTCAACCCTAGTAAAAGGAAAATTTTGGAAAACAGAGGTCAGATCTGATCCTTTCGGGTTGAACAAGGGTCTTAGAATTAACAGAAATAACTAGAAAAGGTAAAATAAGCAAGCAAATACCAAAAAGAAGACCTAATGGATAAAATACAAACTTGCATTGATCCCTAGTGGAGTTGCCAATTTGTTGGTGAGGTAAATACCCTCTGCGGACAGAGGTGATCCCACTAGCCCTAGAGTGGGTCTAGCCACAAACGAGACAAGCTATAATATCGATTCCTAGTTAACGAATGGACGAAGATTCAATATATGACTTACCAGAGGTCCTACGCTGTCGTTTTCGTCAGAAAGAGTGCCTGCCTCTCGCTCCTGGTTTTACAGATCACGATCCACTCGCTTTCACGCTCGGATACCTGCACACACACACAAGAAACAACAACGAGTCATGATATGCAACATACTATTTCACATTTGTAACTATCAGTCAGTCGAAGAAGACGAAATCAATTGCATTAATAATCAACATAACACAATGATGGAACCAACACCATAGTCGAGTATATTAATGAAAGAAAGGAAGAGTACAACTAAGCTTCGACGTTGCAGTCTCCTCCAACAGGGTTCCAGCAGAGCGCGTCTCACAAAGGCTCGTCGGGAATTCGGACATGGCTCTCTTTATGGAATTATCCTTGGTTCTACCTTCTCAATAGCAATTACTCAGCTATAGTATTTCTTCTCCAAGTTCAGCTTCTTGGCTATATGTTCACCTATATAATTCTCTTTGTTCAACTAGCTTTCATAAAGGGAGAAGGCCTGTTTATATAGAGGGAGAGGGAGAGGTTAGGATCCCTATAATCATGGAAGGGAGACCTATCTTCAATGAGTGTTCCATGGGAGGAGGAAACCACAACCTAAAGAGGGAGATCCATGGCTCATCAACTTAACCACTTCCTGTGACTCATCCCTGAGGTGGTTAAAAGGAAACTTCCGCCTCTTTTTGTTAAAAAACATTCCTAAAACAGCTGGCGCGAGCACTACACTGAGACAGAGCGCCAGGTGGCGCGGGCCCTAGTGTAAATCCTCCACATTGGCGTGAGGGGTGAACTAGCTACTTGTGCCAAGGCCAAAACATAGGTTTTTGGGTGCTTTTTGAGGAAATATCCAACAGGAGAAATGATGCTCTTATGCATGAGGATGCAAAGAAGGTGTTTGCAGAGTATGACATTGCTCACAGGTCACGAGAAAGACCCTCCAATATGCGGGGCGAGGGATTGCAGGGACGGTGACAAAATGCTGTGTAACATAGTGTTTTGTTGTTCCATTTGTAAGTTGTGATTTTGTCGTAGCCCTGATCAGAGAGTTGGGCCCACTCTTCTAATCAGGTGTTGCGTTATCTTTCTTTTGTTGATTTTATATTTTGATTTGTTATTGTTACTGCTGTTCCAGTATAATTCTGCAATTGCTGTGAATGCCTTTTTAATTCTGCAATCCATCTTAATTGTCGTTACAGTAGTTTTCTTGTTCATTAATTAAGCCTATGATTCAATAGAAGGTTATGTGATTGCTCTTGCATATACTCTGCGTGTTAGTATTGAAATAACTAATGCCCACGGGTTGATAATTTAAGTGGAAAAAGGGTTGAATATTTTTTCACATCTGGACACCAACAGGGGCCCCGATGTTCTTAGTGAACTCCCATCCGGACGTATGTTTTGCAGTGAAAAATTTGATTCAACATATGGTTGAGCGTCATCATATTCACTGGATTGGTGCCTGCAAGAATCTATTGAGATATCTTTGAGGCAAAAGCAACCATGTGATGAGATACACTGTTGGGAGTTTGAGACTCCATGGATATACTGATGTCAATTGGGTTGGTAGTGTGGTGGATCGCAATAGCACATCTGGATGTTGCTTCACCTTGGGTTCTGCTTCGATATCTTGGATGAGTAGGAAGCAGAAGTCGGTAGCTTTGAGCACGACCGAGGCCAAATACATTGCAGTGAGTATGGTCTGTTGTGAAGCTATTTTGTAGAGAAATCGATTCAGTGAGATGTTTGGGCATGTGCTAGATACCATCGTTATCCTTTGTGCTAACCAGAGTGGGATTCATATTTCTGAGAATCTTGTGTTCCATGATCAATCCAAGCATATTGATATCATGTACCACTTCATTCAGGATATGGTACAATGAGGCACCATAAGGCTCAATCATATTAGAACTTGTGAGCAAGTCGTAAAAATTCTCACAAAGCCCCTAGGGAAGGTCAAATTCTTAACCTTCCATGGGAAGCTTGGAATCGTGGAAATACCCTATTCTGAGGGTCAGCTTGAGTTTGACTATGAGCTCTGGGAGCTCCAGGGGGCTTGGGAATAACTTCTAGGAGCTATAAGCACACACATGGCTAGGATTGCCGAACCTTGTTGTGCTTCTGCCCCACCGTTATGATATTGAGCTGGTTCACCTCTTTTTGATCTATGCTCGCACGCATCCTACCCATGGAGTTTCAGACTCATGGGAAGTACCTCTCATTTGGCCAATGAGGTGGGAAATTTGGATAGAGACCAATAGCAAGACCGATGGATGCATCGGAGATTGTCGTACTCTCTATGTCTAGGATGGAATGTGTCCAACACCTTGATCTAGGATCAATTTTGATGAGGTTCTTACCTCTAAATTGACTTCGGGTCAATAAACTAACTTCAGGTTAGTATGAGACTCTTTTTGGGTCCAAGAGAGGTTTTAACCTCTAATCTAACTTCAGGTCAGCACAGCGTGATGTCTTTGTGACTCACCTTCTGTTCTATTTGAAGAAGAGCCAGCAAAGTAAGTTACGACAGGATGATGCACAATGCTATATGATAGTACACGATAGTACCGATCTCTAGACGGCACAAATGGACAGATGGAGTTCTCCCTATTTGAGAGGGAGTGTTAATTTTGGGCAACTAGGTCCAAACTCCATGTTGCACTGCTCATATGATGATGATTGTATTTTTGTTGGATTCCTCTTTCAGAGAGGTAAAATATTGATCTAAATATCATCTTGTTTGGATGAGCAGAACATATATTTTGATTTTATTTTCCACACATGTGCAAGGTCAGCGAGATTTATAATGTAGGCTCACAAGCCTAATAGATGTGTCACACACCCTCACTGACTGATATAAATTGGAGAGACTTGGAGATAATTTGCTCATCAACTCATCACACATTCTCTCTTGTGATTTGTTTGGTTCGATCAGCCTTTGGAGGCCTCTCTCTCTCACACGTGCAGAGTTGCAGCTCGAAAAATTTGCGGACTGTTTTAGGGTTGATTGCTGGTGCATTGACCAGTGCTGACCGTGGTCAACCCTTGGTGTTTTGACCTCTAAACTTTGCAGAAATTCTGATTTTGTGAGGACGCATTTGAGGGCACAAAAATCGAGGAAAAATGAGCTTGTTGATCGAAGCTCTAAATTGCAGTGTTGACTTTATTCATTGACTTTTCTACGTTGAATTTTTTTACCATCGTTGACTTTTGAGGATCTGCCTTTAAGGGGTGTGTGTGACACTTGGAAGATTGGTTGATCTGATGTTGAGAAAGACTTTGCAGGCTAATGCATCCCGTTGACTGTCGTAATGCACACTATTCTCTATCTTTGCTGGATAAAAAGAATTGTAAAATCTAATCTATATTATTGGCTTTTCTTCTGTTGATCTATTATTTTGTTCTATCAATAGTTTAATTTCATGTTTATGTGATTTCTAAATTGAATTGAGCCTAAGAAAGATTGAAGTAAAATTGCATTAAGCATAGAACATTCCATGTCTATCTAAATTTAGCAAATGACATACAAATGAGATCATTAATTAAAATTCTCATGACCACATGAATTAAGAATGGTGGCTAGCATTATAGTTGGTGGACAACTTAGATAAACCAAACAAATAATTGTTTTAAGAAGGAATAAAGAGGGTTAATTGATATTCAATTTTCTTTTTCATTTTTGAATGTTGTTGAATACGATATCACAATAAAAAGACTTTTTTTAGCTTTTAAGCTAATAACTTAATTTTTTTATTATAAACACATTATTTTCGAGAGAATAATAAAAAGTTTGTTAAATGAACCCATTGAGATGGAAATATAGTATTTTAAACTTTAGCATAAACGCTTCTATACATAGCTTTACAAATCAATAAATGCCAATAATAATCAAAATATGCAATAAAATGTAAAAGGATTTGGGGAAAAGATAAAATCTTAACTGAGGCTCCTCATTTTGAAGGATCATCTATAAATATTTATGTGTTTTTGCATATAGAAGGTTGTAATTAATTTGTTAAGGAGAAAAATATGAATATCCTCACTAAACCTAATTAGCTTGGTTCAATAGGGATGACTATATCTTTAAGATTTAAGATTTTAATTAGGGAGATTGATATAAGGTACTTTAATTTTTGTTGCATCTATAACTTAGTATGACACAAATGTTGTTATGCGGGTAATGCTTGAATGTTGATTTGTGTGTGGATGTATATATATTTGTGTGTTATATTAGTAATAGATGATAGTAATTTTATCTGTTAAACAAATATAGATACACATATATAAAATATGTTTACATATACATGGAAAAAAAAGGATTTTACATGTATACCTAGTATAAAATTTGCTCTATAAAGAGATGGAAAGAAAGATATAGCTTTACACATAAATAGAATTACTATAGATATGATATCTTGTTGTGTCTTTCTTTATATGTGTATAGATCCATCGTAAATGATAAAAGAAATGTGGAATCCTTATTTCAGAATAAATTAATAATAATCATTGATACTGAAACTATCCCCAAAATTATTGATAATTAAATTAAAATTATGTAAACTCTATTCCAAAATAATCACACCTATCAACATAACTACTAATATATAACTTCCATATATTTGTTTTATAATAATTACAATTAATATCTAATACAACCTAAATAATCCACTAACTTAATTTGTAATGAATGTATATTACAATGGCTTCCATAATGAAGCCACCAAAATCCACCAATCATAAAAATTTCATTGCCCACTATGTAAATTTACAATTTGATGAAAAAATGTGATGCAAATTAATAATGAGTTATACTTTCGTTCGCAAATCTAGAGGGGTAAAGTATGTACAACTCCATAGACTTTAGTAGTCAAATATTTGTATGAAAGCACGTTCTTTATCCCAAAAACAAGGGTGTTTCGACTCTCAAACAACAATTTGGTGTCTAGCTTGGCCCTAACCTTAATATTTCACGCATAACTTGAGTGCACCTCATGGCTAAGAACAAGTCCTTCCTCCCAAGAGGTCATGGGTTCAAATGAAAAGGAAGCTATAGTATGTACACCTTCTTAGAGTCCCCCGTCCCACAAACAAGGTGTCTCAAACAACAATTTGGTGTCTAGCTTAACCTTGACCTTAATATATTGAGTACAACTTGAGTGAGCCCGATGGTTAAAAACATGTCCTTCCTCCTAAGAAGTCATAGGTTCAAATACAAAATGGAGTAGAGTATGTACAATTTCTTAATCTTTAATAGTCAAATCATTGCATAAAGATGAGTCCTTTATCCCACAAATAAACGGTTTTTGCTTGGAAAATAGTGGAAGATTTTGACAAAAATTCAGCATAAAATTTGAGAATTCTGGGTTACATTTGTCAAACTTAAGGATTTTGAGTGCCCTATAAATTTTTGATGTTGTTGAATCAATTTTCACCATTAAAAAATATTAAACACTCCTAAAAAATAATAAATAAATAAATCTTTTAACTTTATTAAACAACACATTAAAAAAAATAAATAAAAATTAAATAAACATAAAATAAATTATAATTTCCATTAATAATAATAGAAAATCATTTAATAGGCTCACACATAGAAAATGACACATTTATTCACTATGAAATTATCACATATCATAAAACAAAATAGTAAAAATACAAAAATTGAGAAAATTAACGCTTGAGGGGGCTTATTCTTGAACATTCTTGTTTATTCTTGGCTTGATGCTCTCATGCTCGTGAGTGAATCCAACAAATGTTAAAAAATTGAGAAAATTAATTCTTGATTGAGCTTATTGTTGAACATTCTGGTTTATTCTTGTGATGCTTTTATGTTCATGAGTGAATCCAATAAATGTTTATGCGGTAGTAGGAGAATGATAATAAATTTATTCATAATTTATACATTTATTTAATAGAAATTATTTATGTTAGATTTAAGAGTTTTGTGATTCATAATTTACATAAATTTCTTTCAGATTAATCACATTATTTGAAAATGAAAAAATCTTAATAGAAACTTGGAATAAATAGTAAAGAGACATCAAAACTCTGACTAACTATTATTTAGCTAGTTAATTAAGAAGTTAATCAATTAGTTATTAGAAATTATATTAATAATTAATAAAAATTAAGAGTGCTTATAATAAATATTTTAATTATTAACAATAATTTAATAAATACCCATATTTTAATTATTTTAAATAGAAAGGAGTTTGAAATTAATTTTAAAATATAATAACATAGAATTATAAATAAATAATATAATATAATATAATGTAAATAAAGGGTAAAACCATGACGAAGAAATAAAAACAAAGACAGAGGAGATAAGAAAAAGGACAGAGGAAAAAGATCAAAATAGGAAGAAGAATAAAACAAAGAAGACTTAAAGGACAAAACATGGGAAAAAATCATAACCAGAGCTGGGGATAAAACAACTCTCTAGTTATGATATTTTCTTTTCCTATTTTGTCCTTTAAGTCTTCTTTGTTTTATTCTTCTCCTTTGATCTTTTTCCTTCGTACTTTCTTTTATCTTCTCTCTCTTTGTTTTTATTTTTTTTGTTCTTAATTTCTTGGTTTTGGCTTTACCCTTTATTTATATTACATTACATTATATTCTTTATTTATAATTCTTGTTCTTGTATTTTTAAATTATTTTCAAATCCCTTTCTATTTAAAATAATTAAAATATGGATATTTGTTAAATTATTGTTAATAATTAAAATATTTATTATAATCACCCTTAATTTTTAGTAATTATTAGTATAATTTTTAATAAGTAATTAACTAACTTATTAATGAACTAACTAAAAAATAGCTATTATTTATTCTGAGTTTCTATTAAGATTTTTTCACCTTATGGTGAGGATGAATTATCTACACTTTTGATTTTTCACAAAGGAAAAATTTGTATTCTTTCATTAGATGAGAAAAATTACATATTACATTTTATTGAGTATATTGTCTTGTGTGATCAAAGTATATCACTGACTTTATACAGTAATCATTACAATATATCTACACTTTAGATGATTCAAAAGACCTACTAATTCAAAATAATGTGATCAATCCAAAATAAATTTATCTAAGAAATTATTTAATCCAACAAATGTTTATGTCCTAGAGAAATGATAATAAATTTATTATAACTCAAACACCTTTATTTAATAGAAATTATCTATTAAATAATAAAAGTGCAATTTTCAAAATAATAACTTAAAAGTGTTCCTTCTGAATTTTTTTTTTTTTTTTTTAATAGGGGAAAATACACATTTTAAGGGGACAAGTAAGGGTATTTAATAGAAATTGAATAATAAAGATGCAATTTTCAAAGTAAAAACTAAAAGGTGTTCATTTTGATTTATTTATTTATTATTTTTAATTTGGAAAATCCATATTTTAATTGGATGAGTGAGAGTAAGGGATAGTAGTTTGAGTAAGGGTAAGGGATAGTAGTTTGAGTGGTAGGGAGTAAGATTGGAAGAGTGAGTTAATTTTGAGATATTTAACTTAGTGGATTTAATCTTATAATGTTTGATTCTCAATAATAATATTTGTGAATATTATATTTTTAATATTTTAGTTTAAATAAATATTTTTGTTTTCGAAATTAAGTATATAATTATTATTTTTTGTCGATTTTTTTGAACCAATCAAATATTAAGATTAAATTTGATCTATCTATAGTTTAAATAAGCTAGATGCATCTTGTTCTCCACATAAACTTTGGAGATAGTCAAAAATATATTCAGTATTAAATTATAAATTAAACATTAAAATATAAAATGTTTAATAATAAGAAGTTATATATATATATATATATATCATCTTTAACCTTATATAATAATAATATTAATTATTATTATTATTATGTGTTGTTGGGTTAATAAAATTGGTATTTTTAAAGATTTATTTTTCAAAATAATATTTAATAATGAAAAGTGAGTATAGGAAATACACTTAATTAAAAAATAAAATAAAATAAATAAATAAAAAATATTTATAATAACAATTAATAATCTTTGTATAAAGCCAATATTATTATATAATTTTATATTTATATAATATTTTTTTTTTTAAATTATATATATATATATATCTAACTTTTATTTAGTTATATATATTCATGAAGTAAGATTATTATAGTAATATAAATTATTTTTTGAAATATTATTATATTTATATATTTATATTAGGATATAATTATTAAATATAATGTTATTATATATTATGTTATATAATTATTAAATATTTCTATATTTATATGATGAAGTAGTTCAATTTATACATAAAATAATTATTTTTTACAAACAATACAATTTCAAGTAAGATTGTAATTTTGTGTTATTTAAAATAATTTTTTGAATGCATAAATGGATTCAACACCTCAAATATCCCTTGGGGCACTTGATTCAATTTTTAAAAATACCTGTCAGATTTTTTCTTAAAATTAACTAGAAAAAATGCTCTTAAAAAAATAAAAAATGAAACATTAGATTAAGAAATAACGCATGAGGTGTATACCAATTGGTTTGTGTGGGGTTTATTCCCCACTAGGTTACAACTTCAAACCTCATTGGGAAGGACTGAGGAGTGGAAGCCATTTTGGGGGAATGAAACTTCCCAAGGGGCATTTAGGCTCGAAATCGGTGTAATTCAATTTGTTGTATTATAAGTTTGCTTTTATTAGTAAAATTATAAACAATTTTTTATAGGTAAAATCATGATATTCACAACACATTAAAATAAACATATAAAAACTTAGTAAATTTAATTAATAGATGTATAATTAAAATATATAGTTTTAATACAAAAATGTGATATATAAAATATAAATGAAACTATAAATTAAAATAATGATTCATATTCATAATCAAATCTTTAGAGGTACAAAACTTTTATCAAGTTTTGCACTCAAAAAGAGGTTTCATCTTGAGAGATATGATCCCTCTCAACTCTTGGTAGATTATAATTAAGATGGATCTACATTGGTTTATGTTTATATTTATATTTGGTTAATTATCACCATTAATTTTTTTTGTGGGCTAAATGTTGTATTTCCTTCTAAACATGAATATATATATATGAAAATTCTAAAAGTTTTAGGACAATCGTCCACTCGGAAGACCAGACCATACTTAAAAGTTTACTCTTCATAAAAATTCATAGGATATCATACTACTTAGGAGACCAAAATTAACCGTACAAGAACTAGAAAGCGAAGCTATTCGACCTTGAAAATAAATAGTAGAAACAAAAAACAAGGAAACCAAGGACATATCAGGAAACTAAGTGGAGAGATCAGGATCCATAGTTGCGACCTGAATGGGATCCTTGTTGTCTCCTGGGATGCCTCTAGCGAGGGGTGGGATGCCAATGTGCAACTCTATACATTTTAGCCTATGATCCATGTCCTTCATGTGACAATACAAGTGCTCCATAGAGTGTATAAGATTTGCCTGCTACTTGAACCTATCCAACAAGAATTTGTTAAGGATGAATTTCATACGCCAATATGAATGCACTATGTGCATGTACTAGTTGAAGCACCCATGTGTATGCCTAATATCTGGCAACCTATCTGCCATCTCAGCAATAACCTCCATGTACGAGAGTTGATTTATGTGGGAGGTTCCTCCCCTCTCAGCACAAGTGAGCTCATCTTAGGTGGGGCCTGGGTACGCTCACGAAATTGGGTAGCAGTTTCCTCCAAATGACGATGTGTGCGTGTATTTCTTTAGTTGACCTATTCTTGGTAATAGGTCATTTCCCTGCAGAGAAGGGCTCGCTGACAAGGAAAGGAAGAGGGACCAAGAAGGAAGACGGGGTAGAGGGCCTAGAGAGGATACGAACAAATGTCAAAGGCCAAGTGATGAGCCATGCATAAGAGAGTTGAGGGAGAGTGATAAAGCAACAAGAATGGCCAAGACTAAAGGGAAAGAGATACGACTAACAAAGAGTGAGGGGGGGAATTTGATCAAAGATATAACAAGGAGGGTGACTCAACTTGGCCAACACTGGAGAGCGATGTAGAAAGCCAAAACTACTAAGAGGCCTCATGGGAACTAAATCAATCAAAATTCAAGGACAATCAATCCAAACCAAAATAAAAAGCAGATGAGAGCCATAAGAGAACCGTGGAGTAGAAAATGAAGCCAGAAGTTAAGAGGAGCTACCTAAATAGGAATAATCTAAGTTTGTAGCTACAAAAGGCATGCTTTAGCAGTAAAAGGCTCTATTACCTTCTATGCAATAGAAACTGACCACAAGAGCTGCGACATACTTACCAAACCCGTAAGGAAAAGGTGACAATAGGGAAAACCTAAGAATTTGAGTTTCCTAGTTGTGATTGTCTTCGACATTATAGTTCCAATCGACAAGGGGAAGAATTTTCTTTCTGGAATTGCGAAGACACATTGAAGATTGTAGGTCAGTGATATGCCAAGTCTCGAGAG
Organism: Pinus albicaulis; assembly: GCA_034641835.2. Taxonomy (NCBI): domain Eukaryota; kingdom Viridiplantae; phylum Streptophyta; class Pinopsida; order Pinales; family Pinaceae; genus Pinus; species Pinus albicaulis. The sequence continues at coordinate 1,467,028,325 of CM076581.1, forward strand.
GATGAGCCAACAGAGGACCATAATTGAAATTAATGAGAATCGAGGCTTGCATGACAAACATAAAGCTCTAGAAATCAGTGTCAGTATAAGTATGAGCATTTTTAACCATAAATATGGAATGCCATAAACAACATTAACTCTGGTTGATGCCTTGCACAAGTGAAATCTCGATGAAAAATCTAGAAGAGTGGATGGTAGTCGAGGTTGGTGTATGGAGCGTGCAAGGAATTAAGTGCTATAGACACAGTCTACATGTGGCAACATCTTGGGTTCGTTTGTGCCATAAACATTCTCTACAGGGGTGTGCTGCCATGTCTCCCAGTCTGTTGGCCAGGTGGGATGACGACAACAACACCCACCCACCCCTTTTGCTTAGAAAGCACCCCATCTAGGGGGTTATTTATCATTACCATTATTATTATTATTATTAATTGAGAGATTTAATATTAACATAATCATTTACTAAAGAGCATAATGGATATAAAAAATGGAGGAGCACAATTTGATAAATTCCAATCCAAAACAAAGGGCTTAGAACTATAACTAAGTAATGTTGATAAAGAAAATTTCAAATGATCTAAGAAATAATTTACAAAATAAACCTAGGAAAAAGACTTTGAGGAATAAAAGTAAAGAACACTACATCAAAGTGACCCTGGAGGATTATGAGAGCCTACAACATCATTACCTTTCTTAATCGTCCCTGGGGTTGGAACATTTAGATCTGGAAGTTTGAATTCTGTTAGAGATAAGGATATTATTCTAGAATTAATTGATAGAGAGGAAATTTGCATTTCGGGAGGTTGTTCAACTTGAATATTCTCTCTTTAATTTCGAAGTTCTCCACAATCATTGTAAACTTTATATACATATCCAATTAACCATAGTTTAAACAGAGTTCATTGTAGGAAGTTTCAATCTGTCGCGAGGGAAATTGGATATTTTTAACCACCTAAAATATAAGAAAACTATCTAAAATAAAATCATCTTCAACAAACCATCCTATTTGTTATCACGTTACAATTCAAAAAGCTGCTATCAAGCATTACAAATAGTTGGGAACCAGAGGAAATAACTGGCGCAAGATCTTTGGCGTTGGATCTTGGAGGAGTTGGAGTATCAACATCACATTGAAGGTGGTTATCTAAATGTGTTATCTTGGCATCCAATTTTTCCAGGTAAATACATTGATATCGTTGTACACATTTAATACCATTCAAAGTAGAAAATATGTTATATCTCTTCTCTTGTTTTTCTTTTAAGACCCTACCCAAGAGGGTTTTCATTTGCCAGTGTAAAGAAATGGAATTAAGATAATGTTTCCTTATTCCCTTGGTGTCACCAAGGTTAAGAACCCAATTTGAGACCTCCTCCATATCTTTGAGTCTAAAAATACTTGGTAGTCCACAATAATAAGGGATTCAAGGCGATGAATCTCATTATGGGCTTCATGAGGGATAACTAAGTAAAATATATTTGTTACTTCTTCTACCTATTGTTGGGCACAATTACGACCTTGGGGGTCGTAGCCTCCACCTCCTCAACAAATTCGCATGCGTTATTGAGAAATGCTGCCCAAAGGAAAAAATCACCAAGTGTCTAAATAGGGTTTATCTGGAGTAGGAGGATGGACTAGGCTATAAATGACCATGTATAACCAGAAGGGAGAATGCAATAGGACAAACTTGACAATACCAACACATGATAGAAGAATTGAAAAACATAGAGCCAAGAGATTCGTCACTAACATAGGAATGTGTCAAAATATTGACACAAAATCGCCAACCACACAACCAAATCCTAACACATGTAATAGTTCCAGCTATACAGAGACTAATTAACTCAATGCAAAAGGAAATGGTAGTATAGGCGAAGGATTTAAGTAATACCCTTGATGGGAAGCTCGGTCACAACCAAGATTGGAGTTGCTAAAAGACGAGAGGAATTGCCAATGACTTAGATGCCAAGGGAATGCACTATGGCCTACGAATTGCCTTGTCCAAGAAACCAACATGCTTTGTTAATTTGCCTCTCCACACATGCTGTAGGTACTAAGTCATCCACCTCCCCGAAACTAGGCCTTCGTCCAAATAGAAAGGATTCACCACAAATATGGTAAGGAGCGCAGACAAAACCACTCTGGGAGGAAACATGACAAAATTCTCCAAAGATATTGTGAAGTTGTCATGTGCTGGCCCCTCAACGCTAGTGGCATCCCTGAAAAAACCCACCTTCGGCGGGGGCATAAGCGTTCCCCCCCTTATAAGACGTAGCCTCAGACTAGACTGTAAATTAGAATGAAGAGATGGGATCCTACTTGCCATGTTTAAATGAACAATGAACACTCACATACTTGTGCATGCAGGGGGCTAGCCATGCCACCCCCCTCATAAATGATTTGCTTGACAGTGGGGTGGTGGGCTCGCCCTCAAACTTCTTGACCTTCATTGTTTTTCACATTGATTGGGGATATCATTAATATTATTTATTATCAATATTTATTCTATTTTTTTCGTAATTAGTGAAATCGACAATTGGAGCAATCTTATACTTGTGTGATACAAGTTCCATTTCGTTCGCTATCATTATAACCACAAAGTGCACCATAGTACCCATAACTGAAGAAATAAAGAAAAAATAATTAAATTATTTTAACATTCACAAAGCTAAAAATAATATATGAAAAAGATGCGCTTCTTCAACTAATCAAATGCTAATTCATTGAACTATCAAATTAAAAATCTTCTAATATTTTACTGAGATAACATAATTTACCAAATTACCTCCATGACTAAAACTATATTAATAATAATATTAATAACTCAACATTTTCTCTGCTATAAAAAAAAAAATTATATAAACATCTTAAATATTATTTTAAATATAAAATTAAAAAAACAACAATTTTCCCAATTAAATTGAAAATTTAACTAAGAAATATTTTTTCACAAATTAATAAATAGTGATAGTGACATATGAACTTAAAATATGGGTATTGCATATATTGAAAATACACTGGAGCAATTGGAATTAATCATCTTGTCGCTTTAGGCACAAAATGTAAAAATGGAATGAAATTGTTTTGATCTTCTTGTCATGAAACTGTGATGATCATCTTGTCGTTTGTGGACGCATTGTGGAAATGGAATGGTAGAAAAGCCAATATTGTCGGATTACCGACATATTGAAGAATAGAATTGTGAAAAGCCAGTCGGTTGGGCCAAAAATGGGGGGCCCTTACCGTCATTGACCTGGTCCGGCAGGACTTCTGATCGCAATCACAATACGGCAATATGCCGGGTGGCGCCATGAAGCTCTTCTCCATCACAAAAAATCAACACCAACATCAAGCTTTTACAAAACATTGTCCCTATCCTATGCTGAATCAATACAAATACCTTTTCATGCGACCTCTCATTGGAAGTTTTATCCCCGCTGTCTTTCTCCCTCGATGCCATTGTGTCCACTGATGTTTCTGTACTGTCATTTCATCGCAACAGTTTTAGAAGTTTACTCTTTATGATTGAATGGGCATTAATGCCCCCATTGTAAAGAAGAAGAGTTGATGTGTAAAGGAAGGAATTTGAAACTGTTTGCTTGTTCTAGAGACTGATGAACAATTTAACAAATTCGCTTTCCGTCACAGTGCCCCACGTGGACCATCCGGCTGACGTATCTTCAGTATAAGGCCAACCACCCCTTTTCCTCTGTTATCATCTGAAATCCAGCTGAGATTAGCAGAAAAACCGCTTTATTTATTTGAGTGCAAGTCTGCGAGATTCGAACCGTGGAACTTCAAATTACCCAACACAGGCTGGCTGCTGGAAGAGGCTAAATGAACGCAATTTTCGATTAGGTTGAGTATATCTAGCACAGGCAGGGAAATCTCGCGGAAAAGGAAAATGGAACTAAATAAGAATAAGGATATCATTCGTCTGGAACGAGAATCTGTAATCAATACTATGAAGCCAAAGATCGTCGCGCATTTGGCTTATCTTATAGGTAAGTCTCTACTGCTTTCTTTAAGTTTAAACTAAAAGGAAATGATGCATGCAACCGGTTTATCAATTAAGGAGTCTTCAAGACATTATTTGCACCAACAGCTTTGCCAATTCTGGGTTGATGTGATAGTAGACATCCTCCCTGACTCTACTTGGATTTCAGTGGCATGTCTTGGGGGCCATTTTTCATTTTTCATTTGTGACTGTTATTTATATAATGTTACAAGCTTTATTATTACAATAATACATCCCTGTGTAAGCATTTTGTTCCACAGTACCCTCCCCTTCATGAAACTATTTTTATTTTACAGGAAGTTTGTCTTGTTTTCTTTTTGTATCTAAATTTACAAAAAGAGAGACTTAATTCAAGTTGTGAAATTGTACCCTGTTCTACTGCTTTAAAACCTACACATATAAATTCCTACAAAATGAGGTCAGCGATTTCTGTTCCATTGCTTACGGTGAATTCCCCATAATTTCTTGCTTGTTCAAGTAATATAATAGAAAAGGAAGTTTAAAGAGTTTCAGCTAGGTGCGAAGGTGAAACCATGTTATGACTTCTGCAAAGATCAATCATCTAATCGGCCAATAGTCATGGAAATGTAGCAGTATTTTAGGCAATTCTTTGGGTACTGGAGTTTAGAGCTACACTCTTCATGGAATTAGTGGCTTTTGATGCTAAATTGTACAACTCGAGGGAAGACTATCCTAATTGGTATCGAAAGTTCATAGTTGCATTGTTGTAGCTGTATATAGTGCATTGCAGAGGATGATATAGGGCACTGTTATGCGTGACCAATGACTCAACTCTATAATAGCAAGTCTATTAACAAATCTGTTGGAATGAAAAACTAATGATTGCAATCCAAAATTGTCCGGTGTAAACCTAGAAACTGGAGTGATTCATTCACAGTCCTTCAACCTGAGATTCTACAAAATTCTTTGTGTTTTGTGGAATTTAAACTGCTGCATCACTCATCTATAGGAATAAAAGAAACTGCGAAGACAACATAACAATAAAACTGCAACACTTGATAGGAAAAAGGGAACAGCCAAATACATACACAGACTCATTGCTACTCTTTGGATTTAACAGCTAAATGAATTTTGTGTGAGCAAGGGTGATCTGCTACAGAATTTTCTACTTGCAAGGCACACTAAGAATAAAGCCTTTTGTGTAGAAGGCTCTGCATCTAACTACACCTCTAATCTGCTGTTATAGTGATTGTGCATTGTATTTCAGCAAAAGGAAATTAGAATAACCTTCTATGTAAACCTTACTTATTGTTATCGTTTGACCTGAGCATATTCCCAGTTATAATTACTGAATATGTCAAAACAGACTCTTAACAGACTCATTGTGCCATCAATAAAACTGCAGATACATTATTAACTGCAACAACCAAAAAAAATCGACACCATAAATTTAACAAAGGAGATTTCAACTGGAGGAAATCCTCTTGGAGCAGACAAAACTCCAGAAATATATTAGAATGATACAGAAGAAGTTCTTCTCAAAGATGTTACTTTGTACTTCCTGTCGATCTCAGAAAATACAGTGTCATTGGCTGTCTGTGCGGCTGCTACTTTGTCTCCATCTTCGTCCAATCCCTTCCTGTGCTTTAAAGATGGTGGCCATTATGGCTAGGTGGTCAGGTGTCAACATGCCTTTTTAATATTTTCTTTTCCATTTTCTGACCCTTTTGTATTAGAGATCAGATAGTGGGTACCTTGCCAAAGAACCCCATTTCTTTTTTCGTTAAGGATCCATAGCCATGAGTAAGACGTTTTGAGTTCTGTCAATTTTTAAAGGATCTCACTATTCTTTTTTTTTCCTTGGGAAAATTTGTCATTTCCAGTCAAGTGGGAAAGAAATCACACTCAGAATGTGCTACTGCACTTACAAGGCAAAAAGGTATTGGGGCATTTAAATTTTAGATCTGCATATCTCCCTTATAAACTTCAGAACCAGGTAAAGCTAAACACTTGAAAGCTCCAGAAAGGGTGTCTTTTCAGACTCTCTACAGTTCAGAACCAATAAAGGACTATTTCCATAAAGAGGGTAAATGTCAAAAAAAGTGATTAAAAAACTGTTCAGGTTCCTGTATGGTATATTTGTCAAAAACAAAGCAAACTTAAAGTCTGACTTACAGACATTTTCCAACAGAAAGAAAAAGAAAATCAGCAGAGATCTGCATCAGATATATACATCCTTAGAAAGAGTTAAAACCCCTTCTCGGATATCCTCTATCAGCACCTCACGCTTAGCCACCATATGACTTTCTTTAGAAAGTTTATCCACCTTTGTGTTCTGTTCCTGATACATGTTCTTGAATGTAACTGCCTTGAACATGCTTTCCATGAATTAGACTTGTAAATTTATGTAGATGTTCTATGCTTGATGCAACTTTACTTTTATCAACAGCAATCACATGAATTTACAAGTAAAATGCAGATAGAACATGCCAGTGATCCTTTAGAAGACAAGTCAGAAACAGATAAAGGTGATGGTGCGTTACGGCGGTCAACAGGATGCTTCAACCAACAAAGACTTCACGGTCAGCCAACCCAGCATGTGTCACAACAGTCCTCAAAACAGTCACACGGTCAACTTAGAAGTGAACGCTGCCCAGAAAAGTCAACGCAGGGCAGCCTTTGACCTCGATTTCTGTGCCAAAGAGTATGGCCTCCTTAGATCGAAGTCTCCTCCAAAATTCAGCCCAATCGGACCATGCGTTGACCAAAGTCAACGCTGGTCAAACTTCCCCAGAAACCCTAACCACAGATTTCTTGCTGCATTAAATTTCGTCCTTCTTGCTGCGGTAAACTTCGTCCTTCTTGCTCCTTAGATGCTCGTATAAGAGGAGGAGATGTGTGTTGAGATGATTGAAAAATGCTCCAACGTTGACCCTATAAATACCAATCATGAGAGGTGTGTGACACATCTGCTGGGGGTAAAAACCTTAAGGCCGACCTGCACTTAAATTTATTATAAATAATAAATTCAAAATAAATGTTCTGCTCATCAGATTAAAATCAATTTTAGATCGATTTTACACCTCTCTGAAAGAGGAATCCAATACAAATATTGGAATCTTCATCTGAGCATCACAAGATGCAGTTTGGACCTAGTTGTCCAAATTTAACACTCCCTCTCAACTAGGGAGAACTCCATCCACCAGTGCAATAAAACATCGTGCATCATCCCACCGTAACTTGCTTTGTTGGTCTCTTTATTTCAGAACAGAAGTGGGTCAGTCACAAAGACATCATTCCCGACTGACAGATTCAACCCAGAGGTCAAAACCTCTATCGAACTGACAAAGAGTCTCCAACCAACCCGAAGTTCATCCGACCTGGTCAAAGCAGGTCACCGTCCGGACCTCACCAGTCTTGATCCCGCATCAAGTGTTGACCTGCCATCACAGAGAGAGTATGGCACCCCCCGCGATGCATCCATCAGTCTTTGCTACTAGTCTCTAGTTTTTCCCACCTCATTGGCTAAATGAGAGGTACTTCCCATGAGCCCTGAACTCAATGGGTAGGATGCATACGGGGCATAGATAATGAGAGGTGAACCAACTCAATAATCACAACGGTGGGGTCCAGCACACCAACAAGTTTTTCAACTTTAAAAGCCTAGCCTTTGTGGTTTGGCAGCTATAAGAAGCTTCGTCCCCAAAGCCCCCTGCAGCTTCCCGAGTCATCGAACAGGACCCACATCATAGGGTCGTTCCACGATACCAAGTCTCTCATGGAAGGTTAGGAACTTGACCTTCCCCATGGGCTTAGTGAGAATATCCGCGACCTGCTCATCAGTTCCTATATGATCGAGCCTTACGACGCCTCGCTGTACCATATCCCGGATGAAATGATACCCGATATCAATATGCTTGGATCGGTCGTGGAACACAGGATTCTCGATCAAGCGAATCCCACTCTGGTTATCACAGAGTATCACAGTGGTATCTAGCACATGTCCAAACAACTCACTAAAGAGCTTTCGCAACCAAACTGCTTCACAACAGGCCATACTTGCAGCAATGTATTCGGCCTCAGCGGTGCTCAAAGCCACCAACTTCTGCTTCCTGCTCATCCATGAGATCGAAGCAGAACCAAGATTGAAGCAGCATCCCGATGTGCTCTTACGATCCACCACACTGCCAGCCCAATCGGCATCAGTATATCCAAGGAGTGTCACGCTCCCGGCAGTGTATCTCAGCCCATGGTTTATTGTGCCCCGAAGGTATCTCAGAAGATTCCTGGCACCAACCCAGTGAAAGTGATGAGGCTCAACCATCTATTGACTCAAAGTGTTCACTGCAAAACATATATCTGGACAGGTGTTCACTAAGAACATCAGGGCCCCTACGAGTTGACGATACTCAGTAGGATTTGCCAATACGGGCCCAACAACGCTGCCACTCAACTTCTTGAAGTTGAGTTCCATTGGTGTCGACATGGACTTGCAGTCCACCATACCAAATCTTTCCAGAAGTTTCATAATGTATTTTCCTTGAGAAAGGAAAATCTCGCCAGGTCTCTGCCAGACCTCCAGGCCTAGGAAGTAGTGCATTAGTCCTAGGTCCTTCATCTCGAACTCAGCAGCGAGCTCCCTCTTGCATTGATGAATAAGAGGGTCAGCACCTGTCAGGAAGAGGTCATCCACATACAACACCAGAATGAGAGGCTTCCCTTGGACAACCTTGAAGTAAAGGTTCGGATCAACATTACTTCGAGTGAAGCCCAACTTCATCAAGTAGCTATCTATCCTCTCATACCAAGCTCTAGGTGCTTGTTTCAACCCATAGAGGGCTTTCTTCAACCTGCAGACATGGGTGTCCTGATCCCGGACTTCAAACCCCAAAGGTTGTTCTACATACACCTCTTCCTTTATTGCACCATGCAGAAAAGCGGTCTTGACATCCATCTGATGAAGACTCCATCCTTGCATAGCAGCAAGGGCTATGATTGATCGAATGGTGGTATATCGTGCCACAGGTGCAAATATGTTATCTTAGTCTATTCCTTCCTTTTGAAAGAAACCACGGGCAACAAATCTTGCCTTGAACTTTTTAGCACTTCCATCAGATCCATGCTTGATCTTGTAGAGCCATTTTGCGGTGACAACTGATTTGTCCTTTGGTCTTGGAACCACATCCCAGACATCATTCTTCATTATGGACTCATATTCTTCGTGCATAACATCCTTCCAGACTTGATGCTTTACGACTTCCTCAAAAGATCCAAGTTCAGATTGTAGAATAGTACTCATGGCAGCCAGATACCCTTGGTATCTACACGGCTTCTTGCTTTCTCGGAATGTCCCCCTCGGGGCAGCATGTCCCTCGGCATCTTCGAGAGTGTCCCTGAGCCATGATGGTCTCTTTCTTAGTGAAGGAGATGGATCGATTGGGTCCATTGGTCCTTCAACATCAGGCATTGTCTCATCCTGCGGTTCTTCTTGATTTCCAGGCCTTGCTTCATGATTTTCCTCAGATCTCGGAAGATCTACTACTTTCTTTAGGGAAGCATCTTCGTCAAAAGTGACATCATGGCATATCTCTACTTCCCTTTGACCAGGTACATAGACTCTATAGGCCTTAGAAGTTTCGCTGTAGCCCACAAATATTCCTTTGAACCCAGAAGCATCCAGCTTACTTCTCTTTTCTTTTGGCACATGAAAATAAACAGGACATCCAAAAATTCTAAAATGTGAGACGTCAGGTTTCTTACCAGTGAAAACCTCTTCGGGAGTTTTGGAGTCCAGAGCGGAATGAGGGCATCAGTTTTGAATGTATACAATAGTATTCGCAGCTTCTCCCCACAGAAACTTCGGTAGACCCTGGTCACATAGCATGGCATGGGCAACTTCCACAATCCATGTCTGTTCTCCCATTCGTGGTCCCCATTAACAGGAGTATAGCGTTGATCTCCCTCTTAATTCCGGCTTCTTTACAATATTTAATGAACTCATTTGACTCATATTCAGTGCCATTGTCGGTCCTCAAAATCTTGATCTTCTTCCCTGTCATATTTTCCACGAAGGCTTTGAAGGTACGAAACCACATGAAAGCCTCATCCTTCTTCTTCAAGAAGTAAATCCAGGTTTTGCGGGAGAAGTCATTAGTGAATGTTATATAGTAAGAACATCCTCCCAAGGATGTTACGGGTAGCATACCAGATAGATCAAAATGGCCTAGTTGCAAAATATCAGATGTCTTTGTGACACTTGTGGGGAAAGGTCCCCTTGTATGCTTTCCTTTGGCACAACCTTTACATACACCTTCATGATTATTTCCAAAATCAGACATCCCTGTCACCACCTTCCTTGCTTCGGGAAGGGCTTTGTAATGAAGGTGTCCAAACCTCCGGTGCCATAGTTCAGTTTGTCGGACAGTATCACATGTCATAGCTCCCAGTGGACTTTCTTCAACCTGGTAGAGTGTTCCAACTCTAAAACCAATCACAATAGCTTCCTTGAGATTCTTCTTCCACATGCGCACTTTTCCATCAAGGAATGCCACATTGAAATCTTTGTCTTCCATGGCTGATATAGACACAAGGTTCTTCTTCAATTTTGGTACATAGAGTACATCCTGCAAATGTAGGACTTGTCCTTGAGACAAGTGGAGGGTCACAGTCCCTGTCCCTTTCACGGGATATGTGGCATTATCTCCAAGGATAATTTCCAAATTGGTATCCTTCTCAACCACATCAACAGAGGTACTTAGCCAGACCAGGTGAAGTGTCTGCACAAGGCACACTGTCTCCAACATTGGACATCATAGTGTGGAGAGGATAGACGGAGAGAAGCAGGATAGGTGTAATTCATTTCTTTAAGGAACAATGGCTGACTCCTCCTTTAGGTTTCATTTGAAAAGAGTTGATTTTTCCCTTGAGAAGGCGCCCTCTTTCCTTTGGTTTTCTTGTTCCTTTGATTTCCATTCCTCCGATTGTTGTTGTTGTCATCACCATCGGGAGAATCCTTCTTGAAAGGGCATTCTCTAGCATAGTGACCTGGCTTATTACAAGTGTAACACTTGCCCTTATTTCCTTAGGCCCCTGCTCTCCCTTTGTTCTTTGGACCACCAAAGTTCTTCTTTATAGAATGAGTAGCATAGGCACCATTTCCTTCATTTTCATACTCCTTCATTCTTGTCTCTTCTTGCATGCATCTTGACGGTGGCTCGTCGAAGTTAGGAATTGTGTTATTGAGAATGGTAGTGTTGAATACTTGCCATTCATATGGGAGCCCTCCAAGTGTGGTGAGTACCATCTCATGATCGGCTATTGTCTCCCCAATAGCCAGCAGATTGTTCCTGATCTCGGTCAATTTCAGAAAGTATGTTTGGACAGACTCATCCCTGCCTTTCTTCAGATTCTTCAATTGATTCTTGAAGAATAGCACTTGGTTTGCATTGTTTACCTTGAATATTTGTATCGGCTTATCATACATCTCCTTGGATGTGCCTAGCTCAGATATGTAGGCAACCAGGCTTTTATGTATGGATTCCCTGATCATTAGCTTTGCTTTGATCTCCCCCTTCTTATACTTGGTTTTAGCAGCAGCAGTAGCAATGGATGGAGGTTCTTGTATCTTACCCAGTACATAGTCCATGAGATCATGGTCTTCTAATTTGAGATCTAATATCATCTTCCAAGCATGGAAGTCATCCCTTCCAGTTAGCTTGTCATCCTCCTTGAAGCCATAACTTGTGGAACCCATTTTCTCTTTTGGTGATTGCTATAAGTTAGGGCTTGTCTTCACCTCAGCTCTGATACCATGTAAGATTTTGTAGATGTTCTATGCTTGATGCAACTTTACTTTTATCAACAACAATCACATGAATTTACAAGTAAAATGCAGATAGAACATACCAGTGATCCTTTAGAAGACAAGTCAAAAACAGATAAAAGTGATGGTGCATTACGACAGTCAATTGCATGCTTCAACCAACAAAGACTTCACGGTCAGCCAACCCAGCATGTGTCACAACAGTCCTCAAAACAGTCACACGGTCAACTCAGAAGTCAACCTCAGAAAAGACAACAATGCCCAGAAAAGTCAACACGAGGCAAGAGCACTAAAAGTCAACGCATCTCAACTTATGGTCAACCTTTGACCTCGATTTCTGTGCCAAAGAGTACGACCTCCTTAGATCGAAGTCTCCTCCAAAATTCAGCCCAATCGGACCATGCGTTGACCAAAGTCAATGCTGGTCAAACTTCCCCATAAACCCTAACCGCAGATTTTTGGATGCAGTAAATTTCGTCCTCCATGTTGTGGTAAACTTCGTCCTTCTTGCTGCGGTAAACTTCGTCCTTCTTTCTCCTTAGATGCTCGTATAAGAGGAGGAGATGTGTGTTTAGATGAGTGGAAAAATGCTCCAACGTTGACCCTATAAATACCAATCATGAGAGGTGTGTGACACATCTACTGGGGGTAAAAACCTTAAGGCCGACCTGCACTTAAATTTATTATAAATAATAAATTCAAAATAAATGTTCTGCTCATCAGATTAAAATCAATTTTAGATCGATTTTACACCTCTCTGAAAGAGGAATCCAATACAAATATTGGAATCTTCATCTGAGCATCACAAGATGGAGTTTGGACCTAGTTATCGAAATTTAACAAGACTTGATAACCCAAATTTCTTAAATGGATGTTCCACAGCTGATCATTACAATTCATCCATCTGATTACCAGATTTGAGTCTCCAAAAATCCAACTTGGCCTGACTCTTTTTTCTAAAGCAACTTTAAGCAATAACGACTAGACCATTAACTCTGCAAAATTGTTAGAACCAGCCCTGAGGGCTGACTTCATCTTCACTAAATGAGACTCTGAAATGAAAATAACACAAACAACACTAGTGTTGTTGATGTTTGCAGCATCTGGTAGACATTCTCCCATGGGGTCATGCTGATTTGACTAGTGGGGGAATGATACATTCACCCATGGGGCCATGCTGATTTGGCCAGGGGTGAATGGCCCAATGGCAGACATTCTCCCATGGGGTCATGCTGATTTGACTAGGGGAGAATGGAACATTCACCCATGGGGCCATGCTGATTTGGCTAGGGGTGAATGACACTCGGTACTCACATTGTGCTTTGGGATGGAGTGATCTATTTTTTATAGAGCGGGTTTGAATTGTTTATTGATTGGGGGTTTTCACCCAACAGTGGGGTAAACAATTCTAGTCTAATGTTGAGTTGTGATGTAGGCTCCATTAGTGAAGGGTTTTTGTAAATTTATGTAGATGTTTTATGCTTGATGCAACTTTACTTTTATTCCCAATATCAGAAAACAAGCACATAAACAATAAAGTAAAATGCTGATAGAACATACCAGTAGATCGACAGAAGACAAGCCAGAAATATATAAGTGTGTTGGTGCGTTACGGTGGTCAACAGGATGCTTCAACCGGCAAAGTCTCAATTTGGTCAGCCAACCCTCTAGGACAGCCAAACGGTCAACTCAAAAGTCAACCCAAAAAGTCAACGCTATCAGACAACGGTCAACGCAAACAGTAGCAACAGCTAGGTCAACGCAAAAAGTCAAAGTCAACGTCTTGTCTCGGGAATAGTGCCAAAAAAATGCGGATTTGGAAAGTCGAAATTCGGGAGAGTTTCAGGTCCTTTTGACTGTGCGTTGACCAAAGTCAACGCTGGTCAAAGTTTGCTGCAGAAACCCTAGACCGAAATCAGAAATGTGCTGCGGCTTGGAATTTCCCACATGTGGAGAGAAGAGCCACCAAGGTCATCGAACCAATCAGATGAGGAGAGAGAAATGTGTGAGGATGAGATGAGTGAAATGTCCTCCAACGTTGACCAATATATATCCATCAGTGAGGGTGTGTGACACAACTGCTGGGGTATAAAACCTTAAAGCCGACCTGCACATATCTTGAATAAATTCAAAATAAATGTTCTGCTCATCCGATCAAGATGATCTTTAGATCGATCTTGCACCTCTCCGAAAGAAGAATCCAATAAAAATATTGGCATCTTCATCTGAGCATCACAACATGGAGTTTGGACCTAGTCCAAAATTAACACTCCCTCTCAACTAGGGAGAGCTCCATCCACCTGTGCAATCCAAACATCGTGCGTCATCCCGATGTAACTTGCTTTACTGGCTTCTTTATTCAGAACAGAAGTGGGTTAGTCACAAAGAAATCATTCCCAGCTGATAGATTCAACCCAGAGGTCCGAAACCTTTATAGGACTCACAAAGAGTCTCATACCAACCCGAAGTTGGTTTACCTGACCCGAAGTCAGTTGGAGGTCCGAAACCTCACTATACTTGATCCCAGATCAAGCGGTTGGACTGTGCCATCCTAAATAGAGAGTACGACAATCTCTGATGCGTCCATCAGTATTTGCTACTAGTCTCTAGCTTTTCCCACTGCACTGGCCAAATGAGAGGTACTTCCCATGAGCCCTGAACTCAATGGGTAGGATGCATACAGGGCACAAATAATGAGAGGTGAACCAACTCAAACATCATAACTGTGGGGTAGAAGCACACCAACAAGGTTCAGCAATCCTAGCCCTATTGTTGCTTATAGCTCCGAGAAGCTATCCCCAAAGCCCCCTAGAGCTCCCAGAGCTCATCGTCCAACAGGACCCTTAGAATAGGGTTGTTCCACGATACCAAGATTCTCACAGAAGGTTAGGAACTTGACCTTCCCCAGGGGCTCTGTGAGAATATCCACGACCTGCTCATCAGTTCCTATATGATTGAGCCTTACGGTGCTTCGCTGTACCATATCCATGATAAAGTGGTACCTGATATCAATATACTTGGATTGATCGTGGAACACGAGATTCTTGGACAAGTGCATCCCACTCTGTTTTATCACAGAGTATCACGGTGGTATCTAGCACATGCCCGAACAACTCACTGAAGAGCTTTCGCAACTAGACTGCTTCACAACAGGCCATACTCGCTGCAATGTATTCGGCCTCCGCGGTGCTCAAAGCTACCGACTTCTGCTTCCTGCTCATCCATGATATTGAAGCATAACCAAGTGTGAAGCAGCATCCCGATGTGCTCTTACGATCCACCACACTACCAGCCCAATCGACATCAGTATATCCATGGAGTGTCACGCTCCCGACAGTGTATCTCAGCCCATGGTTTATCGTGCCCCGAAGATATCTCAACAAATTCTTGGCACCAACCCAGTGAAAGTGATGAGACTCAACCATATGTTGACTCAAAGTGTTCACTGCAAAACATACGTTTGGACAGGTGTTCACTAAGAACATCAGGGCTCCTACGAGTTGACGATACTCAGTAGGATTTGCTAGCACGGGCCCAACAGCGCTGCCACTCAATTTCTTAAAGTTGAGCTCCATCGGTGTTGACACGTACTTACAGTCCACCATACTAAATCTTTCCAGAAGCTTCACAATGTATTTTCCTTGAGAAAGGAAAATCTCGCCATGTCTCTGCTAGACCTCCAGGCTTAGGAAGTAATGCATCAGTCCTAGGTCCTTCATTTCGAACTCAACAACGAGCACCCTCTTGCATTGATGAATGAGAGGGTTAGCACCTATCAGGAAGAGGTTGTCCACATACAACACCAAAATGAGAGGCTTTTCTCTATCAACCTTGAAGTAAAGGTTCAGATCAACATTATTATGAGTGAAGGCCAACTTCATCAGGTAGCTATCTATCCTCTCGTACCAAGCTCTGGGTGCTTGCTTCAACCCATAGAGGGCTTTCTTCAACCTGCAGAGATGGGTGTCCCGATCCTGGACTTCGAACCCCAAAGGTTGCTCTACATACACCTCTTCCTTTATTGCACCATGCAGAAATGCGGTCTTTACATCCATCTGATGAAGACTCCATCCTTGCGTAGCAGCAAGGGCTATGATAGATCGGATGGTGGTATATCGGGCCACAGGTGCAAATATATCATCATAGTCTATGCCTTCGTTTTGAGAGAAGCCACGGGCAATGAATCTTGCCTTGAACTTTTCAGCACTTCCATCAAATCCATGCTTGATCTTGTAGAGCCATTTCGAGGTGACAACTGCTTTGTCCTCCGGTCTTGGAACCACATCTCAGACATCATTCTTCATTATGGACTCGTACTCTTCGTGCATAGCATCCTTCCAGATTTTATGCTTTACGACTTCCTCAAAAGATCCAGGCTCATATTGTACAATAGTACTCATGGCTACTAGATACCCTTGGTATCTACTCGGCTTCTTGCTTTCACGGAATGTCCCCCTTGGGGCCATATGCGCCTCGGCATCCTCGAGAGTGTCCCTGAGCCATGATGGTCTCTTCCCTATTGAAGGAGGTGGATCAATCGGGTCCACCGGTCCTTCAATATCGAGCATCGTCTCATCCTTCGGTTCTTCTTGATTTCCATGCCTTGCTTCATGATCTTCCTCAGATCTCGGAAGATTGACTACTTTTCTCAGGGAAGCATCTTCGTCAAAGGTAACATCGTGGCATATCTCCACTTCCCTTTGACTAGGCACATACACTCTATAGGTCTTCGAAGTTTCGCTATAGCCCACAAACATTCCCTTCTTCTCAGAAGCATCCAACTTGCTTCTCTTCTCCTTTGGCACATGAAAATAAACAGGACATCCAAAAACTCTAAAATGCGAGACGTCATGTTTCTTACCAGTGAAAACCTCTTCGGGAGTTTTGGAGTCCAAAGCGGAATGTGGGCATCGGTTTTGTATGTATACAGTAGTGTTCGCAACTTCTCCCCATAGAAACTTCGGTACACCCTAGTCACATAGCATGGCACAGGCAACTTCCATAATGGTTTTGTTCTTTCGTTCAACAACGCCATTCTGCTCAGGAGTATAGACAGTAGTGGTCTCCCTCTTGATGCCAGCTTCTTTGCAAAAGTTCTTGAACTCGTTCGTCTCATATTCAGTGCCATTATCGGTCCCCAATATCTTGATCTTCTTCCCTGTCAGATTTTCCACCAAGGCTTTGAAGGTACGAAACCACATGAAAGCCTCATCCTTCTTCTTCAAGAAGTATATCCAGGTTTTGTGAGAGAAGTCATCTATGAATGTCATATAATAAGAACATCCTCCCAAGGATGTCACGGGCAGCATACCAGACAGATCAGAATGTACTAATTGCAAGACATCAGATGTCTTTGTGACACTTGAGGGGAAAGGTCCCCTTGTATGCTTTCCTTCAGCACAACCCTGACATACACCTTCATGATTGTTTGAGAACTCGGGCATCCCTGTCACCACCTTCCTTGCTTCGGGAAGGGCCTTATAGTGAAGGTGTCCAAACCTCCGGTGCCATAGTTCACTCTGTCGGATAGTATCACACGTTATCGCTCCCAGTGGACTTCCTCCAACCTGGTAGAGTGTATCAACTCTAAACCCAATCGTGATAGCTTCCTTGAAACTCTTCTTCCACATGTGCACCTTCCCATCAATGAATGCCACATTGAAACCTTTGTCTTCCATGGCCGATATAGACACAAGGTTCTTCTTCAAATTAGGTACATAGAGTACATCCTGCAAGTGGAGGACTTGACCTTGAGACAAGTTGAGGGTCACAGGCCCTGTCCCTTTCATGGGATACGTGGCAT
This sequence comes from Pinus albicaulis, assembly GCA_034641835.2. Taxonomy (NCBI): domain Eukaryota; kingdom Viridiplantae; phylum Streptophyta; class Pinopsida; order Pinales; family Pinaceae; genus Pinus; species Pinus albicaulis. Next base: position 1,467,045,927 of record CM076581.1, read on the forward strand.
TATCTCCAAGGATAATTTCCAGATTAGTATCCTTCTCAACCATATCAGAGAGTGCTTCCTTGAACCCAGTGATGTGCCTTGAGGCACCACTATCTATCAACCAGACATCCATAGTGTTGGGTGGAGATGCAGCAGAGAGGGAAAATACAAGAATGGATTCATTTCTTTTATCAACAACATTTGATTCCTCATACCTGGAATTTCTCGACCTTTTGAAAGGTTGATCATTTCCGCCGGAGGGAGCCTTCCTCTACCCCTTGAACCTGTTGTTCCTTTGATTGCCATTCTTCCTGTTGTTGTTGTTGTCATCATCATCAGGAGAATCCTTCTTGAAAGGGCATTCTCTAGCATAATGACCTGGCTTGTGACAAGTGTAGCACTTGCCCTTCTTTCCTTGGGCCCCCGCTCTTCCTTTGCTCCTTGGACCACCAAAGTTCTTCTTCTTAGAATGAGCAGTGAAGGCAACATTTCCTTCATTTTCATATTCCTTCATCCTTGTCTGTTCTTGTACGCATCTCGATAATGCTTCATCAAAATCAGGTATGACATTATTATTGAGAATGGTAGTGTTGAATACATGCCATTCGGATGAGAGACCTCCAAGTGCGGTGAATACCATCTCTCGATCAGCTATTGTCTCCCCAATAGCCAACAGATTATTCCTAATTTCGGTCAACTTCAGAAAATATGATTGAACAGACTCATCCCTGCCTTTCTTCAGATTCTTCAATTGGTTCTTGAAGAATAGAACTTGATTCGCATTGTTGGCCTTGAACATGTGAACCAACTTATCATACATCTCCTTGGATGTGCCCAACTCAGAGATGTAGGCAACCAGACTCTTATGAATTGAGTCCCTGATCACCAACTTTGCTTTGATTTCTCCCTTCTTGTACTTTGTTTTGGCAGCAACAGTTGCAGTGGATGGAGGCTCTTGGATTTTACCCTGCACATAGTCCATGACATCTTGGTCTTCCAAATTAAGATCCAATGTCATCTTCCAGGCATGGAAGTCATCCTTCCCAGTCAATTTGTCATCAGCCTTAAAGCCATTGTAGTTTGTGGAACCCATCCTCTTCTTTGGTGATTGCTACAAACTAGGGCTTTGTTTTCACCTCAGCTCTGATACCATGTAAATTTATGTAGATGTTCTATGCTTGATGCAACTTTACTTTTATTCCCAATATCAGACAACAATCACATAAACAATAAAGTAAAATGCTGATAGAACATACCAGTAGATCGACAGAAGACAAGCCATAAATATATAAGTGTGTTGGTGCATTATGACGGTCAACAGGATGCTTCAACCAACAAAGTTTCAATATGATCAGCCAACTAGCAATGTCACACAACCCTCTAGGACAGCCAAACGGTCAATTCAAAAGTCAACCCAAAAAGTCAACACCGTCAGTCAACGGTCAACGCAAACAACAACAACTAGGTCAATGCAGAAAATTCAAAGTCAACGTCTTGCCTCGGGAATAGTGCCAAAAATGTGGATTTGGAAAATCGAAAATTCTGGGAGAGTTTCAGGTCCTTTTGACCTTGCGTTGACCAAAGTCAACACTAGTCAAAGTTTGTTGTAGAAACTCTAGACCGAAATTAGAAATGTGCCGTTGCTTGGAATTTTCCACGTGTGGAGAGAAGAGCCACCAAGGTCATCGAACCAATCAGATGAGGAGAGAGAAATGTGTGAGGATGAGATGAGTGAAATGTCCTCCAATGTTGACCAATATATATGTATCAGTGAGGGTGTGTGATACAACTGCTGGGGCACAAAACCTTAAGGCCGACGTGCACATATCTTGAATAAATTCAAAATAAATGTTCTGCTCATCGGATCAAGATGATCTTTAGATCGATCTTGCACCTCTTCGAAAGAGGAATCCAATAAAAATATTGGCATCTTCATCTGAGCATCACGACATGGAGTTTGGACCTAGTTGTCCAAAATTAACAAGTTTCTTGTAATGAGGTGCCCCTTGATGGGTTTCCACTCAACATTAGAGCTCTATATAAATAGAATAGCGTGTGAGAGGCAAATTATCAACATAGCAAACTCATTTATCTTTTCTAGTGGAGGAGAAATTTTTAGTTAAGGAGAAATCTGTTTTGGAGAGTCATCTTCATCATCATTTCTGCTCTTCTTGAGGCCACACATGGGATCGAGTTGATCGAGGTTGACTAAGAGTTGACCGAGCTATTTGACCAAGTTTTTGGAGGCTGCAAACGTGGGTTTGACCACAAACCTTGACCACATCCGCACATGCAGATTTTACCGTAGGACCAAGATTGACTAGGTTGAGTTGATCTGAGAGTTTGATTGTTTGACTGGCATTGACTAGCAACTGTTTGACTAGGTTTGATTGGTATTTGAATTTTAAATTTGGCATAGATTCTAGACAAATTTATGATTTGTAAACCTTGCTGAAAAGACAATTTCTCCTCAAGAAAAGATTGTTGGGTTTTCTCCAAAGGTTGGGTTACCTAGGGTAAAAATACCGTGTTTATTGTGCATTGCTGTCTTTCTATGATCTTTATTATTTTTTTTGCATTTATAGTTGAGATTTTATGTGTGTAATTATTCAGTGATATCAGTGGCCTTGGAAATATTGGTTGAAAATCATTAGGAAGTAATTATCAGAGCAAAAAATTGTATTCTACTGCACTTGCCATAGAATTTCAACATGGTATCAGAGCACTGTTGAAGATCAACCATTGATTTCAGCCTCATATCACTTGATTGGAAGAGGCGCCCCCCTCCTCTGGATTCTCAGGTTTTTCCTTTTGGAGCTTGGTGGTGGCTACCGTCGCAGTGGGTTTTGCGTCAATGATCTGCTTTCCCTTGTTGGTTCCCTTGTCGGGTCCCAACTCAGAATCAAAGCATGCATCTGCCTCTGAGTCTTTTGGTTTGGCCACCAACACCTGCTTTGCGCGACATTCGTTCGTGTTGTGAGTGGGATTTTTATGGAGCTCACACCACAAGCCGGTGTCCTTCTTCGCCTTCCTGTTATTCTTGGCTTGCAACTTCGAGGAGTTGTCCTGGGGGGTCGCGGCTTGGTTCTGCCCTTTGCTCTCTGGCTTGAGGGTGCCTTTGTTTTGCTTTGGGTTCGTAGATCCAAAATCTCGCTTCTTTTTCTTGAATTTCTGCTCAATCTTGGCAACATATCGGTATGCTGCACCAAGCGAGGAGATGTCTAGGAACTCCATTTCCTTCTGAATGTATTTGTGCAAACACCCCTGGTACTTGAGCATTAAATGTTTCTCAGTATCTTTGATACCCAACTTTGTGCGCAGGGTATGCAAAATATTCGTCAGCACATGCACATCTTGATCCCTTTGCTGCCGCAACATAGTCCATTGTATGTACTTGTCGTCATAGCTCCCAACAAGGTAATATTGTTCCTTGATAACATCTCAGAAAGAGTTCCAAGAGGGTACGACTGAAAATAGAGAGGGTTCCTTGGTTTGTCTCTCACGATAAAGTTTTCCACTAGTCCTTGACATGGGGGGCAACTTTAAGCAGTGCAAAAGTAATCTTCTCTCTGTCGAAGAACTTATGGACCGAAAATACCCTTTGAGCAGATTTAGCTATTTATCTACAACATTTGCATCTATTTGACCTTCGAATATAGGGATATCGAAGTTAAATTGTATCTTGAAGTTGGCAACGCCTCCGAAGTGACTTCTGGATGAAGATGTGTCGCTGGTTGGCATTTGCTAAAGGATTTGGGCAAAGTTCATCATTTCGTTTCTTTGTCGCTCGAGGGCTTCTTTGAGCAACAGTTTGATAAGATCTCCTGCTCCCTCGTCTTTCTTTTCTTCCGCCATGGGAGGTCATCGGTGTCGATGGGGCTGGTCTTGCAAGGGCTCAGCTAGTTCAAGTCTCAACTCCTTATACCCCGACCTCGTTGGGGACATGCATAGAAAAACAGAGAAAGAGCAGACCGCTCCGATACAACTAATCCAAACTTATGCAGGAACGAAACAGAATATAGATATAAACATAAACACAAAGATGCAACAAAAATAAATCTTCATTTCATTAATATCAAATAAGTGAAAGATGCTTACATGCATAATGGAAATAAACTAGATCGGGCGATGGTAGCTTATCTCTGAGAAGAGATGCGGCGACTACATGCCCTCTGGAGTCTAAATTGTGTTAGAATGAGGCTCAAGGGCCTTTATATTGTTGAACAACAAAGGGAAACCCTAAACAACCAAAACCCTAACCCTAGGAGATGGAACACCAAGAGTTTGTGGGCCCCATTGGTGTTAGTTGGACAACCAACTTCCCGGGGTCGTAACTTGGTCATATGATCTCCGTTTGGTGCATACAATACCTTGTTAGAAAGGTCTCTCCGAATACTATAATATTTGCAACAGACCCTTGCCTACGATCTACGGTTAAGGTCTTGCTGCAGACCTCAAAAAAACGCCATTTAGGGGGTCAACACAACTACTGCTTAATAATAAAACCCTTAGCTGCTGCACCGGTTTTCTCGCATTGGGCTTTTTCGAGGACATTAGTCCAAAAATAACTGTGTCAGATGTGTCTATGGTTTACTCTTGTTCAGTTTCTGTTTCCGCACTTGTATTTTTCCGCAGTTTATTTAGTGAAGGTTGCAGTGTGTTTAATTTGATGTTGTCGTAGTAATAAACTGAATAATTAATTTACCAGTTAGAAGAATTAATACTAGTTGCTGCAATAGGATTCCAGATTTAAGGAATTTTCACATGGTATCAGAGGTTGTATAGCTGAGTGCAGGAGGAACAGAAGAACAGATCCATAGATGCAGCGTTGGTGAAGCTGGGATCAAAGAGCTACTTAAGCAGCGGATCGATCTCCCGAGTGATTGTGCAGTCCTGGCTAGAAGGGCTAGTCCCTACAGGGAAATCTCTCTCTGAGTGAGTCGACATAGAGGTACGATTTTCCAAGTTGCAGAGGCAGAGTGAGTAGCGCAACAGATCAACAAACAGAGGGACGCAGTTTTCTGCGTAGCAATGATTGCTAGTGCAGAAAGCGTTAAATGAGAGATCTGGAGACACTTTTGAGGGAATTCCTAGCTGGGGAAGTCTAATTTTCAAGACCTGAGCAACAGTATTGGGCATCAGATATACCATCTCCAGCAAGGAGTGCATAGGCCAAGCCAAAGTTGCGCAGAGGAGAAAGAGGGAGTTAGTTCGACATTTTTTTTTCAGTTGGTAGAGATGGGAGCAAGCGGGCTGAGAGATCAAGATTGGTTGGAGGGAGCCTCCAACTATGTGATTTGGCAGGCAGGGATCAAATGCCTAGTGGATGAGCATGACCTCAAACTCTTTACCAAAGGTGTGGTGGCTGTTCCAGTAGATGTAGATCCTTTGAAGGAATACAAGAAGGATATGGCTAAGGCAAAGCGCTTGATCCTCGACGGAGTGAGGGATCATGTCGTGTGTCACATAGCTAGCAAAAAAATAACTAGAGAAATGTGGCAGGCCTTGGAGAAGCTATATCAGGATCTTCCTAGCAGCAGAAGATGTATGTGGCTGAGAAGATGCAGACTACTAGGATGCAAAAAGGTGAGCGCATTGATCTGTTCCTCGTTAGACTTCAAGAAAATCGAGATTATTTGGTAGCTGTGGGATCAACTCCTCAGGCCACAAAGATGGTCAGATTGGCCCTCAACTTAGTCTCTGAAGACTATCAGGTCTTTGTGCAGAGCACCATGGGCAGAGAGAATTTGCCGGATTGGGAGTCAATGTGGGCTGCTCTTCAGCAAGAAGAGATGAGGAGGGACTTACTCAAGTGTCAACTTGAGGGAAACAACAATAGTGGAAAGAAGCCGAAGGAGGAGGAGGATAATGTGGCCCTTGCATCAAAGGGGCAACAGGAGCAGTGCAGGAGGAAGAAGGACCTTTCCAAAATAAAATGCTTCTGGTGTGGCGAGATGGGTCATTACGCCACACACTGTCCTCTCAAGAAGAGAGACAAAGACGAGAAGCATGATCCGCAAGTAGCACCTGCCAGGATCGATGAGGAGGAGTTCGCCATGATAGCCCATATACCTCCAGGAGGGAGGTGGGGTGACTTGGAGCTGTAGACCCAGAGACCTACAGGATGGGTAGGATCCTTGAGGAGTCCACCTCTCAGATCAATACCTTGCTACGAGAGCCCAAATTAGATGTCGCAGGATGGATGAGTGCTAGTTGGTGCAGAGTAGTGCATAAGTGACAATGCAGTGGTTAGTAGTGCCAGAGTCTGAGAAACATACAGTAGAGTTGGAAGCAGTGTAGTGAGGCACCACGCAAAATCAACAACAATGCAATAGCTTCAAAGGGTTAGTGCAGAAGCTAGCAGCCGTCAGATCTTCAGTATCGAGATGCATCATGTTAAACACTTGTTCAGTTTGGATGTTTTTCTGTTGCAATAAGCAACAATATTGCAGTGCAGTAGCAGTTGGCAGTGGCAAGGTCAACAACAACACGGATGTAGAATTTGAGAGGGAGTTGCAGTACGGATGCAATGTTGACAGTGGCAATGTCAGTAGTAGTACAAATGCAACATTTGCGCAGAGTTGGTAGGCAGCAGTGTCAGACATCAACAGCGCAAAGGGAGATGTTGCAAAATCAGAGCATTACTTAGCAGGGGGTATTGCTAGAGCACATTCCTTGCTAAGAGGGAGTGTTGATTTTTGGTAGCATCGAATGTGCTCTAAGTCTCAAAATTTGCAGGGAGGCTTAGACAAATGTATTTCAGAGAACCCATAAATTGTTTTGGGAAACTCCACCCGCATTGTATTTTATTAAAATAATTAATTATTTTAAAGGGACCCTAAGTCTAAACTAAGGAAAATAAAATAATTAAAGTGAATTAATAGAATATGGGTGTGAATGTTCTAGAAAAAGTGGATCAAGTCAAAAGTTATCTTAGCCGTTGATTAGAGATTTAATCTCGACTGTTGAAGTTTCAATGAGAAGATTATAATAAGGGCTTGAAGGGTCATTTGGAAAACACACAGAAAGGATCAAGAGATCGAATTTCTGAAGAGAGCAGTGCTGAGAGGAAATATTGATCAAGAGATTCTTTGCAGAGAGGGGCAGGGATAGTATCCGAAAGAAAATATTTCTTGGTTGGATAATCATCAACAGAGAAGGCAGAGAGAGATCCAGTAGAGGCATCACAGAGCTAGAGAGGTTGATGCAGAGCCACGCAGGGCTACGTAGAAGCTAAGAGGGAATTCGGAAATTTGTTGAAGGAATCAATTGCAGAAGCCGAGGTGTGAGACCGAGAGGCAGAAATCGAAGTTCCTGGGCAGCAAATCAATCAACAGAAGGTGTGACGCTATACCTAGCAGGGTTGACGTTGGGACTGCGCAGAGGCAGCGCAAAGGCTGTCAGGGGCAGCTCATTCAGTGGCTGGATCAGCTAGGATTTCCTGTGATAGTGTGAGGTAACCTCACTAATCTCTCCGTCAATGATATTCTTTGTAACTGGATTTCTAGGAGAGGCATCTAGAGATTGTATTCATAAATTACCACTGCTTAATAATAAAACCCTCAGCTGCTGCATCGGTTTTTCATGGGACATTAGTCCAAAAATAACTGTGTCAGATGTGTCTATGATTTACTCTTGTTCAGTTTTTGTTTTCGCACTTGTATTTTTCTGCAATTTATTTAGTGAGGGTTGTAGTGTGTTTAATTCGATGTTGTTGTAGCAATAAACTGAATAATTAATTTATCAGTTAGAAGAATTAATAGTAAATACCAGTTGTTGCAGTAGGATTCCAGATTTAAGGAACTTTCACAAAGACTGCCAAAGAGATGTATGATGCCCTAGTGGGATTGTTCGAGAGTAAGAACACTATCAGGAAATTAACCTTGAGGCATCAGGAAATTAACCTTGAGGCATCAACTCCATAGTATCATGATGTTACTTATCTCATGATAGTCGCACAGTTGAGAGATTAACTTAGAGCCATTAGAGATAACATTGATGATGTAGAGCTTGTTACAGTGACTTTTAATGGATTTCTTTCTTCATGGGATCCATTTGTACAGGTTATTTGTGCATGAGCTGAGCTGCCCAAGTTTGATCAGCTTTGGATTGATTGTGTCCGAGAGTAGGCCAGATTATTTTCTAAGAACAATTTGCAGAGACCTCAAGATCAAGAAATTCAAGCCCTTGCAGCCTATGCAAGGAAAGGAAAAGGAAGAAAAAACTGTGACAAGAAGAATACAGGTGGAAGATCAGCTCCAGTGCAATATCAGAAGAAGGTTCTTGCTTCAATTGTCATACATTTGGTCTCTATGCCTCCTAGTGTCCTCAAAAGAAAAGGAAGGGAAAGCAACATACATCAACAACTGATGCTAATGATGATGATGAGCATTTACCACATAAGAAGACAAAGGAATCTAAACTTTACGAGATTGCAGATGAGAGAATATTTCTGTCTCTGCTCCTACAGGAACTATTACTGACAATGGTGATATTTGGTTGGTAGATAGTGGTGCTTCTAGGCACATGACAAGTTCACAAGATTCTCTCACATATTTGACAAAAAAGTGTTTAGCATTGTAGGTGGAACTTGGAGATAATTCCAAGTATGCAATGAAAGGAGTTGGAACAACATTGTTTTAGCTGGAGTTTAGAGATTCTTTACACATGAGAGATGTATTGTTTGTACGAGGACTGAAGAAGAACCTGCTCTCTATTTCACCGTTAGAGGATAAAGGTTACACAGTTGTATTTGTGGATCGTTAGGTTCTTATATGGCCTATTACCACTCAAACCAACAGGAGACCTAAAAGGGGTTCCTAATAGGACAACTGCTAGGCCAAGGGCAACGACAAAGGCTTAGCCCACTGTCACCACGGCTAAGACACCCTGCTCTTACGGACTTTCACCGATAAGAGGAGTCTTGGTAGTATAGGAATCACTTGTAAGTATAAGTCAATGGATAGGTGATGAGTGACCCTGAAAACCCTTTCCCTAAGGTGGATTGAAGAATGGATGCTTGCTTGCTCTTTAAGAAAGGGGCTTGGTCCATTGGGGGCGAGGGATGAGGATTGGAGGGTTGATGTATAAAGAATGTGCTTATGGATGAGGTTCTCAATCCTTAGAATTCTTAGGGAACTTGGATTCCAAAATGGCCTTTGACAAATAATCTTTGATGAGAAGTGGGACCACACGGGGCCAAGTGGACCCAGTCCAGTTTCGAGGATGGAATATAGAAACCAAAGATGTTCCTATCCTAGACAAGGTGAGGGGAAAGGATTAGAAAGAATATTTACTTCAAAGGGTTAAATTAATCCTATTGAGGTCTACCCTTGGGGATGCCTAGGCAGATTTTGGTCCTAGAGCTAGGGGTTAGTATTCCCGGAGATTCCACTGTGAAAATGGCTTGAAAAATTGTGGAGAGGGAGGGGACCCACCAACGCAGTAGCCTAGGGAAGATCAAAATTCTTCCTTGGGTCAATTCCCGGGAAATTGATGCCCGAGGTGACCCTTGAGGGGTAGACTTGGGAAAAGGTGAAAAAAGTGGAAAATTATGGATAAAATGATCACCATTCTATGGATCAGTGCCTTAGTTCAGTTGGGGAGATGGAGTCAAGGATGATCACTAAGTAAGAACTTGGTTTCTTAGTCAAGAAGGCTTGAAAAATCAACTTCCTCCAATATTGTTGTAGAGAGAAGAATAGACTTTTAAGCATTTATACTTCTAGCAAAGAGTGGAAGCTTATCAAGAAAATATATCTCTCAGACAATTCATTCATATGACATTGGCCCATACATTAAAATTTACTAAAATACTCAATTCCACATTACATTCATGTAACGATTAACCCTAGTTATAGCGTAAATCATTAGTATGCAGCAACAAGAATAATAACATCAAAAAACCACCTAGAATGCCATATAGTATATCCAACCAGCAACTTGTTGCAATAACAAAGCTCTAAGAGAAGAAAAATGGCCCAAATCCATACATCAAAATTCATCCATCTCCAAAAAAGCTCCTCCAATGAAAAAGTATGAATTTTTTAAGAGAGAGATATCCAATCCAAAATGTGATGATAAAAATGAATGTGACTAACATGAATATATAGGCTCCTAAGGAGCTCGAATTAGCCTAAGGGGCCCCTAATGGCTCTAATAATAAATTAATGTGTAAATAATACCCCTATTGGTGACAAGCCCACCAATTTAGCTCATAGGTGTAAAGATAATCCACATAGGGGCCAAATAATGATGTATACATGTCGTAGGCCCTCCATGAGGCCTAGTAACATCGTGAAGTGCCATAATGAGGAATAAATTCCTCGGAATATGATGGGCAAGGGGGTGGCCCTTTGTTCTCCAAGTAGTAGACCTGTGGTGCTCCCAGTGGGTGTGGGGGCACATAAATGATCCCATGGGTCTCCAAATGGATCAGAGATGCCTGTAGATGCTCTGGGAAGGTTCAGATGTTGGAATAATGCCATCGGGTCCTCGTACAAGCCTTGGGGCACCCTCCAAGTGTGTGGTGCACTTGTGGGGCTGGTTGGGCATGATGCATCTTCCTTGTCCAAGAGTGGATCTCTAGTAATCCCTGAATATCTGAAAGGGTGCATGAAGCACTGTCTGCTGCTGTGGAGGTCCATACATTTTGATACACACCCTATGCTTGTCAATATAGCCCTCGAGGGTCAGGATCCTGTATAGGGAGACTAAACCCAAATGGAAACCGCCTGTAATCTTGCATAAGATCCAATGTGCCCCCCAGGCTTCCAATACAACCAGTCATTAGAATAATTGTGTAATAGAGTTTACAAACCATGGATGACAAAATGGGCATTTCATAATGGCATGCCCTTCCATAGCGGGCTTTGGTGTGTGATAGTGTCTTTAGGTTCCAAAGGGGGTTAACCAAACACCTTATTAGGTGGTTTTAGCCCTTGAAGGGGATGGTATGTCCAAGGTACATCCCTCTAATGGGGGTGGCAAGTGATAAATAAGTGGAATGGCACAAGGAGTGAGAGGGGCAACCTGGGTCACACATTGGGGCATAGGGGTAGCCAGGTGGAGGGAAGCCCACACTTAGGTATACAATGTGTTGGAGGGAGCAATCATGGTACATGAGGTGCCCGACCTTGATTTTTCCACCCTTCCTTATATGCCTTTTTACTTTTATGATTTTTCTTTAATTAACTGCTCGGGGTTCAAAGGGATAAGAGCATGACGTGTAAGATGTAGCAGTGATTACCCCCTTTTAGGTAGGGCGGTTCATTGCCCTCCAGGGGTTGGGACAATCATTAGTTCCTGAATGATAAATGAGTCTCATCTAGTGCCTATGGAACCAGGGTGATGGCCATGGATTGGGGTAGAGCTCATTTATTGGCTTTTTCCCACATGCTAATTATTTTTGTCTCGACCATCTTTTGCATTTTGTGGTACAATTTCCTGTTAAATGTGACCAATTATGCTGTTTCTTTTTTCTTTTAGCTGCATTCCAGGCCTGACCCAAGGTGGGGGCAAGGGTATACGGAAGCTGACCCTATGTGGACCCATAATGGAAATGTGGACCTAGGTGGGATAAATGATAAATGGAGATATAGTGAGTGGAAACGGAGTAATATATGCAGATAGGGGAACGGGACCATGCACCCAAATTTGGGTTTTCCCAAGTAGTACCAGTCTAAAACCAAATGGTCAATAAAGGACGTCCCACAGGACTAAGATCCAAAGGTAGCACCCAAAAGAGATCAAGGGGACAAGATCAAAAACTAAGCACACTCTTTCCGCCAAATCCCTCCATCAATCCATATCCATAAGTATCCATGATAATTAAATCCGATACTCAATTACCAAATGACAAGACATACCTTTAGATTCGGAAGGCCCACCTTCAAACATATGATCAATACAGGTGGGTGAGGGACCACATCGCTGGCTCAAGTGGCAAAGAAATGCAACAATGAGCTAGTAGGAGGCTGCAAGGAGCTGCTGGCTATCGACTGAGGTCCATCATGGAGAAAAACTTCTTTTGGGGATATCACCCACGAAGTGGTGGGTAACATTTGGCTCCAACTGGGACGTGATCTCTCAAAGAAGTGGATGAGGCTACTCGAATGGGAGGTCATAGAACTCCAACAATCTCTTGATCACCGTAGACCTGTTATCTGCACATGTTAAAGATCATAGCCACGGGGGAACATGTTTTTCGCAGTGTCTAATGATCACCCATGCTCAATGTTAGCCCATAAAACTGACAAGAAATAAAACATGCATATTTAATCTAAATGCAATCTTTTACAATAAGTAGACGAGCATATTTCTTAAGAATACACTTGAGATAAATTCTACGAATCCTCCTGGAGAATTTCTGACACCCAGAAGACACCCTAGCTTCCTTTGCATCACTCTGCATGATCTTCTGTGCAATCCCTACGCTGGACTGCGTCACTTTGCGTGGGCACTTAGCGCTGGCCTTTGTGGCCCTCTGCGTCCTTCTCTTACCCTTCTCCGTCACTGCTGAATTCCCCTTCCTTCTTCTGCCTCTGCAACTCTCCCTCTGAAATCGAATTCTATTCCTTCAAAATCGATTTCCTTCGGGTACTAAGTGTGTACCCGGCTTGTTTTCCAAATGACACTCAAGCCTTCTCTTATAATCTTCTCATTGATGAATCAACGACCCATATTAGATCTCTAATCAATGGCTAAGATTAAAACATGACTTGATCTTCATTCTCTAGAAGATTCTCACTCTGTTTTATTAATACCCTTTAATTATTTAATTTCCCTAAGTTTAGACTTGGGGTCCCCATTAAAATAACTAATTATTTTAATAAAACACAAACCGAGTGGAATTTCCACAAACGATTTCTAGGTTCTTTGGAATACTGATGTCCAAGCCTCCTCACAAAATTTGATTCTTGGAACACTTTCCAATCCTACAAAAATCAACAGTAAGATCCTTGGGAGATGGTTCGAAGGAAAGCATCATGGAATAAAGGTGGATCAAATAAGGAATTCTGATGAATCACTTTCTGATAGTTGACATGACTTGTGGATGAAAGTGATGGCTGAGCTGTGCCCTATGAAGCCAAAGGTTGAAGATTCCTCAATATCGAAATCCATGACATCAAGGGGAGGAATTCTTCATGAGAAGCTCGGTGTCTCACCATTGCTGCTGTAGGTCCCTGGTTGAGAGGGAGCCTGGTGGTAAGTTTCTTGCTTGGAAGAAACTTGAAGTATGTCCTTCCTAAGTTAAGAGGGAGTGACGTAGATGATTCTCTAATACATGTGCCATGCACTAGACTAGGATTAACAACCGTAAGTCTCAGTGAAGGCCATGTGGAGAGAATGGATAGACACATCATTCTGGTCTTCACCTGGAAGACAAAATGGAGGATTGGGTAATCATCTGGCATTCGTTACTCTTTGAGAATGTTATAGGGCATTCAAGATAAGAGTAGTCGGGGATCGATATTCTTTGAGCGCTGGCTACCCAAGAGAAGCATAGTCCAAGAAGGTCATACTCTGGGAACACCTGGGTGGAGTATGCACCTTGGAGAGACAATGACTATGGTGTCTATAAGTCATGTGTCTCGCTAGCATTGTAGCCCATTGTCTCATTGACAGATGGGGCTGTTAGTCAAGGCCTTGCACTAGGACAATGTTGGTTGATATGATGCTATACAAATGCGATTACCAATCCGATTCTTCTTATGAGATTCTTCAGTTTGAAATTTACCATGTACCTGTATGAATACCTCCCTAGTTAAGAGCGAGTGTTGAAAAGTGTAACTAGGATCGATCTTCATTTTGACTATGTAATTATGTATTTATGTAAAGAAGAAGACAAGAGATAATAAAATATGTTTTTGATATGCTTGCCTCATGGTTTTCATGAGCAAGGTTTTATTATAGGTCAATAGACTTCTTCTTGATGTTTATTAGGATTTGTCTTCTGGTTATAAATGTAATTAGGAGTCATGTATATGAAGAGTCGAGTCAGATAAATATGCCTCAAGACCTTGTCATACAATCTTGGAGAAATGGCTCAAGGATTATGCTAGCACCTCTGCTCATAATAGCCTTCAGCACACTGGAAAATAAGATCCTCTTGTCGGCCTACAAGCTATGGACAAGTTAGCCTACAATCAGATTGGTGGGTCGACCTAAAACAGGAAAGAATGCCACTATATATAGACAGCTCTGTGGTTTAGTTACAAGAGGATTTGCTGATGAGTCTGAGGTTAAAAGTGCTGTCAAGTTTGAGATGAACTTGTGACATACACCTGCAATTGATGTGTAGAAGGGACAAAGATATATCACTTGAAGATTTGTGGATTGGTCGAAAACAGAAGGATAAGTCTGAGATTAGTACAAAGAGATACACCTGCAATAAGTGCGAGTTCAAGCATATGGTGGATGCATAGAAAGGACTGTGGTTAGTCCTAAAAAGGGAACAATATTAAATGCGAAAGTTTGGTCTGTGGTTAGTAAGAGCTTCAGGGCTGAAGAATAGAGCGAAGAAAGAAAGGATACCTCTGCGGATTGAAGGATGCATATAACAGACAGTTCAACAAAGAAATGACTCGGATTAAGGACCATGTTATAAGGTATGAATCAGGGCTGCTTATAAATCGAAGGAAGGATCTAAGGGGTAGAATCTCGCATCTCTGTTTTGGGCATAAAGACAGATAAGAGAAGAATGATTCAAAGTAAAGGAGAGCTAGAGACCGAGTTCTCTAAGGCTGGTGCTGAACAGTGCTGATCGATGCAGGAAGGTGCAATAAAGAAGGATAAGCTCAAGGAGTCATTGAAGAAGTAGTGACAAGGTCTTGAAGGCATATAAAGGTCTAGGGTCTATGTCATGGTCATGGTACTTGTCATTTGAAAGTTTATAGGAAGAATTTCTTGTGGGTTTTCCTCTCCAAGAGGGAGAGGTTTTGCCCTGGCTCGAAGAGCCTAAATTTGTGTCTCTTGTGTTTTGGTAATTGACTTGACGAAAGACTAAATAAGCTAAGAAGAGAAGACATAAGTAAAATAAGTAAGCTCACAAGTAATTATCAAGGAGAGAATTTGAACTAATCTTGCCCTACCAAATTCTCAACATTAAGCGGTCTCAAATTAGACCGCTTTGAACCAACAATTCCATGAGAATGAAGTGGAGGCTTTGATGAAGATGCTCCCAACTTTGTTGGGTGTTTTAATTGAGAGTTAGGATTTGCCTCATTTGCTTTAGCATCTGCCTCGTCTTGTTCTTTCTGATATTTTGCAAGTTTTGCCTTGCTTAAACCATTTCCATCTATCCCATTCTCTTTAGGTGGGATACTGCATGTTCGAACCCCATTTCCTTTTAACCCAAGTAAATGTGCTTTGACCTGTATGTATGATCCCTTATACTCATTTTTACACTCACTGCAAACCCATGCCAATAACCCCCCTCCTTGGATCTTCCCAACAATAGTTACATATTTCCAAAGTGGTGACTTTGGATCAACTTTAGGGGCAGATTCAATTTCATGTTCCACTTCCTCTGCCTCACGAATGACTGAACTTGAAGTTGCCATGAATGATGATGAAGATGATGTAACAATAAATGAAACTGCAAATTAAAATTGACAAATATGTATTTCAAAACAAGTTACAATTTACAAGTTACAAGCCTTGAAAAAGAACAACCATTATTAAATTTTTAAAACCAGCGATTGGAGTCTAAGGCTTCAACGGAAAAAAACGCCGAATCCCTACACGAAGGTTAGCCACTAAAGCACACACAGGTTGTTCACAAGGAAACCTAAACTCTGTCATGTGTCCCAAAAGGATAAACATTGCACCTTTTCTGTTTCTGTGGTCTACTTCTACATTGTAAGGGCATGGTATGTTTTGCAGGTATTTGCTTTATTGAAAAATGAAATCTTTGTAACAAGAACATTGGAAATATTTGTATTCAATCAAACCCCGTGCCCAATTATATCCCTAAATTACCTTATGGTGATAATTGATTGAAGGTTACAACTTACTGGCCTTGAGGCTTGTTCATCACAAGAACATTGGAAATCTTTGTAACAAGAACATTATCAAACCCCATGCAAAAGGTTATCAGCGAAAGTTGAGACAGATGGACAGGAGGGTCGAGGCTTACCCTGGGCTTTGAAGTTTGGAGTCATGACAACACAGTGGGCGACACATTCGGTGGTCACGACTCACAGAGTCACAACACAGTCGACTGCACCGACGGTCACGAGTCCTCAGTCTACACACTACACAGTTGACAGCATCGGGTGGTCACGAGTCTACACACTAGACTGTCGGCAGCACTGGACGGTCACAACTCACAACTCCACAGTCTACACAGTCACAACGAGTCGGTGGTCACGACTCACGAGTTGACTCTACAGTGCACAATCTTGGCGGTCACGACACATAGTTTCAAGTTTCAACGCATTCTCGGTAGCTCAACAGTCTTGGTGTCTCAACACACAGTCTTGATGGCTCAACACAGTCTCGACGGCTCAACACTCAAGTCTCGACGGCTCAAGGCAATGGCGAACACACTCACAAAAATATTAGGATAGGTTTCACCATTTCACATTCTGCTGAAAAAAGAAAGTTAAAACCAAACTAAATGGCGTTCCTGGGGGGCAAAAATCGTGATTCATTTTACCTTTTCGGCATATAGATCAGGTATTTTGGAAAACGTTTTGGAATTTTCCAGATCGGGGCCCTTTTTGGAGGAAAACGCCAAAAAAGCGGCTAAATTTTAATTCTACCGTTTCCGAAATTTCAAAATGCTTAAAATACATTTTTGGTCTGTTTTTCCGTCGTTTCATACGAGGATCCGAATCCGAAACAAGATCCAACGTTTTTGTCGTTGAGGGTAGCTGTTTCCAACAACTTAGGTTTTAGCCCTTGCTTGGAGCCTATATCCTGTGTCTCTTGTTTCTATTTTTGCGTTTTGGTAATTGCTTGATGAAAGAGAAGAATACAAATGTAATAACAATAAGCCAACAATAAATTCACAAGTAATTATCAAGTAAGAGAAATAATTTATTTTACCCACCTACTGATTTCTCAACAAAATTCCCTTTTGAATAACCCCTATTGCATTATGAATTTGTTTGCCCTCCAAGAACCCAATTTGCTCCTTTGATATACTTTATGAAAATATTTTTTCAATTTTAATTGCCATCACTTCTGTCAATGTCTTATATATGTAATTATAAAGAGAGATTGGCTTGAATTCTTCAAAGCTCTCACAGTTATCCTTTTCGGGGATTAGTGCCAGAAATGTGGCATTGAATGCGCTAGGCACTTTTTTGGATCTCTTTACCTCATCTGTCAACCTTATGAGATCCTCTTCAAGCAGATGATAAAACCCTATGTAGAACTCCATTGTCTAATCATCTGGCTTTGTCTCATTTGAAAGAAGATAGGATTTTTAAGTTTTCAACTCCTCTTTGAAACTTCTTCCATTAGCATCTGGTTTCCTCTTCAATGACAAACCTCGGGCAACATGAGAATATCTTCACTATCTCTACTATGTTAATTCTGTTTTGTTTAGAATATATAAAGTGAAAGTAAGAAACTCCTAAATCAACAATTTATTGGAACTTTACAGCCCTATAACCATTTTCTTTTTTGATCTCCCAAAAAATATTTATTCTCTTGTGATGGGCAAAAGTTATGACACAATGTAGTATTTTCATTGCCCTTTTCTATCCATACAGCTACTTCTAATCTTCCATTCTACCTCTCTCTTGTCCAGAAGCTTCTGTTTTATCTTTTACAAATCCTCGACCTATTTCTCTCCCCTTTAAAAAATCTCTCTCTGGATTCTGAGCATACAGTGTTGATAGGTCCTACTCCACTTCCCTTCGTTCCCTTTCAGAGTCAGATTTTTGTGAGGCTCAAGCTGCCACAACTTTTTTAACTTTTTCAAAGATATCGCAATTGAAAACTTGTAGAATCCCCAGATGAAGTATCATAGCCCACTCATTCTTCATTCACCAATTTGATATGTTCTTCCTCTTTCAACCATGTTGGATGAAACTTGAAGGGAGCCACTGGCTTATAATCTTGTCTACCAATCTGAAGGAGGGTAAGCAAGTGAACATCCCAACTGCCCCCCTCACATCCACATATGATTTGATTTTCTCCACTTCCATTTAAATATTCTCAGATGTAATGTCTTCTTCTAATTAAATTGCCCAAGGGAGGATGTAGTTGCATATCTAATCTTGTAGGCTGTAGTCATTTGTAAAGGGGGAAACCCATTATTTTATGTTATTGGGGTAGAATTAGATAATTTGGGGTAAATGGAGGCAAACTTGCAATAAAAGTCGAATTTGGGGCAAATGGAGGGGAACTTTTTAGCCACTTAAATTAAAATTAGGAGGAAAACCCCAAAGGGAATCTATCAAAAGGAGAGAGGAGATTCATTTTGATCATCACAAATTGTGATTCTTTCTGATTTGTGAGTTGAGGCTCTCAGAGGGTTTTAAGACCTCTTTTCTCTGGTTGGTATGGGCAGTGAATGATTCCACTCTAGCCAATCCACCTTTCTCTTTACTTAGTTTAACATAGTTTATGAGGCATCATTCATCCATTTTGCGGTAATAAGGTTTTTCAGAGTAAAAAATTGTGGCAGCATGGTTCTGTAGCATTATTTATGTAACAAATCACCCTTGAGACATTATCTGAGGCAATCGGTGGCAACGCTTGAATTTTGAGGCTTAACCATGGCAACAATCAATGTATTAAGCCATTCTGAGACAATGGATCCTTTCTGAGGTGACAATTGTGGCACCGAATCCTTTTTGAGGTGTCAATTATGGCAGCAAAACCTTTTTAAGGTCTGGTTTGTGTGAAATTTTCAAGCTGAAATACTACTGCAGTGATTAATTAATTTCACCTACTTATTTATGATAAGTTACTTACAGATACTTTAGTAAATTTTGAAATTAACACAACTGCAGTATTCACTTAATCATGAGCATAAAATCAAATAGAACGCATATAACACAATAGAAATAATCACATGAACATAGTTATTTTTGGACAATTGTCTCCGAAAAAACGCAATGCAGGAAAACCGGCGCAGTAGATGAGGGTTTGTATTATTCTTCAGCAATGGAAATCATTTACAGAAATTAGACGAGCATGTGTCTAGAATACACCTGAGATAAAATTTTTGAACCCTTAGGAAGAATCCTGACACACTGGAGGCACCCTTCCTCCCTCTGCGTCACTCTGCGTGGAGGACCAGTGCTGCTGCTCAACGCTGTCCCCTCTGCGTCGTCCTTCTGCCTTCTTCCTCTGCTGACTCCCCCTTTCTCCTTCTGCCTCCGTAACTCCGCCTCTACACCCTCTCCCTCTGAAATCGAATTCTATTGCTTCAGAAACGATTTCCTTCGGGTACTGAGAGTGTGCCCGACTTGCTTTCCAAATGACCCTCAAGCCTTCTCTTATAGTCTTCTCGTTGACGAATGAACGACCCAGATTATATCTCTAATTAATGGCTGAGATTAAAACATGGCTTGATCTTTGTTTTCTAGAAGATTCACACTCTGCTTTATTAATACCCTTTAATTATTTAATTTCCCTAAGTTTAGACTTAGGGATCACTTTAAAATAATTAATTATTTTAATAAAGCATGATCCGAGTGGAATTTATACAAACAGTTTTTGGGTTCTTTGGAACACTGATGTCCAAGCCTCCTTCCAAAATATGAGACTTGGAACACTTTCCAATGTTACAAAATAAACACTCCCTCTTAGCAAGGAAAGTGTTTAAGCAAAATACCAACTGCATTTGCTCTGACCTGAAGCCTCTACTACGCTGTTGATGTCTTGGCTGTTGCCCCTCATCTCTGCACTGCTGCCCTCTATACTGCTGCCTGTGACACTATCTCTACCACTGCCTCATCCGTACTGTAGCTCCCTTTGAATCTTAAGTCCACCCATTCCTCTACTGGAATGGATTCTTGACCATCCCCATCTTTTCTCTGAAGTAAGTAAACTTAACCTTACCCAGAGCTTTAATGAGGATATCTGCCACCTGTTCTCCTATAGGAATGTACTTCAACTGTACAACTCATCCCCGTTGGACATAGTCTCTGATGAAGTGGCACCTAATGTTAATGTGCTTCGACTGGTCATGAAACACAGGGTTCTCAGAGAGCTTGATGCAACTCTGATTATTGCACAAAATTCTGGTTGGTTCCATCCTCTTCTTGAGCAAGTTCATGAGCAGCTTACGAAGCCATATGGCCTCACATGAAGTTGTGCTAGCGACCATATATTCAGCCTCTGCTGAGCTTAGTGCCACGGATTTTTGTTTCTTACTACACCAAGAAGTCATTCCTGATCCGAGACTGAAACAATACCCACTGGTACTTTTCTGATCCACTGGGCTTCTAGCCCAGTCTGCATCAGTGAACCCCATCAATTGGATTTCATTGACCTTGGTGTACCTCAACCCATACTCGACTGTCCCCTTCAAGTGAGCCCTCCTTGGTTGTACCATGAACTGACTGAGGGTATTCACTGCATAACAGATGTTTGGTCTAGTGTTGACCAGGTACATCAATGATCCTATGAGCTGCCTATACAAGGTAGGGTCAGCCTCATCATCATCTGACGTGTCTATCTTCTTCTAGTTTGTGATCATTGGCGTAGCCATGGGTCTACAGTCCTTCATCTGAAACCTCTTCAGGATCTTTGTAGTATATCTACCTTGTTCAAGGAAGATTTCTCCCATCTGCTGCCAAACCTCCAAACTAAGAAAATAGTGCATCTATCCCAGGTCCTTCATGTCGAATTCTGTAGCCAGATTTTCCTTGCAGTCTTTGAAGAGCTTAGATGATCCAGTCAAGAACAGATCATCTACATATAATACCAGAGTTAACGGCTCATCCCCTACTCTTAGATAGTAGAGATTGGGATCTGCATCACTCTTGACAAATCCCATCTTCTGCAGGTAGCTATCAATTCGCCCATACCAAGCTCTAGTGGCTTGCTTCAGTCCGTACAAGGCTTTCTTAAGCCTGCATACATGAGTCTTCTGCTCAGTAGGTCTTCATAATAACTATGTAATTATGTACTTATGTAAAGAAGAAGTCAAAAATAATAAAATGAATTTTTGGTTTACTTGCTTCATGGGTTTCATGAGCAAGATTCTTAGTATAGGTCTAGAGACTTCTTCTTGATGTCTATTAGGTACATAAGTGTATTTAAGAGTCATGTAAATGGCGTGTTTATTCTGAAGTATATCCTCCAAGGCACTGCAGAAGAATGGCTTACAAGTCTGCCCATATTCAACGTTGAAAATATGCCTGTGAAGTCGGCCTATAAACAAGTGTTGAAGTCGGCCTAAATAATGGCTAAAAGGTCGACTTAAATATCTAGCTAGAACATCTATATATATACCCCTACATATGCTGCGGTAAAGACATAAGTTTCGTGGACAAGACTGAGGATATATAGCGTGGAAAAAGGAGCAAGTATTATGGTAAAGTCTGAGGTAGACAACATTAAAAGAAAGGAACAGATTTGCGGATTTTTGGCTCTGAGTTAGTACAGATATTTCAAGGAACAATTACGGTCAAGCTTGAGGTAAACACCGAACAGACTTGCGGACTTATCTCTGAGGAAGTACGAATATTCAAAGGAATACTTACAATCAAGTTTGAAGTTAATTAGCGTGGAAGAAAGAATATGAATTACGGATTAATTTGAAGGTATGACAGATTTGATCTAAGGACATATTACATACGTTCAAATCTGAAGGTATGACAGATTTGATCTAAGGACATATTACATACGTTCAAATCTGAAGGTGACAGTGTTTGCAAGATAGCAGATCTACGAATAGTTTTGGATGCGGACTTATATGAAGGGAGAAAGAACTAAATGATAAAATTTCGAAGATAACTAAAGGACGTAGTTTACAGAAGTAGCTGTAGAAGTGACTGAAGATTTGAGAAATAGACTGAAGGATACAATAAGGATATCTCTGATATTGTAGTATCTAAGAAAAGGATTTTGTAAAAGATAGAGACCTTAAGAAAGGAAGGTAAATCAAAGATTTACCTTCCTAACCACACTTCAAGATACTCAGTTACAAGTGAACATAATTTTTTCTCTACATTTGACTAAGTACTTTGATAACTAACTTGATGAAAGATTAAACTAAGTGAAAGAAGAAATACATAAGTAAGGTCACAAGGTAGTTATCAAGAAGAGAATTTGTATTAATCTATAGCCCTGTAGATTCTCAACATGGTATCAGAGCTAAGGTGTTGAATGCAAGGGCTGCTTGACAAAGCAAACACTACAAGAAGCAAAGATAAAAGTTTGGGTTGAAGGATCAAATTAGTCTGCAGGAAGGCTCTCTAGCTATATCAATTCATTCAAGTAAGTAATCTTTGTCATCAAAGATTTACATTCAAGAAGACATCCTTTACCATCAAGAAAGCTGCCAAAAGAGAAAGTCATCCACTCAAATAAGTATTAATGACCCTATCTATCAAGATATCTTTTTGTAAAGAAAGCAACAAGCTGGTTGGATCATCAAATTTCAGTGCATGGAAGAAAAGAATAGACTTAAACTGAATTGAAGACGAAGTAATGGATTATATCGAAGGGTCCTTTGGGCTCTAATTTCTCCCTTGGGCATCTCGGCCGTATTACACTTGGGCGGATGTGCGATGGTTATAGCGGTGACCAAACGTTAATTCTAGACACGACGGGCAGACGGGCGCGGCACCAACACTAAGGTCGATGGTTGTAACACGGGCGACAGGCGTGCATTGCCAAACGAGGGGGTCGGCTCGAGACCACTATGGGTCACCGACGCCCCACCATGACTCAACGTTATGGTATAAATATAAGTGGTCGAGCGAAGTGTTGGAGCATCAAGGTGGCCATCCATAGAGTCACCGCAGCAAAGGATTTGCGAGTGAACGAGTGATGCGCCTGCTGGGCGGGTGGCCAACGATCTAAAACAGAAAACGATATGAAGTATATGAAATTAGAATCCTTTAGGCTCTAATTTCTCCCTTGGGCGTCTCGGTCGTATTACACTTGGGCAGATGTGCGATGGTTATAGTGGCGACCAAACGTTAATTCTAGACACGACAGGCAGACGGGCACGACACCAACACCAAAAGAAGATACTTCAGCCCATGCTAAGTACATGAAGGGAGAAATTAGGGCCCAAAGGATTCTAATAGAATCCATCAAAGGCTCTCTCATTCCCTATGTATCAAAACTAAAGAATGCAAAACAAATATATGAGAAACTGGTGGAGCTATTCTCTGTGAGTACTGCTGGAGAAGCAATCTCTCTAAGACAAGAACTCTACAAAATGAAATTATCAAAGGAAGCAGGAATCGTCCCATACTTTATGAGGATTTCTGAAATAAGAGATCAACTATAAGAATTAGGAGAAGTGACGTCTGACACTGAGATGACTACAGTGGTATTGAATGCTCTACCAGAGGAATGGGGTAGCTTCACTTCTAGTCTATATGGAAAGAAGAAAGAAGCCACTCCATTCCATGATTTGTGGTCTCTATGTAAAATAGAGGAAACAAGACTAAAGGCCAAAGCTGATACAGAATCAAAAGAAGAAAACCATGCCTTTGCAGCCTCATACAGGAAGAAAGGAAGATTCGGAAAAGTTGGCCATCAAAATAAAAGAAGAAATATGGACAACGTGCGATGCTTTGGATGTGATGAACTTGGACATTATAAAAGAGATTGTCCTAAATCTAGATATGTCAAAAGGAAAAAGGAAGAAGCTCATGTCACGTATGAAAGAGATTGAACCTGACACTAAAAGATCTAAGAAGGAGGAAGCAAGAGATCTCTATTATGATTGAGATCATCTTTCTCTTTAAGTGATCGCTGATTGTTTGTATGAAAGTAATGTACATTAAGAAGCATCTCGAAAGAAGCATGGAAGAAGTTCTCAGTCTCACAGCTTCTGGGAAACCTCCCCAATCAAGTAAAGCAGTCATCAGATCTAGGGTCATCATGAAGAAAGTATTTTGGGATGTGATGACATATTATTGAAAACAGCTCAAAGGAATAAAGCTCTTCATTCAAGAGAAACTGCTACATGATGACTCAAGGAGGATAGGTATGAGGTATGCAGACATACACACTGATACTGGATGCTGTGAAATCATATGGTTGCAGGTAATATACCTCCGTATTTAGGAGTATGATCTATGAAGAAGGATCTCTCAGTGCACTACCAGATGAAATCAACATAATATGACCTCATAGAATATGAGGTGGTTGTACCTAAAACAAGAAACTGAAAAAGTTGTAAGTTTCTTGGAATGAAGAATGTGCAGAAAGAAAGAGATCATGAAATGCAACCATGTCTAGAGGCACTTATCATTCGGAGGCCAAGTAGATGTGACTAGGAGATCTCCTGGGAAGATATGTAGACTTTGACGGAAGCCTGGAAAAGAAGACGACCCTTGGGAAAACATATCATTAGGAGATGTGTCAATCTGTATAAAGGATGTTGATGCCTACAAGAAGATGTCATGGTAAACGATCATCATCAAGGCAAATTTTGTATATGTTCATCTGGATAAATTTGTGCAGGGCTGCTAATCAGAAGAAAGGATGTATGATCCTTGGAGATGATTCGAAGGAAAGCAGCATGGCATAACAAGTGGACTAGATAAGGAAGTTTGATGGATCACTTTCTGATAACTGACTTGTCTCAGGAGAAAAGTGATAAATGATCTGTGCCCTATCCATGACATCGAGGACAAGAATTCTTCATGAGCAGCTGGGTGTCTCACCATTGCTGCTGGAGGTCCCTGGTTAAGAGGGAGCCTGATGGTAAGTCTCTTACTTGGAAGAAACTTGGCAATTCCTAAGGATGAGCTTAGGTACATTCTTTGTATAAGAATGAGTACATTACCTTGTGGAATAGGTCCTCTGTGGGAGGGAGAGATAGACACATCATTCTGGTCTTGGGAAGACAGAATGGAGGATTGGGTAGTCATTTACCATTCGATACTCTTTGAAAATGTGATCGGGCATTCAAGATAACAGTAGTTAGGGACCGATATTCTTTGAGGGCTAGCTACCCAAGAGAAGAATAGTCCAGGAAGGTCATACTTTGGGAACACCCGGGTGGAGTATGTACCTTGGAGAGACAATGACGAAGGTGTTTATAAGTCATGTGTCTCGCCAGCATTGAAGGCCATTGTCTCGTTGAAGAGATGGGGCTGTTAGTCAAGGCCTTTCACTAGTACAATGCTGGTTGGTATGATGCTATACAGATGCGATTACCAATCCGATTTTTCTTATGAGATTCTTCAGTTTTAAAAGTGACCATGTACCTGTATGAAGACCTCCCTAGTTAAGATGGAGTGTTGAAAAGTGTAACGAGGTAGGTCTTCATAATAGCTATGTAATTATGTACTTATGTAAACAATAAGTCAAACATAATAAAATGAATTTTTGGTTTACTTGCTTCATGGGTTTCATGAGCAAGATTCTTAGTATAGGTCTAGAGACTTCTTCTCGATGTCTATTAGGAACATAAGTGTAATTAAGAGTCATGTAAATGGCGTGTTTAGTTTGAAGTATATCCTCCAAGGCACTGCAGAAGAATGGCTTACAAGTCTGCCCATATTCAACGTTGAAAATATGCCTATGAAGTCGGCCTAAATAATGGCTAAAAGGTCGGCTTAAATATCCGTCTATAACATCTATATATATACCCCTACATATACTGCGGTAAAGACATAAGTTTTGTGGACAAGACTGAGGATATATAGCGTGGAAAAAGGAGCAAGTATTACGGTAAAGTCCGAGGTGGACAACATTAAAAGAAAGGAACAGATTTGCGGATTTTTGGCTCTGAGTTAGTACAGATATTTCAAGGAACAATTACGGTCAAGCCTGAGGTAAACACCGAACAGACATGCAGACTTATCTTTGAGGAAGTACGGATATTCAAAGGAATACTTACAATCAAGTTTGAAGTTAATTAGCATGGAAGAAAGAACAGGAATTACGGATTAATTTGAAGGTATGACGGATCTGATCTAAGGACATATTACATACGTTCAAATATGAAGGTGACAACGTTTGCAAGATAGCAGATCTACGAACAGTTTTGGATGCGGACTTATATGAAGGGAGAAAGAATTGAATGATAAAATTTCAAAGATAACTAAAGGACGTAGTTTACTGAAGTAGCTGCAGAAGTGACTGAAGGTTTGAGAAATAGACTGAAGGATACAATAAGGATATCTCTGATATTATAGTATCTAAGAAAAGGACTTTGTAAAAGACAGAGACCTCAAGAAAGGAAGGTAAATCAGAGATTTACCTTCCTAACCACACTTCAAGATACTCCATTACAAGTGAACATAATTTTGTCTCTACATTTGACTAAGTACTTTGATAACTGACTTGATGAAAGATTAAACTAAGTGAAAGAAGAAATACATAATTAAGGTCACATGTAGTTATCAAGAAGAGAATTTGTATTAATCTATAGCCCTCCAAATTCTCAACACTCATGCGTCTCAAAGTCCTCTGTCTGTTCTATGTACACTTCCTCTTCTATCACCCCATTCAAGAATGTTGTCTTGACATCCATTTGGTGAATTTCCCATCCCATCTGCGCTGCAAGAGAGATGATGGATTTGATCGAAGTGTACCGAGCTACAGGGGCAAAGGTTTCTTCATAATCGATCCCTTCCTTCTGTGCATACCCCTTAGCCACAAACCTGGCTTTGAATTTTTCTATGTTGCCATCTGCAACATACTTGATCTTACAACCGATCTGTTCTGAGGTCTAGGGACTACTTCCCATACATCATTTGTCATGATGGAGCTATACTCTTCCACCATAGCGTCTACCCACACCTAATGTTGAGCTGCCTTTCGAAAACTAGAGGGTTCTCCAACCTGTGCTACCAGTGACTGGTACGTGTCTGGCTGCCTGGGTACCCTCTTCTCACTTCTAGGGGCTCTAATAAATTCCTCTGCATCCCTCAGAGTCTGTTGGAGTTCTCTGCTCGTCCTTCCACTAGTGGTGGGTGGATTTACCTGCTCTCCTTCTCCCACTTCCTCGGAAGAACTTTCCTTAGAATCTTTGTGTCATGGAGAGGCACTAGAGCCATCTTTTGTAGGCCGTTGTGGCTGAACTAGCAGATCCTCCTTAGGCTGCGTATCTGTAGACATTTCCCGAGATCTCCTGAAGGCTCTCTCCTCCATGAATTTCACTTCCCATTTTACTACGATCTTCCTATAATCGGGAATATAGATGCGATATGCCGTAGCGTTTTCGCTATATCCCACAAGGTACTCTTTCTCTGCAGTCTGATCTAACTTCTTCCTCTTCTCATCGGGTACGTGGCAATACACTATATTGCCAAATATCCTGAAGTGGCTCACCTCAGGCTTGCTACCAGTGAACACACTCTCAGGGGTAACTTTACCCAATGCTCTATGGGGCACCTTGTTTTGCACATACACTGCTGTATTGCAAGCTTCTGCCCACAGAAATTTGGGCATGTCTTGATCATACAACATTGCCCTCGCAGCTTCCACAATGATCCTGTTCTTCCTTTCTGCAACCCCATTCTGCTTTGGATTGTATGGAGCTGTCCATTCTCTCTTGATGCCTTCCTTTGTGCAGAACCTTGTGAAGTCTTTATCAATATATTTTCCACCATTATTTAACTGCAACTTCTTGATCCGCTTTCCGGTTAGATTTTCTACCAAAGCCTTGAATTCTTTGAATCACTCAAAGACCTCATCTTTGGTCTTTAGAAAGTAGATCCATGTCTTCTGGGAATGGTCATCAATAAAGGTGACAAAATACTTTGCACCATTGAGAGCGTTCGTGGACATTGTTTTGCAGATGTCTGAGTATATCAATTCCAACACACTCTTGGCCCTACTGCTGCTTCTTGGAAATGCTGCCTTGGCATACTTCCCTAATACACACCCCCTGCAGACATCGTCTTTCCTGGTGCTAAGTTCTGGAGCTCCCGTGACAGTCTTCTTGAGGATCTTCAAGGCTCCATGATGTAGATGCCCCATTCTTCTATGCCATAATTCATTCAAATCCCTTTCATCAGTACTGCCTATCAGTGCCATTGGAGACTCGAGATGTAACTTAGACAGTTTATGGCTCTTTACTCCAATTTGTGCCTTCTTTTTCCAACTAGGGTGTTTGACATAAACTTTGTTGTCAATAAAGTATACATCGGAACCCTTGTTCTGAAGTTGAGATACCGAGAGCAAGTTCATCCCCAATCCCGGTACATGTAGTACGTTGGTGGCCCGAAGCTTGTTACCAACTTCCGTTTGAAATATTATGGTTCCTCTTCCAATTGGGGTACACTTGGGGGTACACTTGGTCTTGTTTCCCATCATGATCTGAAAATTCATTTGCTCTTTCTGGTAGCTCGAGAAACATTCTCGAACTCCCGTAATGTGAGCAGATGCTCCACTGTCAATATACCAGACTCCTGGAGAGGCCGTGCTTGACACACAAGCGAAATCCTCTTCTAGTCTGGACGCCATAACTGAAATGTCATGATCCCTCTGTTTGTCCATGCGTTTTGGAGGACTGTGTGAACCCATTCGAGCTGATGCTGCATCATTGTCGGACCTTCGTTCCATTGCAGAACCTCCTCTTCTGTCTCTTGTCTTTTTCTCTGATACCATGTGAAATTTTCAAGCTGAAATACTACTGCAGTGATTGATTAATTTCAGCTACTTATTTATGATAAGTTATTTACAGATACTTCATTAAATTCTGAAACTAACACAACTGCAATATTCACTTAATCATGAGCAGAAAATCAAATAGAACGCATATAATGCAATAGAAACAATCACATGAACACAATTATTTTTGGACAATTGTCCTTGGAAAAACCCAATGTGGGAAAACTGGTGCAACAGATGAGGGTTTGTATTATTCTTCAGCAGTGGAAATCATTTCTAGGAATTAGACGAGCAGATGTCTACAATACACCTGAGATAAAATTTCCGAACCCTTTGGAAGAATTTCTGACACACTGGAGGTACCCTTCCTCCCTCTTCGTCACTTTGCATGGTCTTTTGCGCAGTCACTGCACTGGACTGCATCACTCTGCATGGAGGACCAGTGCTGCTGCTTAGCGCTGCCCCCTCTGTGTCCTCCTTCTGCCTTCTTCTTCCTCTGCTGACTCCCCCTTTCTCCTTCTGCCTCCACAACTCCGCCTCTACACCCTCTCCCTCTGAAATCAAATTCTATTGCTTCAGAATTGATTTCCTTCGGGTACTGAGAGTGTGCCCGGCTTGCTTTCCCAATGACCCTCAAGCCTTCTCTTATAGTCTTCTTGTTGACGAATCAACGACCCAAATTATATCTCTAATCAATGGCTGAAATTAAAAGATGACTTGATCTTTGTTTTCTAAAAGATTCACACTTTGCTTTATTAATACCCTTTAATTGTTTAATTTCCCTAAGTTTAGACTTAGGGATCACTTTAAAATAATTAATTATTTTAATAAAGCATGATCCGAGTGGAATTTCCACAAATGGTTTCTGTGTTCTTTGGAATACTGATGTCCAAGACTCCTCCCAAAATATGAGACTTGGAACTCTTTCCAATGCCACAAAATCAACAGTTTGGGCAGTGGGGTATCACTAAGGGCTGGAATTTCCATCTGTAAGGCAGTGGGCTATCACTAAGGCGCTGGAATTTCCATCTGTAAGGTAGGAAAACGGTGTATTCGAGGTAGTGGGGGAGTGTGGTATCCTTTTGCTGCAACAACGAGTTTGGGAACTTTTGTTTAGAGGTAGTGAGGGTGCATTTAGGACCATGGAAGAACCTTATAGGCCCGTATAGGCCCCTAGTAGCAATAGAGGTTGAGGAGCCATTCCTAAGGTTGTTGGCAGTGGAAATAAATAGAGGGCTGAAACAAAGAGGACAAATACATCTCAGGTGGCCAACAAGACCGGATCCGAGGCAACTAAGTGACAACGGGTGCCAAGACTGTAGTTGGCTGTAAGGTTAGATCAATAGTATAGGGATTGTAGGGCCTGCTGATGCAATTAGCATAAGATTTTGAAACTAAACTACGGTGTGTTATTGGGAGGATTATGGATTTGTAACCTACTGTTGAATTGGCTTTATTTGTATGAGTTTTTGTTGGAAATTGGAATCAATTAGTTGTTTACATTGTTTGTGCATTCAATATTATCTCTATTTGCAAATTGAAGCAATTCTATAATACTAGTTAGAATACAAATTTTGTCATGTGCTCTCTTCAACCCTAAGGGTAATTTTCCCAAAGGGGATATTACATTAGATGCAAAAAGTTTCTATAAACACTTGGAAACTCCATCTTCTCCTAATTTGTTATTCATTCAAGTAGGCATCTTTTTATCAGCTCCAACTAGTCCATCTCCTCAATCTTAAAATTGAAATATTCTCGTAGCCTATTGTTAGTTTTCAGGTTTACTCCAAAAGTATTTACACGATATTTGGGGTGCTTCAAGAGATGTGGGGTGCATGGTGTATGGTTGAGACTTGGTGTTTGTGATGGACTTGCACATTGGAGGTGACTTACTCTTGGTTGCTAGAGCTTCATTACATTCTTCCTTGGAGCATTGTAGATCTAAGGTGACTTCTTCATGTAGTCGACACATGAAGGACGATTGCTTGCTTGGCTTTGGAGTAGAAGCACTGGGCATTTTGGAGGAGGACGTTGAGCCATGGACGACATGGGGTTACTCAGTGGCTTGCATGAGTGCTTACACATAACTTTAGAACACTTGGGTTGATAATGTAGACATATAGGTGTGGTGGTCCCTGAGGAGGGACATGACCATGGAGATGCATTTGAGATATGGCGCCTTGGAGGAGGAGTGTTGGACTTTGGGGAGTATCCCTCATGCCTTGGAGCCTTGTTGTTAACCGTTGTCACCTTGGAGCTTGGCCTGTTAGTTAATCGTTGTCATCTTGGAGCTTGACATGTGTTGCTTGGAGTAGAGTCAAATTCTATAACCACTTTTGAGCTATTTAGGCCAGAATGCAAGCAAGAGAGCTCAAAACCCGAGGTCAAGGTAGTGGACATAAAGAATAGAAATGACCTCACATGTGTGGACCTACTTGTGACCTCACATGTGTGGACCTTCTTGTGACTTGTAGTGGACGAGGTCCACTTTTCATTATAGACCTCCCATAACTCTCATATAAATAGAGGAAAGAGAGCGTTGTTGTTATAATCAACTATACACTTGTGCTTATTCTTCTTTCCACTTGGATAAGAAATGTAACAAGAGGAGCAGTAGCTTGTTTCTCTTGTTCAATCTTCTTTTTATTTTCTCTCTCTTTCTCTTAAGGTGCTAGAGTTTCTTGGAGCATTCTTCAAGTCATTGGATTTAGGGTGTGATCCCTAAGGAGGCATTTTTAGGGTTTGATATAAACCCTGAGTTGTACTTGTTGAGGAGGAAGAGAAGAAAATATGCCTTGCACGAGGCCAAGGAGGACTTGCTACTGGTGATTCTGGCTTGTTGGAGTATCTTTGGTGGAGCTAAGGTTTTTCCTAGCTAGGGTTTTGGAGAGCTTGGAGAGTTGTACCAACTTTTGATAAGTTGAGAGTATGTACTTAAACTTCATCTCTTGTCTATATATATGAAGTTTTCAACTGTCCAAAGTTATCTTATTGCAGATTTGATTTTCAGCAATTATTGTCTTCATGGTTTAGTAATTTGCAGCACTTCTATGTCCTAATGATTTGACATAAGCCAAGGCTGAAATTGTGAATGAATTTAACATTTATATTGAAGATAATAGGATAGATGTACTGCTGTAAATCTTCATTAATTGTAATGAATTCAGATCTGGTTTATGCATGGAAAGATTGTCCTAAAGGGTTGAAACTTGTGGCATATATTTGGGATCTTGTCTCTCTGATTGTCTAGTGTATTGGGGTTGATGTGAAGTGAAATATTTTCTGCTGGTTGTTGCTGTGATTTATATTTCAGTTCAGGTCTAAGGCTCATAATTCAGAGGGATTGGATTTGTGGAACTTCTAAAGAGTTGTTTTTTTTAAATTTGCAAAAGAGAACTTCAACTCATGGAATTTCTACACCTATCTTGTCTAGCATTTACCCCTCATACTTATGCATTACTGAATGTGAAATTTAATCACCCCCAATAATTAACTCATCCCACTTTAAGACATCCTATGGAAAGATAATCCGAAAAAGTCTTCCTATCCTTGTATGGTGCATATCAGGTTATGACTGTAACGTTGTAATTGAATCTGAAAATATTTGCTCATGCCAGTTGCAATAAAAGAGGAATTCAATAAGTGGATATTAGTAATTTAGTAGTTCATCTAGTACTAAGCCCCATAGAAGAACCATTTGCATCAATATCTAAAAGATCCCACCTTTTGAATAGTTTACCTAAATCCTCCACTAGATTCTTCCCTACCCCCGCAGTCTCCTGCAGTAGAAAAACATCAGGTTTTTTGTCTTTCACCAATCTAGTTAGGGCCAATCTTTTCTAGTAATCAGGAATAAAATAATTATTGGGAAATCTTTGAGGGGGTTTGTCTTTATGAATTCCTTTCAATGACCTCTAATTCCCTCGCTAATGACCTCTAATTCTCTTTTAGGGGTTTTTCATGGTCATGATAGAAGAAATAATTTATCTTTGGATTATTATAATAGGTTTTTTTAATTGGATCACATGCTAAATCACCTTCAACATAGTGCTCAACAATGCCTCTATCCTTCTTTCTTGACCTGAGCCTGATACCTAGGGTTTGTTTGCAAGGCATGAGGACCACCTTGGGTAGAGCTTTGGGATAATGATCTACATTCAGTGCCATCTTTATATCGTCCTCTTATAGGAGAAAATTCTTCTTTTCTTTTCCTCTAACCCTGCTCTCTTTGGATTTTGTCCTTATACCCTTATTCGCATGGCCAACTTTTCCTCCTACTAGACACCTACCCAGTTCAAGGGACAAAGACTAGGATCTGTTATATCTAACATCTAAGCATTTATCTTTGGATTGATAGGCAAAGGGTGTTTCTTTAATAAAAGACTTACATGTTTGGGCTTCTTATTGCACTTCTGGATTGTTGATCTTTGGGTCTAAAGACTCTCCTTTCTGTGTAGTCAGTGTTGTGAACATCTTGATAACATCCCGATTTTATCTTGAAATCACGATTTTTTGGCCTAGCCGATGTTTGCCGATTTTTACAGATATTTTTATGGTATCTTAATTTTGCCGATGTTTGCCGATTTTTATTGATATTTTCCCGATTTTTACGATTTTTTGGTTTTCAAGACCCTTGCCGATTTTATCCTGATGCCGATGTTCACAACATTGTGTGTAGTGTTTGCAACCTTCTGAACATTTGTTGGAGTCACCTCTTGCTCTTGGATTGGCCTTCTTGAAAAACCTTCTTTCTGAGTATGCTTTTCCATTGATTGTTGTACTAACTAGCCTTCTCCTCTTCCATTGAATCTTGAGGACCCTTTAACTCCACATTCTGGCTTGGAGACTTCTGTCTCTAGGCCTTCTTGGAAAAACTAAATCTACACACCTTTGCTACATTGCCATAAGAATGGCATAGCACACATCTGAGAGGGACCCTGACATAGTCTAGAATTTATTGATAAATATGGCTTCACAAAGCTATCTCAATATTGTCAGGTAATCCTTCTATAATACCCACCTCCACCGATATTTTGCTATAGACCTTCAATTAATTCTCTGATATGAGGATTCAATTCCAAAGTCCTATGAATACAATCTCCAAGTTTACATAGGAATTTTCATTCTTGCATTCTAGAGGTAACCTTGGAAGCTTGTTGGAGATCAAAATCTTACTTATGGGTGTAGGCCTTGGGTTGAAAACTAGGTGCCACTACTCTAGAGCCATAATCAAGCCCCCCCAACACCATTGATTCCTAGTCCTTTCCTTATGTCCTCATGTGACTTCAAAACAGAACCTAGCTAGCCTTTGGGCATCATATGAAATCAAGGCAAATAACCTAACCATGGATACCATTGAATCAACATTCAAAACTCTAATGTCTCCTCTGCCATTTGTGACCACGAAATGCTCTATCAATGCCAACCCTTGAAACTTTGAAATTTTCTCTAGAAACATGGCTTCATCCACCACTATTCTAAGCAATTCTTTGAGTTTTTTTATGCTACGCTTGGATCTCTTTTGATGGATTTAGTTTTCCGCTATCTTGTCCTTAGCCTCCTTCTTTCAATTGCCATTGAGAGCTTCCAAACCCAGTTTCCTTCCTACAAAACCCTCTCCTCCACACTATGTTTATGTTTTCTCCTTCCAAAGTTTTCCTCTCTTAAGCTACAAAACCAACCTTTATCAGATTGTTTCGTGGCGCCATTTCCCCCTCATCTGCTTTGCGCAATGTTCCTTTCACCTTGATCTTGTCCGCTTGCCCTTGTGTAGTAAAAGCCTTGTTTGGATGGTTGCATAAACCTAATAGACCATCATGGTATGGGATTGGCTCATTAAGTCCACCCTTTGACACATATTTGTCTAGGTTTCCAAATGTCTTAGCTTTTGAAAGGGGTATACCTTCCTCCCACAAAAGCTTACATTGTTATATGTTTTGACTTTTGGAAAAATCAGGTTTGACAAAGATCTCTCTCTACCCAGTATTTCTTCAGAATAGTTTAGGAGGTGGACTTCCTCCATTTCCATTGTTTAGCCTTCGTTGAGAGGGGGTGCATAACCTGGGGTCTATTCTTGAAAGCTTGATATTCTTGTGTTACATAGATGGGCACATATAGAAACAAATTTATGGGAAAAGAAGGTACCTTTTATTGAAATTCTGATGTTCTATGCTAAAACAATTACTTATTCCAAAAACTTCTTTCTGCTGCAATATTAGTTAAGCAAATGTAGATAGAACATAAACCAAATTCACAATATAAGACAACCAAGAAGAAAATGAGACACAAAAAATTTAGGTCCAATGACCAGGGTAAAACTCACAAGGGGAAAACCCAACCAGATTCTTCTTCTATTAGATATCAATTGTTCAACAGAGATACAGAGAACAACAAGAGATCAAGAGAATGAGTAAGTTCACCCAAATCTGAACAAGCTGTAGCATGAAGATCACTGGTAGCAGCAGCAGATGCAAACGCTGAATCAACCTTCCTTTCAATTGAATCAACACTAAAACACTGAATCAACGTTGGCTCACCAAGTTCTGCTCTTA
The DNA here is from genome assembly GCA_034641835.2 of Pinus albicaulis. Taxonomy (NCBI): domain Eukaryota; kingdom Viridiplantae; phylum Streptophyta; class Pinopsida; order Pinales; family Pinaceae; genus Pinus; species Pinus albicaulis. Next base: position 1,467,081,179 of record CM076581.1, read on the forward strand.
CACTCCAAGTCTCTCTCTCTCACAATCTTCTTCAAGTCTCTCCAACTCTGTCTCTCTCAAGTTCAAATTCTTCTTTCACAATACACAAGTAGTAGTAGTCAGGAGAGAAGACATGAGACATATATATAGGAGTAACAAATTCTTGTCATAAAGGAGGGACAATACGCATGCCTTGAGGAAGAGTAACATATGCCATTTAGGGGAGTGTAACTCATTCCATTAAGGAGAGAAACACATGCCTTAGTAACTTATGCCATTAAGGAGAGGTACACATGCCTTAGTTAAGGAGAGTGTAATATATGCATTAAAGAGAGCGTAAGAAGAATCTTTTGTGATGTGCCTTTAATGAGTGTGTAAGAGAGTGTAAGATATTATTAAGAGAGAGAGAGAGTTACGTAGTGCCATGTGAGTCATCAAGGAGAGAGGTGCGAAGTGATTGAGGTGATGAAGGTAAGGTGACTTGTAATTCCTTTAATAATAATATCATAGTATCATAAAGGATAATAATAATAATAATATTGATGATTAAGTTGAGATTGAACTACTAGGATTGGTTAATGATAAGTTAAGTGCTTTTCCTTCAACTATACTTGATTACCAATTGATGCAGGGTGATTTACTATTTAGTATTTTTGGAAAGTTATACTTGAGATGCTAGACATGACTCTCTATTTTTAGAAAGTCACTCCAGAATTATTAGAAATAAGCTTTTATTTAAGGAAATTCATCCTTGAGCTGCCAATTTTCAACACCTTTGGAAGGAAAACACCTTAGTTGTTAAATTTTTCACCTTACTATTCCATATAATAGAGAAAAACAAAACAAAGGAAAACAATGCAGCTAATGATTCATATATTGAACTATTCATAGATCTAACATTAAAATAAGAGGAGGTGAGAGTTGATCCATCCTCCTTGACAATCTTCCAATTCACGGGGATGTTGGTGTTGCATTGAAGCACTCATATTGTGCATTTCTTATGCAACTAACTTTAACATTGTATGATATAGGAGTGGATGCTAACACTATAATCATTCAACTAGGCAATGCTTTGGGATTCTGAGTGATTGTATCTTGTGCTTTCTGGCCTCTTTTACAGAGTTGGAGTCTGACAAGGCAGAATTTTTGAAAATGTGCAAGCGAGTTGAGTACACTGTTCGTGCTTGGTATATTACACAGTTTGAAGATATGATGGTATGGCTGTTTTGACTTTTTTCCCTGTGTTACATTACTGAAAGTTTTCCCAGTGAAGTTAATCTCCAGTTGTTATTGAAGCTTATATTTTACTTTATGTTATTTCGAAAATCTTTTGAATTGTCATGCATGGCATTGCAATCATGAGGTGGTTTATCTCTTTGTAAACTCAATAAAACTAGCACTTCCTTTCTTGTAGTTATTGCTAGTTAACGCTTCATTTTATGGAGCCACATTTTGTCTTTGGTGCAGCAATTGTATTCTCTTTTTGACCCTTCTAATGGCGCTAAGAAGCTGCAGCAGCAGAGTTTAACTCTAGACAATGTGCACAATCTTGAACAAGGGTTTTTGAAAAACTTATTCAAGGTGAGAAGCCCATTATATATTATGTTCCCATGAAATGTCCCTTGGATCTTTCTGTTAAAAATGTCAGTTTAATGCTATTTTATTAGTGAATTGATGGTGTGCCTTACCTATTCAATATTGATCAATTGAATGAAAGAAGGAACAAATAGGCAAATTGATTATCTTAATATCTTTTCACAGAATCTGTGTTGCAGCATCTTTGCATTTATTATCAGATATAAAATTAAACTTCAATATTGTAAGTGTGCCCCAAAATGGTCATTATGTTATACTTTGTCTTTGCTCCATTTTATCCTTTAATGACCTACCCATGTGGTTGGTGAAACTATAATTATTATCTGGGGATGTAATTTTAAAGTATCATGAGTGTGTTGTGAGTTGAGCCTCAAGATCATTATGAATATGTCAGTAGGAAGCCCTTGTTAGGAAGTCTTGCTTAGTTTGGTGAACATTTTTGTTCCCTAAATGCTGTGTATGTAGGATCCCCGTGTATAAGAGGCTCCCTTTTTTAATTGAGTTATTGTCATGAGTGGAGGAAATATTGTGTGTCTACCTCTATCTTTGTTGATCACGTGTATGTTCAAACATAAAATTCTGACATGTGTGATGGAATTAAGAGCTTCAATGTAATCCTTGTGCAAGCAATTGACCCCACCAAGCCGTCATCTACATGGAGTTTTGGGCACTTCCTTTGGTCCTAGAGGCCATTTTCAAACTGGTCTCTTTTCTTCATAGAGAATACATTCAAGTTACTTGGAATTCACTTACCATCAAAGCAGCACCTAATCAAGATTAAAAGAGAGTCCAATTATAGGAAGTACATTGAAGTTACTTGGACTTCACCTCTGGAGGGCCATGGTAAGAATCCATCAAGTGTAGGTACAAAGTGGGAGTGCAAAAGCAACTTTTGCATCAAAACTGAAAATAGAAAAGATAGAGAACCAATTACTTATCTAAAATCGAAATTTCTAGCCAAGAGAAATAAAATAAGGTGCAAATACAGTAAGCCTTAATGTTGAAATAAAGATGTCAAGGCTTGTCGGAGTTGGATCTAGAGTAGTTGTCAAGGAAGAGTCAGGGGATCATGATATAGGCTTCTCATTGGTGTCATTGATGACTATGCACTCACAGATGGTCGCCTTCAAGGAGTGGTTGTGATTGAAAAGGCTTGGTTGTATTATCTTGCAGGGAGCATAAGAGTAAGAAAAATGAAATCTCCTAACATCCAAAGTCATGGGAAGAAAATGTTGATGGAATCCTTGCTGCTTGAATGGACTCAAGGGGTGGTAAGATGGGTTGGGGGAAACCAATTATGGGACAACCTAGAGATGAATTGTCTAATGGTCTAGTGGTGCATGCCTTGTACTCTAGAGTAGAAGTTCTTCATGGGTCTTGAGAAGATTTGTTGACCCCCTGCATGGGGTGGTCGTGTGATAGCACAAGCTTGGATTGATATGGAATCCTTGCTTCTTGAATGCCTTGTACCCTAGAGTAGAAGCTCTTCATGGGTCTTGAGGAGATTGGTTGACCCCCTGCACGGAGTGGTTGAGTGATAGCACAAGCTTGCACTGTCATGAATATTCACTTGTTCCTTTTGCCTCAACTAGATGAGACAATCAATAATTATGAAGTGATCCTCTTCAAGTTCACCATCTAGAACAGAACATGTAGAAACTAATATGTGTCCAAATATTTTCCTTATGAGATGGGCAAGGCATCTCTAGTTGGGAGAGAAAAAAAATGTGGAAAAGGAGTTTTTGGAGTCTCAAAATAGGTAGGTTGAGGGAATCACTTGAGGAAGACACAAAATGATGAACAAGAGGAAAAGGTAAAAGGGAGGGCGTAGTGTCATATTCAACGAGTTTTTCTTCCCCAAAATCATAATCTCAATGCTCAAGTGATTTGAATATGGAATCATAGGTAGGAGCCTTATCGATTTCCTTATTATTAGCATCAAAGATTGGGTTTTCCTTAAAAGGAGAATTGATTACTTCCAACTTCCCCTCTTCATGCAAGGGAAAATAATAATTCTCCTTCCAAAGGATATCAATGGATATGTCATCATAAATAACGCCCAAGAGAAAGGGAAGACCAATCTCAGCCTCATCCTCCTTGTCGGTGTCGTAAATGGGAGCACAACCAAATTGAGGATCAACAATTTCCCATTTCTCCTTTTCAATGTGGAAGTAATCTCCAATGTTATCCTCCAAGGGGTTAATGGGATCACCTCCCTCAAGGTTCTCAAAAGGAGGGTTATCATGGGTAATATCCTTGAGAAAGGTAAGGTTGGTCTCAAATTTACCTTCCATAGATTCATCCTTCTCAACACGTGTTCTCAAAACCATCCTTTTCATCATGTGGACCGAAGGAGGACTCGTCTTCCTGCTCATTACTTAGATTCTCAATGTCTTGATGATGCTCGATGAAGGCTTCCTCTTGAATGCTTAATGTAGAGTATACTTGAAAATGTCTAAGAAAGCCATCAACGAACTCCGCAATAGATGAGATAGTCCTAGGTTTGTTATTTTGTAACCATGAGTTATGCCCATAGAGAGAACTAAAGAACAACATCATAAGGACATCATGGTGGACCCCTTTCTCCTTTGAAGTATGTGCATTAAATATTTCCACATGGTCAATTTCGGAGATTGGGTCACCATCAAACATGGGTACCCCACGTACCATCCTTCCTGTGACATGATTGGGGTGCTCAGGGATGCTAGCGATGTCCAAAGCGGGAAAATCATCAAAAAAAGACATCCTGTTAAGATATACATGTAAATTATGTAGGAGTCGCCAGGGTGAATTAAAGTGCCTTGATAGATGCTTGCTTCACCCTACAAGCATTAACTTTGAAGCTTAATGAAGTACTAGGGCTTCGTTCTTCCAATGGAGTTGCCAATAGTGATATGTCAATATGTCGTATGGGGAACAAAACACATGTTTCCTGTCCCCAACAATGGTGCCAAAATGTTACCGCTCAAACTAGCAGGGGTCCTAGGAGGGGGGGTCCTATAGGGCAACTACTAGGTCAAGGGAAACAATGGAGTGATAGCCCATTGTCACCTCAACGAAGGCTCCCTGCTCTTTATGAACATTCACCGATGGGAGGAGACTTGGTATAATGAGGATCACAAAGATAAATGGATCAATGATAAGGTGAAAGGTGATTTTAGAAGCCTATTCACAAAAGAGGCTCAAATGTATGGCTTGCTTACTTAGAAGGCATGATGAAAGGCTCTTTAGGAAGGGATTAGGAGGATTTCAAGGGCCAGGGTCAATGTTGCAGGAAACGTCCCCCCCTTGGCTCCAATCCCCGAAACGCGGTCTGTACAGAACGGTACGGGATCCGTACACCGAAATGCGTTTCGGAAAAAAATTTGCGGTTCCTGGAATTTTGTATCCGTACAGCCGGATTCGCGTTTCCGTATGACGGATCCACGTTTCCATATGGCGGATCCGCTACGCTTTTGGTACAGATCCGTACGGATCGCCAGCGTTTCCGTACGGATCCGACTAATGCAGAAAAAAATGACTTTTAAAATAAAAATAAATTAATTTTTAACTGTTGTTGGGTTAGAGGGTGGGTTAGTGTTGAGTTAGGGATAGGATGAAAAATATATAAGCTCTCTTTCACCTCCTTAGACCCTCATGGTAATGTTAAATTCTTAAATTAAAAGTGACATTCTCCTTTATTTTTCATTTTCATCCTTTTACTTAAATTTTTAACATTACCATGAAATGACTCAGGATGTTTGAGAGGTTCCAGGCTGATCGAACATCATATGGAGAAAATAGAATTTCATATCCTATTCAAAATTTAGCAGACTTAACAGTTCTCAGGAATTCAGGATCAATGGTATGGTGGCATTTCATTCGATTATATCATGTATGAGGGTATGTGATTAGCATTTAATCAAGAGCACCAAGCCCTATATGTACCCTAGTGTTGGTTATGTTAATTGTTGAACTCCTTTGTCATGTCGTTAGAAAAAAATTACATTTCAATCAAGTCAAAATCATCGATCAAGCATGTTAAGTTCGTTCTACCATATTTTAAGGCTTGCATTAGGTAGTTTGATCAAAATTGGGCAATTTTGACTAATGTCCCTAGATAATCGAGGTAGAGGCAAAGGCTAGACAAGAGGAGAAGAATCTAGATTATAGATGGTTGATGCATCTAAATGGTTGATGCTCAAATAATTAATCATTAATGTACAATGGATGTTCATATCTATCTTGATTTATGTACAAATATGCATGCTTCCATATCTTCTACAAGTAATTTGGTATTTTGGGTGTTTTTTTAATATAAATGCTATATATATATATATATATAGTAGACGCTTCCGAGACACTTCGCTTCCTAGATTTTTTGGAAATGACGCTTCCGCGTCCCCGCTTCCAAAAAACGTACCCGCTTCGTGCAACGTTGGCCAGGGTTTGAGTATATGACTTCTCAAGGATTCCTAGACCCTAAAATCCTTATGGAAACTTGGATTCTAAGTGGTCTTTTTGGATTTATCTTTAAAATGTTGTGGGACCACACGGGATCAAGTGGACCCAAAATTAGGTCAAGGGGTGGAATTGATCAACCAAGGGTGTGCTTGACCTAATTGAGGGGGGAAAAGGGATTAAAGGAGAAATTTTCTTTGAATTTGATGCAATAATCCCAATGACGTCACTGGCCAAGGGAAACATAGGGCAAGAAACAGTCGTCGAGCTAGGGCTTGCAATATCTCGAAATCCCATAGATTTGCTTCAAATTTGGAGGGCCTCCAGAGAAAATGCCAGCACATTCGTGGACCAAAAATCAACGTATTTGGATGGCTAGATTGTGAGATAAGTGGTGCCCTAGGTGATCTATGTAAGCTAAGCCTAGAAAGAAAGAGAGAAGGTGAGAAAAATATGCTTTAAGGTACTTATGGAGGACTAGTGCCTAATCCTTTGGGGGAAATGGGGTCAAGGATATTTCAATGATTGGAATGGATTCACTTAGTCAAGGAGTACTATAAAACAATTTCACATGGAAATTAGGGCATGGACAATTGCTTCAAGGTATTTATACTTCAATATGCTATATGTGATGAGTTATCGAGACAAAATTTCAACAAAATGTCTCTAGGAACATTCACCTATTCAAACATGGCTCATGACATGATGCAACGCTAATAAAAGACAAATTTCCACCATTTCACACAAGAAAAGCAACAAATTTCAGCCTAGTATAGCGAAAATCCCCGACAACTTGCATGTGACATAAAAAGAGTGAAAAATAGCATTAAAAAGCACTTACATGTGAGAACAAGTATATCCAATCATCATCATATTCCAATATAGAAGCTCCAAGACAAAAATGAAGAGATCCAAACATCAAAATTCATCCATCCATCCAATTTCATCCTCTAAAAATAATAGCGAAAATCTCACAAGAGAGAATGATCCAATCCAAGTGATGATGATCTAAATGATTCATCAAACTTCTATTTATACACTTCCTAATTTATTCAATTTAGCTTATTAGGCCTAATTTAGCCCCTATAATAAAATAATGTGCATAATAACAGAACTTTTGGTGACAAGCCCACCAAATAGCTCAATAATACATGAATAAGGCTCTTAAGAGGGTCGGATGATCAAGAAAGTGAGTTGTTGGGCCTTTGAGGAGGCTTAATGAGGTCCAAAGGGTGCCATGATGTAGAAATGGACTCCCATCATAGTGGACAAGGTGTTGGCCCCTTGTTCTCCAAGCAAAAATGGTGGTGCTCCCAAATGGATGTGGTGGCACAAGGTCATCCTCATGGGTCTCCAAATGGTTCAAAAGTGCCTGTAGACCACTTGTAACGGCTAGAATGATGACATAAGCCTTGCCTATGCAGCGGGGAACAATCGTCTGGACCCTGGAACATCTGGCAAGTGTATGGTGCATCTGTGGAGCCGACTGGGCATGGTGAACCAGGTGCATCATCCTCATTCCAAAGGTGGAATAGGAGCGATCAACGAATGCTTCTGGGGATCCATGAAGTAATCACGGCTATGGTGGAGGTCCATGGCTCTCAACGCTCACCCTAAAAGTGCCAATATGGCCCTCAAGAGGGGTAGGACCCCGTATAGGGAGACCAAGCCCCAAATGTGAATCCACTTGCAATCCTGCATAAGATCCAATGCGTCCCCTTTCCCTCCACTACAAAAAATCATTAGAATAATCAAGTAAAAGAGCTTACAAGTCATGGAAACAGTGGGACACTTCATGGTGGTATGTCCTTCCATAGTGGGCTTTGGCATGTATAGGTGTCTCCAAGCTCAATAGTGGGTTAGCCAAGAACCCTATTAGGTGGTTTCAACCTCTAAAGGGGGTGACATGTCCATGGTGCATCCTTCAAGTGGTAGGTGGAAAATGATATAGTAATGGAATGGAGTGGGGATTAGGGGAAACATCTCAGCCACATGTCAAGGTGCAAGGGTAGCTATAACAAGGGAAGCCCACACCTAAGTATATGAGTGTAGGAGGGAGAAAATCGTGGTACATGAGTTACCTCGACCTTTGTTTTTACACCCTTCTTCATATGCCTTTTGCCTTTTATTGTTTTTTCTTTATAATTGCTCAAGGCTCCAAGGGATGGAGAGCATGATGTGTGAGATGTAGCAGTGAATACCCCCTTAAGGTGGTGTGGTTCATTTCCCACCAGGGGTTGAGACAATCATGGGTTCCTTAATGATAAAGGGGGCTCATCAAGGGCCCATAGGAATCAGGGTGATGGCATTGGGTAAGGGGTAGAGCTCATGTTTGGATTTTGCCCACACACTAAATTTGTATGTCTTGATCATCTTTTGCATTTTGTTGTACATTTCCTGTTGAGAGTGGGAAAATTATGCTTTTACTTTTCTTTCTAGCTGCATCAACCTACGGGGCATCGTTCCAGGCCTGACCCAAGGTGTGGACAAGGGGAGGGGGAGGCTAACCCTATGTGGACCCAGTGGACACATGTGGACCCGGATGAGAAAAGTGATGAATGGGGCTAAGATGAGTGGAAGGGGAGTGATGTAGGTGGTATGGGAAGCGAGACCACACAACCAAAATTGGGATTTCCCATGTAGTGCCAACCCAAAAGCCAAATGGTCAGTAAAGGAGACCCTACCGGACTATGATATGAGCGTAACCATGAAATCGGGTCAATGGAGACAAGAATATAAGCCTAACCCACTCCTTTCGCCGAATCTTCCCACGAATCCATGTCTAAAAGAGCCCATGAAAAGTAAGGAAAATTACTTAACTATACTAATGAAAAGCCATACCTTTGGGGTTAGAAGGCCCACCTTCAAACATACATTCATGACAAGTGTTTGAGGGACCACATGGTTGGCTCAAGTGGTGGAGAAAATGGTACATCGAGCTATCTGGTGGCTGTATGTGGCTGTGGTTGCTGGATGAGGACCATCTATGAGAAACATTTTCTCCTATATACACTACCCACAGGTGGTGGGTAACATTTGGCTCCAACTGGGACATGAGCTCTCGGAGAACTGTGCGAAGTTACTCGAATGGGAGGTCATGAGAACACCAACAAGATATTGGTTACCGTCTAAGTCACAGGACACGTCCTCCAGGGTCACGTGTCCCGTATTTCACGTGTCGGACACGAAATACAACCTAAAACGTGTCCAATACGTTTTTGGTCATGTCCTCCGAAATTGAATACGTACCCTCCGTTTTGGCATTCGTGTCCTTGGATAGAATACTCGTGTCCTAGGTTTGGAATACTTGCCCTAACGTATTCCCCGCATTAGGACATGTTTTCCACGAAAAAATACAAAAATGACAAAAAATTCGTTAGTTTTTTGGCTATCAAAGGTATCAATTGGCTATCAACTGGCTCCGTCCCTGCTGCTGTAAAGGATGAGGAGACTATCCAGCAAGCACATGGAGATTGGAAGATGGAAAATTTCAAATGTGTTCCAGCTATAGGCAGACATCAAGCGAGAAGTTCTTCTTGGAGAACACTTCTTTTATTAATCTCAGGTTTTTAAATGTTATGTAAGGTAGTTTTGCTCTTATATCAGAATGTGAGGATCCAAACTAGTCTGTTTCATAGTTATATTTTCAAAACAATAATATCAGATCAGCTTTATTGGCACCATTTTTGAAATTTTAGGATTTCTTGGAACACTGACTTCTGAAAGTCCCATTTTGTATGTATTATCATACTATACGGTGCTGCCTTAGAAACTTTTTAATGCAAATTTTAACCATTTCAGTCGAATTAATTTGAAAAAAATTAAATAAATAAACTAAAACTAAACAGAACCAGATCCTGTAGCCTCTGATTGATGATGCTTATGGAGCCTACGACTAATCACCACCTACCTTGAATCGGATAAGCTAAATTTCATCTCATTCGTGTGGGGAAAAGGGATCAATTAAAAAGAGGAATAAATAAAATGGAAGCCATTATGAATAGAACAAACTGATAAATAGACAGACTCATTCTGCTCTCTAGAAGGAGTTCAAAATTCCTTCTTTTCCGTTTTAATGAGGCTGCAATCTCGACTCTCGATCTAGGGAAGTGTTGTTCCTTCTCCCTTGAAATAGTGATGCCTTTCCTCGTTTTCTAGGTGCGTTGAATTATTTCATGTCTATAGCCTGTGATTAATGATTTTTCTCGAGCCTGCGACTAATGTCCACCTACCTTGTATCAGATAAGCTGAATTTCATCTCATTCATGTGTGGAAAAAAAAATCAACTCACAGAGAAATGATAAAAGTTGAAGCAGTGAAGCCATTGTGAAAAAAACGATTAGGCATGGGAACAGGGATGGGAGTATTTGAGTTAAATTTTAATGACTCATGAGTCATTGACTCATTGACTAATGACTATTGTTATAGCTTATGGTTTTAATGTGCTTGTAGCCTTGTAAGTTGTATAATTGTAATTTACTAATTTGTTAATATTAATTTATAAATTATTAATATATATATATATATATAAAACGTGTCCCTCGTGTCCTGTTTTCGAGGTCACGGTGTCTCGTGTCGAATACTCGTATTTACGTGTCCTTCGTGTCTCGTGTCCTCGTGTCATGTGACTTAGGTTACCGTAGACCTGTTACCTGCACATACAAAGACTAAACACACGAGGCATCATGTTTTTATGGTGTCTTATGATCACCCATGCTTAATGTTAGGCCATAAAATAAAAAAGAAAGGAAAAAAGATATGCAAATTTAATATAAATGCAACAAATATCATATGCTGTTAGTTCTAATGAGAAAATCATCATGCAATGCATCCTACCCTAACATGCATATAGTGAGGCTGATACTAAGTGTAATCATAAAGCGAGTGCAACCAACATATCATCATATCAATATACATATGCTTACCAGTATGATTACCCATGTAGCAAATCCCAATGTTAATGCAAATACAATTATATGGAGGATGAAGCGGGTGGGAGGTGGGAAAATATGATCTCCATTTGAGGTAAAAGGAAGCCCTAGGTGAAGGAAAATAAGCCAATCTAGAAGTGTAGGGCTTTCCCTCTAAGTACACAATGGTGGAATGAAAGATCACTCTCAAGAACTCTCTATCACAATCATTGTTTATAATATTATTCCTTGTAGATGCCACAAGGTCGTGATGAGAGGGGAACGAAGGGTAAGGGAAGGAAGGAGTGCAACAAATAGGTTGCTCACGGTGATGGTCACATTGGAGAGGGGAGGTTATGGAGTGATCATAATCATGAGGGTGTGTCAAAGGAGATAAAGTATATTAAATGAGGGGCTCGTCCTTGACACTATACTCAACGGGGGGAAAGGGATCATGGTCACTTCAGATCATATGACAAGGGGTGAGGGAATCACTTGAGGAAGACTCAAAATGATGAACAAGAGGAAAAGGCAAAGGGGAGGGCGGAGTGTCATTAGGGGAATTTTGAGGTCTAAAATGGGCCTCCTAAGGAAATAATAAAATAATAGCTAAACCAATAAAATAATATTTATGAATTTGCAATTCACTTTTTGCGTCACAATCCATGTAACCATAGTTAAGTTCAATTCAAAAGTTGTACCAAAATAAAATTAATAAAAAATTGTATTGATGTGACTATAAATAAGAATGAGCTTTTTAAGAAAAAGTCATTATCATTGAACAACTAATGCATTTGTCGTTTGTACTTAAATAGCTTAAAATAAAATATAAATATAAATTTATAAATTCTTAATTATATTATATGCTATTAATTAAAATTTATATTATTTAAATTGTATAATAACATGTAATTAATATACGATATAAAAATAATATAATATAATATAATATAACATAATAAATGTATAGGGATATGCATTGTTTTTTTAAAGAAATATGAAATGAAAATAATATTTTTTTATTCAAAAAGTGTGAAATGACATTTACTATGAGTACTTTACTTTGACTTTAAAAGTACTTAGAGCACTACCATGGTTAACCATGAGTTTTTATCCACCATTGAGAATGTGACAAGTACCTTTAACTCAAGCAATGCCACCTCAACCATTAGGGATGATGTCATCTCCTAAAATGTGATTGGTTCTCATAAAGTGAATTTTGATTGTACATTTTCCTTAGGAGGCCCATTTTAGACCTCAAAATTCCCCTAATGCATATTCAACGGGTTTTTCTTCTCCAAAATCATAATCTAAAGGCTCAAGTGATTTGAATATAGAATCATAGGTAGGAGCCTTATCAATATCCTTATTATTAGCATCAAAGATTGGGTTTTCCTTAAAAAGAGAATTGATTACTTCCAACTTCCCCTCTTCATGCAAGGGAAAATAATAATTCTCCTTCCCAAGGGTATCAATGGATATGTCTTCATAAATAATGGCCGAGAGAAAGGGAATACCAATCTCAGCTTCATCTTCCTTTTCGGTGTCGTAAATGGGAGCACAACCAAATTGAGGATCAACAATTTCCCATTTCTCCTTTTCAATGTGAAAGTAATCTCCAATGTTATCCTCCAAGGGGTTAATGGGATCATCTCCCTCAAGGTTCTCAAAAGGAGGGTCATCATGGGTAATATCCTTGAGAAAGGAAAGATTGGTCTCAAATTTACCTTCCATAGATTCGTCCTTCTCAAGACATGTGTTCTCAAAATCATCCTTTTCATCATGTGGAGCCAAGGAGGACTCGTCTTCTTACTCATTACTTAGATTCTCAACGTCTTGATGATGCTCGATGAAGGCTTCCTCTTGAATGCTTAATGCAGGGTATACTTGAACATGTCTAAGAAAGCCATCAACGAACTCCTCAATAGATGAGATGCTCCTAGGTTTGTTATTTTGCAACCATGAGTTATGACCATAGAAGAAAAACATCATAAGGACATCCTAGTGGACCACTCTCTCCTTTGAAGTATGTGCATTAAATCTTTCCACATGGTCAATTGCGGAGATTGGGTCACCATCAAAGACGGGTACCCCATGTACCATCCTCCCTGTGACATGATTGGGGTGCCCAGGGATGCTAGTGATGTCCAAAGCGGGAAAATCATCAAAGAAAGACAACTTGTTAAGGTATACATGTAAATTATGTAGGAGTCGCCAGGGCGAATTAAAGTGCCTTGATAGATGCTTGCTTCACCCTACAAGCATTAACTTTGAAGCTTAATGAACTAGGGCTTCGTTCTTCCAATGGAGTAGCCAATAATGATATGTCAATATGTCGTGTGGGGAACAAAACACATGTTTCGTGTTCCCGACAACGATGCCAAAGTGTTACCACTCAAACTAGGAGGGGTCCTAGGAGGGGGGGTCCTATAGGGCAACTACTAGGTCAAGGGCAACAATGGAGCGATAGCCCTCTGTCACCTCAGCTAAGGCTCCATCCTCTTTACGGACTTCACCGATGGGAGGAGACCCGGTATAATGAGGATCACGAAGATGAATGGATCAAAGATAGGGTGAAAGGTGATCCTAGAAGCCTATTCAAAAGAGAGGCTCAAACGTATGGCTTACTTGCTTAGAAAGCAAGATGAAAGGCTCTCTAGGAAGGGCTTAGGAGAATTCCAAGGGATAGAGTTTGAGTATATGACTGGTCAAGGAGATTCTTAGACCCTAAAATCCTTATGGAAACTTAGATTCCAAGTGGTCTTTGTGGATTTATCTTTAAAATGTTGTTGGACCACATGGGGCCAAGTGGACCTAGAATTAGGTCAAGGGGATGGAATAAATCAACCAAGGGTGTGCTTGACCTAATTGAGGGGGAGAAAGGGATTAACGAAGAAATTTTTTTTGAATTTTATGCAATAATCCCAATGAGGTCACTAGCCAAGGGAAACCTAGGGGAAGAAAATGTCCTCGAGATAGGGCTTGCAATATCTCGAGATCCCATCGTCAGATTTGCTTCAAATTTGGAGGGTCTCTAGAGAAAACTCTAGTGCAGTCATGGACCAAAAATCGAAGTTTTTGGATGGCTAGATTGTGAGATAAGTGATGCCCTAGGTGACCTATGTAGGATAGGCTTAGAAAGAAATAGAGAGGGTGAGAAAAATATGCTTTAATGTGATCACCTATAGAGGACCAGTGCCTAATGCTTTGGGGGAAATGGAGTCATGGATATTTCAATGATTGGAATGGATTCACCTAGTCAAGGAGGCCTATAAAACAATTTCGCACGGCAATTAGGACATGGACAATTGCTTTAAGGTCTTTATACTTCAATATGCTATATGTGATGACTTATCAAGACAAAATTTCAATAAAATGTCTCTAGGAACATTCACTTATTCAAACATGGCCCATGACATGATGCAACGCTAATAAAAGACAAATTTCCACCATTTCAAACGAGAAAAGCAACAAATTTCAGCCTAGTATAGCGAAAATCCCCAACAACATGCATGTGACATAAAAAGAGTGAGAAAATAGCATTAAAAAGCACTTACATGTGAGAACAAGTATATCCAATCATCATCATATGCCAATATAGAAGCTCGAAGACAAAAATGAAGAGATCCAAACATCAAAATTCATCCATCCATCTAATTTCGTCCTCCAAAAAGAATAGCAAAAATCTCACAAGAGAGAATGATCCAATCCAAGTGATAACAATCCAAATGATTCATCACACTTATGAATTCGATTTAGCTAATTAGGACTAATTTAGCCCCTAGAATAAAATAATGTGCATAATAACAAAACTTTTGGTGACAAGCCCACCAAATAGCTCAGTAATACATGATTAAGCCTCTCAAGAGGGTCGAATGATCAAGAAAGTGAGTCGTTGAGCCTTTGAGGAGGCTTAATGAGGTCCAAAGGGTGCCATGATGTAGAAATGGACTCCCATCATAGTGGACAAGGGGTTGGCCCCTTGTTCTCCAAGCAAAAACCTGTGGTGCTCGCAAATGGGTGTGGGGGCACAAGGTCATCCTCATGGATCGAAAGTGCCTGTAGACCATCTGTAAGGGCTAGAATGATGACACAAGCCCTGCCTCTACAATAGGGAACAATCGTCTAGACATTGGAACATCTGCCAAGTGTATGGTGTATCTGTGGAGTCGGATGGCCATGGTGAACCAATTTCATTATCCTCATCCCAAAGGTGGAATAGTAGTAATCAACGAACGTTGCTGGGGATCCATGAAGTAATCTTGGCTATGGTGGAGGCCCATGGCTCTCTACGCTCACCCTATAAGTGCTAATATCGCCCTCAAGAGGGGTAGGCCCCGTATATGGAGACCAATTCCCAAATGTGAATCCACCTGTAATCTTGCATAAGATCCAATGCGTCCCCTTGCCCTCCAATACAAAAAATAATTAGAATAATCAAGTAAAAGAGCTTACAAGTAATGGAACTTGTGGGGCATTTCATGGTGGCATGCCCTTCCATTGTGGGCTTTGGCATGTATAAGTGTCTCCAAGCTCAATAGGGGTTTAGCCAAGGACCCTATTAGATGGTTTCAAGCTCTAAAAGGGGTGACATGTCCATGGTGCATCCTTCAAGTGTTAGGTGGCAAATGATATAATAATGGAATGGAGTGAGGATCCGGGGAAACATCCAAGCCACATGTCAAGGTGTAAGGGTAGATATAACAAAGGATGCCCACACCTGGGTATATATGTGTAGGAGGGAGAAAATCATGGTACATGAGTTACCCTAACCTTTGTTTTTCCACCCTTTTTCATATGCCTTTTTCCATTTATTGATTTTCTTTATAACTACTCAGGGCTCCAGGGGATGGAGAGCATGATGTGTGAGATGTAGCAGTGAATACCCCCTTAAGGTGGGGTGGTTCATTGCCCACTAGGGGTTGGGACAATCATGGGTTCCTTAATGATAGAGGGGGCTCATCTAGGGCCCATAGGAACCAGGGTGATGGCCAGGGGTAAGGGGTAGAGCTCATGTTTGGCTTTTTCCCATGTGCTAAATTTTTATGTTTCGACCATCTTTTGCATTTTGTGGTACATTTCCTGTTGAGAGTGGCCAAATTATGCTTTTACTTTTCTTTCTAGCTGCATCAACCTCTGGGGCATCGTTCTAGGCCCGACCCAAGGTGTGGACAAGGGGAGGGGGAGGCTAACCCTATGTGGACCCAGTGGACACATGTGGACATGTAGGTGGTATGGGAAGAGGGACCACACAACCAAAATCAGGAATTCCCATGTAGTGCCAACCCAAAGGCCAAATGGTCAGTAAAGGAGACCCCACGGGACTAGGATATGAGGGTAACCACGAAATCAGGCAATGGAGACAGGAATATAAGCCTAACCCACTCTTTTCGTAGAATCCCCCACCAATCCATGTCTAAAAGTTCCCATGACAAGTAAGGAAAATTACTCAACTATACCAATGAAAAGCCATACCTTTGGGGTCGGAAGGCCCACCTTCAAACATACATTGATGACAAGTGGTTGAGGGACCACATGGCTGGCTCAGGTGGCAGAGAAAATGGCACATCGAACTATCTAGTGGCGTTAAGTGGCTGCTGGCTACCGGCTGAGGACCATCTTGGAGAAACATTTTCTCCTATATACACTACCCACAGGTGTTGGGTAACATACCTCTTTTGATCCATAAGACAAGTGGATTCATAGGTTTTTTGAGTGTTTGGTCTCTTTGTGTGAGCTACAAATTACAGGGCTGTGCAAGGCTAGTCATCTTTTGGGGTCTCTAGCATCTAAAGTTTGCTTGGGCAAGAGTGGGCTCATAGATGGTTTTTATATAGTATGTGGTCATTCATAGATAGTGAAACACTTTCTTTGAGATTGCAATTTTTCAAGATTTATTAGAAGTATGTTCAGGATTAACATTAGACATTTTTCCAATAGAAAATTCATAGGTGAGCAACACTATTTGGAGACTCTTGCTACATAGTGCAGGTAGTGCCTTTTGCATTCGTAGGAATTTGGCATTGCCTTAGAATATTTTCACTGTTAACTATTTGGAGGCGAAGATGAAAGCATGTAGTTTCTGACGAGGTCAGTTCATTTGATTCTTTGTCATGCTGGGCATTGCTAGAGAAATGATTTCTGCTGATTAAAGATGCTAAAGAATTGGATGCTTCAGCCTATTCTGATTTTTATTTGTCCTAGTAGCTCCGAGGAAGAGAATTTAATCTATTTTTGTAGATGCTATTTGGCTTTTATTTTTATTTATGTATATATAAGACATATTTTCAAAAAGAAAGTCATTAGATCCTCGTAATAATAAAGTGGCATTTTAACGAAATATAACACTATTACAAAAACATAGCTCTTAACAAAATGACTCACGTGCCTAAAGCCTAATCCCTAATAATGAAGTTGTGGTTAGGACACTATCATGGTTGGTATGTAGTTAGGGTTATGTTAAGTGCCATTTATGTATTTCTCAAGGCTTATTAAATTAGTTTTTTAACAACTTTCTTTTACTTGCACATAATATACTGCAAATAACTTTGTAACGTGCATTTACATAAAGTACTCCTTTTGTTTTCTCTTCATGAGCTTCTATATTTCTTCAGGTGATGGAGAAGTGCAATTTCAAGCTACTTAGTGATGAGGAGGTAGATGTCGCACAATCAGGGAAATATCTCCTTAATCTCCCAATATCTGTGAATGAGTCCCAGGTGCAAATTTTATCTCTTCTTTAGTCATTATGCCAATCATATTAGTATTTGGTAATTGTAAGTGCTTTCTCTTTTCTAACTCTTCAAAATGCATAATCTTCTAATATTTCATGTGCTTTGTGCATTGGGTTGTGTTGTACTTTGGAGCTGCAGCTTGATTTCAGACTACTGACAAAATTTTTTCAAGAAAATCCTCGTGAAAATCTTCCTCAATTTGCAAACAAGGTATTTGAACAGTTTCCATACAATTGACTTGCTGCTGCCATTTTATTGTACCCTTGACTCTGCTTGTAAATGGGTTGTTGCTTGGTATGGGACATGAAGGAGGCTTGTACATGGCTCCATTTCCTAAACTCATTCACTTATTTAAGTAAAAACTAGAGATTATGTCATTATTACATGAGCAGCTATATTTTCTCCATGGTTTATGGGGGCTTCTTGCAGCCACCGGGTATACCTTACTAGTTACTACTATTTAAAACCATTCTAGTCCTATATGAGGTATTCTATTAAGAGCAGTCACACCATTTTTGTGTTATTTTCCATTTTTAAAGTTTTTACATTTTGTCTTCAAGATTAAATCTAAAATGATTGAATGATCTAAATATATTTGAAACATATGCGGGGGTAAATAATGCTGATTATATATTTAAAGGAAACATTTGAGTTGGGTTGACTAGTTTGATAAAAGGAGGTTCAGGACCTTAAATTTGGTTGTGTGCTTATCCATGGAAAGATAAACACAATTTTGACATAAGTTTTATCAATCTTGGGTCAACAGCTCAGATTCAGTGAAGCAAATTTTATATTACATATTCATGTTTTTTATTTTTATTTTTTTTGGTAGTTTAGACTAAATCCTAATCACCCACGGGTTTCGAACCAGTGACCTTGCAGACGGAATGCCTTAACAGAGCCCATCACCGACTGCTCTACACCACATGGGCTTATTACATATTCATGTTATTGTGCTATAGAAAATCAATAAATTTTTATTCAAGTTTTTTCTTTTCTTTTTATATTCTGCTCCATGCCTGTGGAAATCTGACAATGAGCATCCTCTTGGCTAGAACAGTTTGTTGCCTTCCGCTTATATGCTTCATACCTGTCCATTATGTTGTCTCTTAGTATGACTGCTCCAATTAACACCATTTAGGAAACAAGTAATACATCTAAGCTAATATCTAGCTCCTCTCTCACTGTAGTTCGGTTATGCATTAAGAACATTATGATAGTAAGCGAGATTGCAGAGATAATCTATATTAACTTTCTCAATGGTCACAAACACAATTCTGACTCACGGACAGTAGAGCTTACACAGTTGCCCCACTATAGACTTCACTCTCACGCTTAGAATGGATTTTCTCGACTTCTTATTCTCTTTGCTTTCATCTCACTTGGTGATCTCTATCTATCTCCTTCCGAATACGGGTTAGGGCCAGCTCTTACTTGGTATCGCTTTGCTTGCGACCTATAATATATGTAGAAAGGTACAAACAACTATGATCTGGAGGGTTGTAATCATATTTATTTTTTATTAATTGCCATCTGACTTTGTAGTTGACTGTGAACCTGTCACCTCCACTTAATTGACATTTAGCATCCACCATAATTTACACATGTTTGAAATTAGTCGATGAGCTTATTAATTGAGCATACAATCTCAACATTTTCTATTTATCTTATGTTTAAATACTTTATATGTTTATGTCCATCCTTTTACCTCCTTTGAGACATACTTTGTCTATAGGACCCATTTTCTTAATATCAGAACCAAAACCAATAATCAAATTTGAGAATTGAATTTAATAAAAGATTTGATTAAAATGTTGGGTTTTTAAAATTTTGTTTCTGAAGTTGAACATCTCCGTTTTGAAATAGTTTTCCTTCGAGCTAAGTGATGATAAAAACTCAGATGACCCATTCTCAAACACCCTCAAGCTATCACATATTTTACCAACATGCACTTGTGTTTTAAATTTTCAGCAGTTTTTTAAATCTGCTTTTTACCAGTGTCAATGTCTTGAGTACTTTATTGGTGCAATCTTCTTGGCTATCATTGGAGGTACAACTTCCTGTCAGCAAGTATCACCGTTTTGAGATGGATATTGAATACCAATAAATACATATAAAACCACTCAACGAATGTTATGCTGATCAAGGATAATCAGATTCAGCAATAGTTAATGTTACCTTGTGGGTCCTGTTCTCCCATTTTGTTCAGCTTGCCAGCCAGCAGCACTATGTGATCTACAGATAGCCAGCCTCAAAGGCCCTCCACCTTTATTTCTGCTTCCTTATTTACCCATCCCAATGGATATGGGCTTGGATGACCACAAACTTCCAATCCCAATTTGTGTTGAATTTGTAGCTATGGTCAGTCTTCCTAATTAATATTTTTATCATTGATGTACTTGTAACATTAAATATTTATGTAAAGCATGTTCTTCATGCTCAAAAGAAAATTATGTTATTCATTTATTTGTCAAAAGAAAAATATAAGGCATGTTCTTCATGACCTTAGAAAGAAATTTTGAATTTTTGAATATTTGAATTTTTGTTTTTGGCTCCACAAGAAGTCCAAGTCGGCCATCCAGTGATCAAATTGGCATGGCCCCTAAGTGGCACCTATTCGAGCCCCTCCAAAATAATATAAATATACATTCATTCTCCCTCCAAAGAGGCAATTCGAATCAGTCATATCAAGTATATTTCTGCTCCTCTAAGCGAAGAAGAAGGCCGAGACAAGGAGAAGTCTGAAGTCAAGGAGAGAGAAAAGACCTCGCATGTGTGGATATTTGACCTTCTGCTGCTCGCACCTGACTATTCTGGGCCGAATTTTTCTTTGGAATTTTTTATTTGTTAGTCCGTGTTGAGTTTCTTAGTGCAATAGAGATTAGCACAATATTTCTGAAATTCTGATAATTAGTTTTGATGTAGATCTTTTAAATTATTCCAATATATCATTCAACAACTATACTTCAGAAATTCAACCATAAAGAACAATAGAACTAAAGAGATTACAATGCACAAAAGAAGACAAGATTTATCCTGGGAAAACCCACCAAGGGGAAAAACCTAACAATCTTTTCAATAGAGAAATTCTTCTTGTCCAACGAGAGACACACCTAGACCTATGGTCAAACTTGGTCTTTCCCTCCAAGTCAAACCACCCAATCTGCCCTGCAACTTGACTTGATCTGATCTTCCCTGCACTACAGATTCGTCCAGTACTATCGATTCGTCCTGCACTACAGATTCATCCGGTACCACAGATTCATCTGGTACTACCAATTTGTCCTGCACTACAGATTCGTCCAGTACCATGGATTCATCCTGCACTGCAGATTCATCTAGTACCACAAATTTGTTTGGTACTACCGATTTGTCCTGCACTTCTTCGCTGAGATGCCCAAAATCTGTCTTGTGTGTGAGAGGTCGAATGCCCTGTAGGAGGTTGAACTGCCTTTATATAGTGATCTGTTTAGGCCGAATAGTTGTGACTTTAGCCAGGGTCAACTTGACAACTTTTGGAGCCAAAAATAACAGTTTAAAATTTTCATCTTTAAAAGGTCACAATGAGACTTTGACTCAATAAATTTGCTTTTGACTCTAGCATTTATAAATATGCTTTACAATGATAAATACAAAAACATCAAGTGACCAAATATACATTATGAAGACTGACCATAGTTACAAATTCAACAGTCTAACCTCCTGAGGAAGAGAGAGGCCAAATTTTAGATCTCTGTTGCAGAGCTTGACTGAGTTGAGAAGGAGCAAATTGTGAAGGGATTTTACTTGGATTCTTGCTGGACAATTTGCTGGGCAGTTTGTCTTTTGTCTTGACTTTAATGTCTCCCTTGTTGAATTTATTCTCTAAGGAAAGGTTTGCTTTGTTTTTAACCCAAGTGGGTTTTCCCGGGATAAACTTTGTGTTGACTTTATGCATTGGGATATTTACTATTCCTTCCACTGTTATGGTTGAATTTCTAAAGTGTAATTGCTTGATGAAGAAGTTGTAAATGCTAAAAGAATATATATATCATCAGAAGAAATTATCAATATTAAGAAATTAGTGCTAGTCTATATTGCACTTGAAATTTCAACAATTCGTTGACCAACTCTGCTGCAATGATATTCTCTTGTGATTCTGATTCGAACAAAGTACTTTATCGTTGGAATTTTCTTGGCTATCATTGGAGGTACAACTTCTTGTTGGCAAGTATCACTGTTTTGAGATGGATGAACACTAATAAATACATATAAATCACTCAAAGAATGTTATGGTGCTCAAGGATAATCGGATTCAACAATAGTTAATGTTACCTTGTAGGTCTTGTTAACCACCCAAGTGGCTGACCCCAAGGGGAAACTTTTCTCCCATTTTGTTTAGCTTTCCAACCAACAACACTATGTGATGTATAGATAGCTAGCCTCAAAGGCCCTCCACCAATGCTCCGGTTAGTGCTTTGAGACGTTTGGCCTCCTTATCAGATGATGATGGGTCATCCATTATAAGATACATTAATTTTGCTTGTCATCAAGTGTTTTCATTTAATGTTTAAGAGCATGTTAGTATAAATCACAGGTTGAGTTGGATAATTAATTGCTTCCAGTTGTATTCTTGTTCCTATTACCACAAAATCTTGCAAGCCTTGGAGAGGGAAACTGTTAATTTTGGGCAACTAGGTCCAAACTCCATGTTGCACTACTCATATGATGATGGTCATATTTTTGTTGGATTCCTCTTTCAGGGAGGTGCAAGATTGATCTGAAGATCATGTTGTTTGGATGAGCAAAACATATATTTTGAATTTATTTTCCACACATGTGCAAGGTCGGCTAAATTTGTAATGGAGGCTCACAAACCTAATAGATGTGTCAAACACCCTCACTGATGGATATAAATTAGAAAGACTTGGAGATCATTTGCTCATCAACTCATCACACATTCTCTCATTGTGATCTAATTAGTTCGATAGCCTTTGGAGGCCTTTTCCCCTCACACGTGTGGAGTTGGAGCTATTGTTTTCTGCGGATGTGTTTAGGGCTGATTTACTGAAGCGTTGACCAACGTTGACCGTGGTTAACCCTTGTCCGTTTGACCTCAAACTTTTGCTGAAATTTCGATTTTTGGAGGCCGTACTGCTGGGCACAAAAATCGAGGGAAAAGGAGCTATTTGACGGAAGCCCTAATTTGCTGCGTTGACTCTCTGTTGCTGTCCTGCATTGAATTTTTTGCGTTGACTTTTGATTGTCCAACGCTGACTTGTGATGAGCTGTGGGTGGGACACTTGGAGGTTGGCCGATCTAAGAAAGTCTTTGTTGGCTGAAGCATCCTGTTGACTGCCGTAACGCACGCCATCCTATATCTTTGCTGGACAAGAAGAACTGTAAAATCTGATCTATATTATTGGCTTGTCTTCCGTTGATCTATTATTGTGTTCTATCAACATTTTACTTTCATGATTATGTGATTGCTAATTTGAATCAGGCCTAAGAAAGATTGATGTAAATTTGCATTAAGCATAGGACACACCATGGTTATCTAAATTTAACAAAAACCCTGCAAGACCAGAGCTAGACAAAGTGCTAACAATGGGGTGGAGGCCTAGGGTTGCAGGGGAGCGGCTCCCCCCCTTTGAATTGCTCCCGGAGCGCGCTTTGAGCGAGAGCAAATCAGGAGTGATCCAGGGGCGTGTTCCTGAAATTCGTTCCTGTTGCGCTCCCACAAAAAATTTTGTTGCCTATTTTTTTTCACAAAATTTTTGTCATAAAGATGTACCAAGCACAATTTTTTTTTCAAAGAAACAAGATTTTTTGAGTAGGGAAGCACAATATTCAAGCTTATGGCTCTAGTATTGATATGCAATTCACGGTAATGTGAAATTCTTAAAGTAAAAGTGACATTCTCCTTTATCTTTCATTTTCATCCTTTTACTTAAATTTTTAACATTTCCATGAAATAACTCAAGATGGTTGAAAGTGGTTCCAACCTCATTGGATTTCATATGGAGAAAGTAGAATTTTACATCTCACTCAAAATCCAGTAGACTTATCAGTTTTTCAGGATTGGGGGGATTGCAATGTTTCCATTGGATTTTGTCCTCTATGTACCTTCATGTTAATGACATTGGTTGTCGAACTCCTTTATCATGACCCTACTAAAAATGTACCCATCCCTTAAACAAAATCTTAACTTGACATGCTACATTTTTTCTATCTTATGTTAATTGCTTAGAGGGTGATATTAATGACAAAGATCCCAAGACAGGCAATGCTTTTGATGATATGTAGCTATTTGTTGTAGCATGATTTTTTTGGATGCTAGAGGCCATCTAGAGCATGATTGTTGATGTATTTTCATTTCAGAGATGGATTACACTCGATGCTATTTTGGTTGTGCACCCTTACATGCTATATAAACAAGAACTTGTAACTTGTGGACGTGGTTGATGAAGATTATAACTTCTAGATGATTGATGTTCTATGCTGTAATCCATGTTTGTATGCTTTTTATATCTAATTCATCATTCTACATGCTTTTTTTGACATATATGCATTCAAATATATAAAAATATTTATTATATAAAAAATCGCTCCCAAACTGAGAGCTTTTGAAAAATTCGCACCACGCTCCCGCTCCCGCTCCTTCTCCCACTCCTCGTTCCCGCTCCTTGCTTCCACCTCGCTCTCGCTCTCGCTCTTGCCCCCACTCCTCGTTCCCGCTCCTTGCTTCCACCTCGCTCTCGCTCCCGCTCCTACTCCTGTTCCTTGCTCCCGCTCCCTGCGTCCAAGTAACCTTGTCAATGTCACCTTAGCCAAATCCCCTCGCTCTTTACTGATTTTCACCGATGGGAGAAGTCTTGGTAAGAGAGGAAGTGATGAATTCTAAGATAGATAGGCTGTAGATAAAGTGTAAGATGATCTCATTAGGGCTCATTCAAGACGAAGAGACACAATATAAGTTCAAAGGCTTCTTTAAGGAAGCAAATTCGCTCTCAATGAAAAACCTAGAAAAGGGAGGTGTAAGACCTAGGGTTTGATGTATTTGATGATAAATGGGAGTTCCAAAGGTCCAAATCAAAGAGAAAAGGTTTCCAGTGATGGATTCCAACAATTACAAGGTTCCTGAAACCTTCAAGAAAGTCCTTAAATTGAGGGAGAAGAAACTAGGGTTTCCCTCTTAGGGTAACACCTAGGGTGACATTTTATGGATGAAATTTGAGTGGATGCCCACCAAATGATAGGTCATGTAGTCAAGATGTATCTCTTGATGTTTAGGCTTTCAACCAAAAACTCTCTTCTCTAGAATTTCACTCTAAGCCCTAGATTCTCCATCATAACTTTAAAAAGAACCGAATTTAAGGAGATAAATTTATGGAGGAAATTTCATGATGATCACCAAGTGATAGGACTAGTGCTTTTTCCTATGGGCATATGGAGTCTAGGGTGCTTAACATAAGCCAAATATGTTCCCAAGGAGGCCGAAATTTGATGCACTAGCTATCAAATTTCCAGCATTTACCCATTCAATGGAAAAATGGAGTTTCATGGGAGAGCTACAAGGAGATCACCACGAGGAACATTCATTACATGGTATGATGAGTAATGCATACAACATTCATCTAGATATTCTTCAATAAATTGATCTTTAACAAGTTAATGTACAAAATTTAACCTAGAATCAATAGTTCCATGCATTAGACATTCAAGAAAATATATTCAACAATAGGATTCACTTACAAGATAACATGCAATATATCCTTCCTTTAAACCAAGAATAACTCCGAAGAATATCCAAAAATTAGTTTCCAAACATCAAAGTGCATCCTTTGATCTCCAATTCACCCTCAAGAAGCAAGTGCGAGTTCTCTAAAGACGTCTGAATTCGCAAAGTTTGATGATGAGAGAGATCAAATGAGGTCTTTCTAATATATATGTGTCCAATGATGTCTAATTTTAGCCTATCAACCCCTCAACTAATAAAATAATGGGCAAATACTAGCTAAGGTCACAAGCTGACTTTATAGCCAATGTGAAAACATAATAATTAACCCATAGGAGGTTCGAAACGCTAACGTCATGCATGCGTAGGCCTCCTTTAGGCAAGTGTTGGGCTCCTCTAGTGCCAAAATGAGTGTATAGGGCTCCAAAAATCAAGGTCTAGGGGTTGGCTCCTAGACTTCCATGCAGATCATCCTATGGATCCTAGTTTTGGGTTTGGGGCACAAAAGCTAGTCTCATGGGTCTCCTAGTGGTGAAATAGCTTGGTTCTACTCCAATGTTGAGGGGTCTAAGGATGGTGCTATCCATCCCATGTCTCAAGGGGTGAGACAAACCTCATTTGGGCCTCAGATCAACTGCCAAACCATGTGATCATTGCTAAGCCGACTGGGGCATATTGGTCTAAGTGCACCATCTTGTGAATAATATGGGGCAAAGTGCAAGACTACTAAGGTGCTTAGGGTGCCCATGGATATGAATGATGCTATACAAGTGACATGAGTCCCATGGTTCTCGATGCTTCACCTGTAGGGTATCATATGCTCTTATAGTGTGATTGGGTCTTGTTGTCCCCCGAATCGTACACCCAATGCGACAACGCTCAGGGCATACAAATAAAGAGCAGACAAATAAATAATTTCTTTTTCTTGCAAGGATGAAGAACATGCTTCGTATAAATTTTCTTTTACAAATATAATTTACATTTCATCTGTTACAAGTACAAAAGAACATTAAGAACACTGATCATAGCTACAAAATTCAACACATGCCTAGGTTCCACCATGAATTGGCTCAGAGTGTTTACTGCAAAGAAAATATCGGGTCTAGTATTAACCGGATACATCAAGGATCCGATCAACTGTTGATACATAGAGGGATTCGCAAAATTTGAGTCAGGGCCTTTCATCTTCTTCAAATTGGTCACCATGGGAGTGGCTGTGAACTTGTAGTCCATCATCCTAAATCTCCGAAGGATCGTAATAATATACTTCTCTTGACCAAGGAAGATCTCACTTGGATTCTACCACACTTGTAATCCCAAGAAGTAATGCATCAAACCTAAATCCTTCATATTGAACTCAGAGTAACTCCCTATCACACTGATCAATGAGATTTTCTGCTCCTGCCAAAAGCAAGTCATCAACATATAACAACATGATCACATGATCACCTTTGACAACCTTGTAGTAAATATTGGGAACTAAGACTCATCAGGTATCCATCAATCCGAGAATACCAAGCTTGAGGTGCCTGCTTGAGTTCGTACAAAGCCTTCTTCAGTATTTAAACATAAGACTTCTTCTCTCAAAGCCCTGAGGTTGCTCTATGTACACTTATTCCTCAATCACTTCATTGAGAATAGCGATTTTCACATCCATCTGATGAAATTTCCAACACATAATAGAAGCAATAGAAATAATAGTTCTAATAGAAGTGTACCTGGCGACTGGGGAAAATGTCTCTTTATAGTCCTCTCCCACTTTCTAGGAGAACCCTCTTGCCACAAATCTTGCTTTGTACTTCTCTATGCCGCCATTTATTGCATGCTTGATCTTGTAGATCCACTTGGAAGTCACCATTAACTTCCCTTTAGGTCTCAACACAATTTTCCACACATCATTCTTCATGATGGACTAATATTTCTCCATCATGGCATCCTTCCAAACTTGTTGGCCTGGTGCCTCCTCATAGTTGGATGTCTCGGAATCAATGATGTGACTTATCAGTGCTGCATATCCTGACTACTTCTTAGGATGTTTTCTTTCCTTGAAAGTGCCACAGGGAGCTGCATGCCCCTCTGCATCCTGCAATTTACTTCAAAGCCATTCCAACCTCTTCCTGGATTTTGGAACAACGACCCTAAGTGGGTCCACTGGCTTAATGGGCCCTTCTGGGTCTTCCTGATGATCTAAAAGATATTCCACATGTATAGAAGGACATGAACCCACATCCTTGGGAGCCTCTTTCTCTTCATTATCAATATCCATGTGAGATCCCTTGGATCTCTAGTAGGTTTCATCCTCATCAAGGGTAATGTCCCGACTGACCTCAACTTGCTACTGTCCTGGAACATAAATCTTATAAGCATTTGATGTCTCACTATATCCAACAAATGTTCCCTTCATTCTCCTTAGGTACATGAATGTAGACTCGACAACCAAAGATCCTCAAATGCCCGACCTTTGGTTTCTCACTTGTGAAAGCCTCTTCAGGAGACCTATTCCCAGGGGTGAGGACTTTTGTTCTGAACATAAACTATTGTTTTGGATACCTCTCCCCATAAGAACTTGGGTAAATCCCAATCATGAATCGTTGCCTTAGTAGCCTTCTCAATGGACCTGTTCTTCCTTTGGACAATCCCATTCTGCTGAGGGTTGTAAGGAACTATCAACTCCCTCTTAATCCTTGCTTCCTTGCAGAAGGCAATGAGGTCGCTGCTAAGTTGCAAGAAAAATTGCCCAGGGGGTTGTTTCCTCAAGGAAGTGAAACGAAAATGCTGAAACGCGTACCGTACAGCTTGGAAACGCATTTCAAGCCATACTGTCTCGTTTCGTGTGGAGGAAACATGGCACAATACGACCGAAAACGCGTTTCTAGGTCGTACAACCACATTTGCTCGGTTTAATACTTTTTAATTCGGTTTTTTTATTTTTTTATTTTTATTTTTCCGTTTTATTATTATTATTATTATTTTATTTGGCCAATAATGTATCTTTTCGATGCTCTAGATGGCTCTCTCAAGTTATAAAAAGACTCTCACCTCATTCCCTCATCACACGAATTGATCAAGTCGTTTCACTTGGAGATGGGCGATTGTAGTAAGGAGAAAAGAGGAAGAGAGAATTGCTTCAGCTAGGGCGTTTCACCAGTGAAAAAAGGAAATTTCATCAGCAAGAGAAAGATATTTCAAAAGCAAATTTGGAGTGGGAAGTTTCCGACTACAAAATTCTTGGTTTTTGGCTCAACTACAACCATATTTCTCATCTTTTGTGGCATTTTGGGGTAGCTTCAGCTACATATAATTTATTTGGGTAAAAGCATTCATTTTCTTAGTTTTTTCCCACAGTTTTTTCTATTTTTTGAGGGTTTATGCTACCAAAAATATGAAAAACTTTTTTTCTTTACATATCTGCGATTTGTTTTTAATTTTTTTTTTTTGCAGCAGTGGCTTCCAACCAAGGTGCAACTTCAAGCCGCAAGTCCAAGTACAACACAAAGGCTGAATATTATCCTCTTTCGAATCATGTTCAAAAGCTTCAAAGATGTGGAGGTGGTGGCTCATGGGAATGGCGATGTAATCTTTGGAGTAATTCGTACAAGGGCTCCTACCTATGGGTGAAGGCATATCTTTTGCATGGAGGGCATGGGATTGCAAGTTGCACAAAAACAACAGACCCATTGATGAGGAGGGCATATTAAAGAGAGCAAGATCAGGCGGATGCAATTAAAAGAAGGCATGGAGAGCTTAGTCAAGCTACTCCTCAAGCTCCACCAAACGTTGAGCCAAGGATTGTAGTTGAAGCAAGGAAGAGGAGAGCCACTCAACAACAAGAACAACCACCATAAAAAATACCAGAGGGGCATTCGCTACAGTTCAAGATAGAAAAATTGCTAAATTGGTGAATGTGAAAGCAAGAGAAGAAGATGATTTTAGAGTGGCTAAGTGCATATATGCATGTGGTATCCCATTCAATGTTGTCCACTCTCCTTACTGGCAAGATATGATAAGGGCAGTTAACAAGGCTCCTCAAGTGTACAAGGGGCTCAACTATGAGAAAGTTAGAACTCCACTTCTCAAAGATGAGAAGGAGCTTGTGGATGATATCTTATCACCAATTTGTTCTTCTTGGAGTAGCTTTGTGGTTACCATAGTCTCAGATGGATGGAAAGATACAAGGCACAGACCATTGATAAATATCATTGCCACTTCACCAAAAAGAGCAAAGTTTTTAAAGGCGGAAGAATTCTTAGGAGAGGTAAAAGATGCACAATTCATTGTTGATGTTACTATAAAATCTATTGAACAAATAATTCCTAATAGGGTGGTGCAAGTTATCACAGATAGTGCACCAGTTTGCAAAGTTGCAGGTTTAATTATTGAGGGGAGGTACGACCACATCTTTTGGACACCCTACATTGTCCATAATCTAAATCTGATCTTAGAGGAGATTGACAATAAAGTTCCATGGATAAAGGAAATCACAGGGGAATCAAGGGAGATTGTTAAACTCATCACCAACCACCACCAATCTCAAGCAATATTTCGAGAGTACTCCAAATTGGAGTTGTTAAAAGTTGCTGAGACAAGATATGCCTCAAACTTCATAATGTTGTGCTACCTTCTTGAGGTTAATCAAGCATTAGTTTCTATGGTGGTGAGTCAAGTTTGGGCTGAGTGGAGACAGGCAGATTCAGAGCGGGGATATATGGTGCATAGATTGTGCCTTCATGAAGATTGGTGGAGCAAGTTAGATTTCTTGCTAAAGTTCACAACCCCTGCATTTTAGCTTCTTCGAATTGGTGACACTGACCGACCTTTCTTAGGAGAGGTATATGATGGCATGGATTCCATGGTTGAAAAAACAATGGAAATCATTTCACAAGAGTCTCCACAACTTTTGTTTGTATATGATCATTTTGCTGATTTAGTTAAGGAAATCATTGTTGATAGGTGGAACAATTTCAACACTCCATTGCACACTTTAGCACATGCATTGAACCCCAAATTTTATGTTGAGGAGCTTATTGCTCAAAGCAATGGGAAGAGGAAGGCACCCCATAAGGATAAAAAAGTGGCTAATGGGGTGAAAAAAGCCCTTATGAGAATTTTTCCAATTCATCTACACAAGGAGGTGAAGGAAGAATTTGCCAGTTTTGCTGCAACATTAGGTGATTATTCAGATATATCATCTTTGGAGGAGAGAAGCACCATGAATCCAGTTAGGTGGTGGATTTTTCATGGAGAAAATGGTGTACATTTGCAAAACCTTGCCATTGGTGTCCTTTCACAAGTGGCAAGCTCTTCATCAACATAAAGGAATTGGAGAACCTATGGTTTTGTTCATTCTTTTAAGCACAACAGGCTAGGCTCACAGAAGGCAGAGGATCTTGTTTATGTGCACTCCAACCTTCGCCTTGCATCTTGTAGGGGTCCAGAATATAGAAGTGGTCCTTCTAAAGAATGGTATGTGGATCCAAAAAGTCCTAATTTGGAGCTCTCTCTTGCTGCCATGAATATTGAGGACCAGGAGCATAGAAATGGAATTAGCCAGTCATCTTCTTCAGCTCCACCATCCACTGTTGAGCATGCTTCTGCTTCTATTTTTGATGAGGATTATGATGATGAGTATTAGTTTTTTGTCTTTATAGTACTTGCAGCCTCAATCTTTATTGTACTTGCAACCTCATATATATAATAAGGGTTTATTTTGGGATTTGGATATATAATAAAGGTTGATTTTGGATATTCTGATATTGCTATTTTCATTGTGTCTGTGATCATTCATGAGTAAATGTGATATAAATTTAGAGACTTATAGTTTATGCATTTACATTGGACAATTTAATCATAATGTTGAACTTTAAATGTAATAAATTATAATTTATCATGTATGCTTTATGATTTCACATAACATTTCCCCGTTTCCAAAATTTTGGGGGGTCACGTTTCGTACCCGTGCGCGTTTCGGAAACTCGTACCCGTTTCCCTATTTCGTGCAACTTAGGGTCGTTGGAAATATACTCTCTTCCATTATCTGACCTCATGACCTTGATCTTCTTCCCTATCAAGTTCTCTACCTGAGCCTTGAACTCTTGGAACTTGCTGAAGACCACATCCTTGGTCTTCATGAAGTAAATCCATGTATTCTGGGAAAAATCATCAATGAATGTCACATAGTACAAGAAAACACGCAAAGATCATACTGTCATCGATTCACGGACATCTTGATATATTAGATCCAAAATCCCCTTGGACCTATTGTCACTGCTCAGAAAAGATCCCTTGACATTCTTGCGAAGTGCACAACCCTTGCAAACTCCTCCATGATCTACTCGGAGCTCTGGAAGACCTGTAACCATCTTCCTCAATGTTGGCAAAGCCTTGTAATATATGTGAGCAAATCTTCGATGCCATAAATTTTATAGATTGGTGTTATCATGAACCAATGCTTCGACTGATCGTCCCAAAAGTCTGTACAAGCTTCCTTCTCGAACACCAATCACCTTTGCAGAATCTATGCCTCGATCTTTATTCCTGTTATGAATATAATTCATAACGAATATAACAAATATAATTATTAAATAGTCAATTAAGGATTATGTAAGTAGTCATTAAGTTAGTGAAAGGGCATGTCTAAGAGACATGCCTAGTCATGAAAGGTCACCTGCGTAGGTATATAAGCAGGGCCTCATTGTAACATTTTATCTTCTATCTCATATCTTTTATCATATAATATTTGTATCCTCATGGATATCTTTGTATTCCAAGTGTTCTGGAGTATTTTAACTTGAGAAAGAACTTTGTTCGCTTCATTTGGTATCAAAGCAGTTCGAGCCTTTGGCCGCTTAAGTGCTGCACAAAGCCACGCTCTCCGATCCAGGTCTTTGACTATAAAAATCGTCAACCTTGTTGCCGTCGTGACGGAAGCATTCGTTACAAATTTTGGAGTTTCTCCATTGCTGAGTTTGTCAGAGGCCT
Organism: Pinus albicaulis; assembly: GCA_034641835.2. NCBI lineage: Eukaryota > Viridiplantae > Streptophyta > Pinopsida > Pinales > Pinaceae > Pinus > Pinus albicaulis. The sequence continues at coordinate 1,467,113,533 of CM076581.1, forward strand.
TTGGCCATAATAAAAAATTGAAAAAAGAAGAAGATGAAATATTTGTAAAATATATATATATATATATATATTAATAAAAAAAAATAAAAGAGAAAAGGAAAGTTAACATAAAGGGGGAAATAAATTAAAAGGAAAAAAAAAGATTTAAAAGAAAATAGTTCCAAAAGAAAAAAAAAGAAAAGAAAAAAAGAGATATATATAAAGAAGTACATATACGTACATACCAAGACAAATTAAAATTAAAAAGGAAAAAGAAATAAGGAAGAGTAGGTAAGGTTATTTTGATTATTCTTTCAGTGGTTTACAAGCTCGTGGTTTTGGAAGCCCATGGTATTTGCAAGGTAAAATAAGAAGTAAAGGAATAAAAAATCTCTTGTGAATGGTAAGTTTACTTTTACGTGGAGAAATACACATAAGTGGACATATATTTTATAGGTGAATATATGTGAATAGCCATGTTTCACTAGGGTTGTAACCTTTCAACAAAAAAAAGAGTTAAAAAAAATCAATTGTTAAAAGAATATATATATATATATATATATATATTAATTTAATTAATTAAATTATTAAAAAAAAATTGAAGGAATAATAACCTCATTAAAAAGAAGAAGAGAAAGTTAGGAAGGGTTACCTTAAAAACCCTAAAAACTCAATTCAACGGACAAAATGAAATCAATCATTGATGAAAAGGAAATTAAATCCAATTCGGAAAGGAAAGAAGGAAGATTTCCTGAAAATTATAGTATTTTAACAAATACAAGATGAAGAAATTATTATCCATAAAACTTTGAGGACAAAGTTCTGAAGGAAGGGCCAATTCATAACAAATAAATAAATAAAAGTTGATATATTAAATTGTGACGAAAGCAAATGAAGAAAACGATGTGTGATTGAACTGAAGAAAAGTGTCAACTATAAGCTTTGAGGACAAAGCTTTTGAAGGAAGGGGCAATGTTATGAATATAATTCATAACGAATATAGCAAATATAATTATTAAATAGTCAATTAAGGATTATGTAAGTAGTCATTAAGTTAGTGAAAGGGCATGTCTAAGAGACATGCCCAGTCATGAAGGGTCACCTGCGTAGGTATATAAGCAGGGCCTCATTGTAACATTTTATCATCTATCTCATATCTTTTATAATATAATATTTGTATCCTCATGGATATCTTTGTATTCCAAGTGTTCTGGAGTATTTTAACTCGAGAAGGAACTTTGTTCGCTTCAATTCCATATAAGGACTTGGCCATCAACAAATGCAACTCTATACCCTTTGTCTTCTAAGGATGAAGTAGAGATCATGTTCTTTTCAAACCCGGTACATACAACACATCATTTATATGAATATTTTCTCTTGACTCTAGCTGGAAAGATGTTGACATGACACCTTTGACTGCATACTTGGTATTCACAACAAGTTCCACTTGCTGTGTTGACTTCCTTTCTACTAATTCTATGTGACTGTCATAGTCACTTGTCATACGTATGGATGCATCACTGTCAACTAACCAAATGTCATTGTGATGTGTAATAGTGCTTGTAAGGGCAAAACAAAAGAAGTTATCTATATCATTTGTATTGTCATTCTCTTTTGATGTGGATGCTCATCATCATCAATGTCCGCTGTTGAAGCATGCTGCTTGCCCTTCCTCATCCTATCATTCTTCCCTTTAGGAGACTTGTTTTTATAGTGACCAAAATTGTGACAACCGAAACACTAAATCTTTGACATATCCTTGTTCGTCTAATCCTGAATGGGAGCAAGTCTTTTAAATATATTCCTTTTACGAAAATTTCCAAAATTTCTTCTTCCTTCACCATTCTTTGTATGAGATGCAAATGCTTGGGACTCACCATCTTGAGGTCTCTGAATCTTCCCCTTTGATACTATCCTAGACACACTCTTGGGTAGAGGAGCCCCATAGCTGATCAAAGTTTGGAATTTCTATTCTGCCACAAATGCTTGATAAAAATGAATCCCATGAATCCGGAAACCCATTAAGCGTCACAGTCATAAGTTTTGATTCATCAATATTTTATCCAATGGCCTTGAGTTGATCTCTCAACTGAGAGATCCTCGTGAAGTAGGAAGCCACAATATCCGATCTAGGCATCTAAGTATCATGAAGTTGATTACTCAAGTTCATCTTCTAATGAATGTTGTTGATTTCATCAAACCCTACTAGGGCATCATATATTTGCTTTCAAGTCTTCAACCCAACAACAAATGGTCTTTGATGGATTCAACACGAATCCTCTTGGCCTTAGTTTCCATCTTCTTATGCTTGGCCTTTCCCTCATCATCCTGAGGTTCAATAATCTTTCCTTCCACATATCCCATGAAATCATTCTCTTCAAGAATGAGATCAGTTCTGGTCCTCCAAGCCCTAAAATTTGTTGCACCTTCTAGCCTATCTTCAGGCTTGATAGAGGGAGCCATCTAGATTGCAGAATACTTGTCTTCATGGGGTGATCTCAATGGCCTTTCTAGTGCTTAATTAGAGAAGGACAATTTTCCAACAATTGATAATTACTTCCAATGACATATATGATATTACTTTAGCACACCCTAGAACATCATTAAGCAATTACAGTCATAAAATTCAACTATAAATGCAACAGAAATAGTGAAGATCACAATAGAAGAGCTATGCACGATAGACACTAGAATTTAGCCTTGGGAAACTCAAACTCGCGAGAAAAACCAACAATCTTTTCTAAGATAAATTTTTCATTTCAACAAAAGTACAATTTGAGATTTATAGGTCAAACTTGGTCAATCTAGACCAAAAATATAGCACTGGCAAACCTAGTCAAATAGGATGAAATTCGGCCTTCTACAACAACAAATCAACTTGGTCAAATTGCGTAGAAGTACTCAATCAAATAGTTAAGCAATGTGGGCCACATGTGCAAGGTCAAACTCGGTCAACCACAGGTCGAACAGATCACAGAGTAGCTCAGTGAACGTAGACCTCAAAAACTCGATCATCGCTGGTCAAAACATATCTCAAAAAGGCTTTGTCAACATTCGTCAAATGCTGGTCAAGCTTCGACTGTCTCAGAAATTCGGTTCCTTAGAAACTTCGTTTTGTTCCTCAGATTGTTTCCCATGTGAGTGAGAGAAATATATTAGTGATGAGTGAGTGAGAAAATGAGAAGTTCAAGTGTCTTTTTATAGTGATTTTAGGTGCCCTAGTGGCATGTCCCTTTATTGGGCCACTTTGTTCTTTTGGGCCCAATGATGGGTGTCATGTGGATAATGATGAGGTGGATGGGGACACAGGGGTCTCAAGGCCAAATGCCATGGGCTCAAGGGTGGTAATGATGAGGGATGTACACATATTTGGGTGTATGAATGTAGGAGGAAGCAATCATGATACATGAGTTACCCCAACCTTTGTTTTTCCACCCTTCATTTTCCTTTTGCCTTTTATTGATTTTTTTTATTTTGCTGCTCGGGGCTCTAGGGGATGAGAACATGTTATGTATGATATAGTAGTGAATATCCCCTCAAGGTGGGGCAGTTCATCGCCCACCAGGGGTTGGGACATACATGGGTTCCTTAATGATGAAGGGGGCACTCATGGGGGGGGCCCTAGGAGCCAGGGTGATGACCATAATGATAAGGGGTAGAGCTCAAGTTTGGCTTTTTCCCACGTGCTAAATTTAATTGTCTTGACCACCTTTTGCATTTTGAGGTATTATTTCCTTTTGTATGTGGCCATATTATGTTTTTATCTTTTTTTTAGCTACATCGACCTTTGAGGCATCATTTTAGGTTCAACCCAGATACGTCGACATGGGGAGGTGGTGTACGAGAGCCTTGTGGAGCCAGTGGTCATGTGGTCACAAAGAGGGAAGATGATGAAATAGGGCATGTAATGTGCGGAGGGGTGTGAAAAATGTAGAACGGAAAACAGGACCACGCTAGCAAGATCAAGTTTTCCTAAGTAGTACCCATCCTAAAGTTGTAAGCTAATAGGGGAGATCCCACGGGACTAGGGTTGAGGATTAACCCCCCATTTAAGGTGAGGGAACAAGGCTACAGTCAAAACCCTTCCTCCTTCCAAGTCAGCCAATAATCCATACCCAAATATTCCCAAGAAAAAAAAGCATAAGCACCCAATTGCATAATGAAAAACCATACCTTTAGGATTGAATCGCCCACCTTCAAACATACGATCTCAACAAATAGGCGAGGGGACATATGACTAGCTCAGGGAGCGGGGACATCTGGCACAATATCGACTACACTGGTGGTTGTTAGGGGCTGCTGGCTGCTGGTTGAAGACAAATCTAGGAGAAAATTTCTCCTGTGGTGTCACCCACTGGTGGTGGGTAACAGGTCCTAAACCCATTGCTTGGGTCCAAAACCCCTCATTTGGGTAAATTGCCCAATTATTGATTGGTTCTCCTCTCTCGAAAATACCTTCTGAGCTACCCAAAATTGAACAGATATCAGTTCATCAAGTTTCATGATAATATTTCATCTTGGAAGGCATACATATTAAACATTCCACAAAAGATTGATTTCAGATGGTTAGATCATTGTACAATGCGATAATTCTATACTATATTCAAAAGTTCTTATTGTCTTATATTGTTGAAGATGACAGTTCTGGGCAGCGAGAATTGTTAAAGAAGACATTATAAGACAGAAAAATATGTCAAGCGTTTCCATCAATAAGCTTTGAGGACTTTCCTAAGGGGAAGGCAATGTTATGAACATAACTGTGTATAAATAATAATAAATAATGATTAATAAGTGTAGTTAGTTATGGAAGGGCTTGTCTTAAAAGGACATGACTGCTCATGAAGGGGCACCTGCTTAGGTATATAAACAGGGCCTTCATTTGTAACCAATCATATTATATCTCTTGTACATTCAACAATTCTTTTATAAAAATATTACTTGTCCTATAATGGATATTTACATGTTCTAGATATTATGAATGTTCCGTTGAGTACGAACTTCATTCGTTACAATTTTAAGCCATCTTTTCACTGAAAATCATACTGTTCACAATTGTAAGATAGCAAATTATTTAGTGTTAGAGGCAGGAAAATGTACAACATTTCCTTTAGAGTAATATTCTAGTTCAGTGCATACATTTAATGTGTATTTGTCTATTTTGTGTTCAATTAGCCTTGATACTTTTCATATGAATATTAATTGATGTCTAGACATCTCCTATCTTATTTTCTTCATCTAGGTAAAAGGATGGAAAATATTGGCAATGCATGCATACATTTGTGGTATTCTTCTCTACATTTTTTCCTTGTTAGATCACAAAGATGATTTTTTCATTTTGAATGTAAAGCAAATTGTCTGCTATCATTACATACTGTATCCAATTGTAGGAAAGACAATATGACAAGTCGAATGTTTATCAATATAACTGAATTCTATCTGATAATCTGTTTCTCTTGCTTTTGTTGTGAAGTATGTTATTTTCCGTCGGGGTGTTGGTATTGATCGCACAAGTGATTACTTTATTATGGAGAAGGTGGATATGCTTCTCTCTCGAGCTTGGGACTGGCTGCTTCGGCTGACTGGGTAGGCAGCCAGTGATAGGGAATTATTTGTAATGAATATTTAGTATGATGGATAAGGTTTCTATCAACATTGGGTTGCAAGTTGGATCTGGTTTAATATCAAACATTGAATTTGATTTTGTAGTTTTTCCTGTCTTTCTTCAACTCCTTTTTGTGAACAGACTTAGAAAAATCTTTATGAGAAAGTTCAGTGGTACAAGTGGCAAAAAATCCACACAAATGAATGGGGAGGTTGGAAACCCATCTGATGAGGATCTTTTTATTGAGCGCATCCGAATTGAGAACATGGATTGCAGGTGCCAACTAATGTTAAATGAGAAATTTTTGTATATGTGTTATTGTGTGTAGCTTATAGGTGTAAAGATGAAGAAAACAATGTTGATTACAGTGACCACAATGAACTCATGGGGCTTCTTTTCATTCAATGTTTTTGCAGTTTACGAAATTTGTTTGGAAAAAATACAATTCAAGAACCAACATTCGAGAAGATCATTGTTGTATACAGGTAATACGTTCATCTTGAACTACATTTGAATTTAAAGAATTTTTTTTAGGAGGTTTTGCCTTGCTTTTTTTTAATTGTGCACAAGTATTTGGGAGGGTTGATAGGATTGTAATAGTTTTGGCTTTATTGACCACAATAAATTTTGTGTCAATATTTGTTCAAAGTTTAGGTTATTAGAATCATAAATGATAGCTGGGAATTCTGGAAATTTTGTTCATGAAAGTGCCATACTAAACTTTCTCCAGCGTAGTTAAGGACATGACTATAATGTTGCTATACTGACTTTGCTTGAAACATTTAAATCAGGAAAGCATTGTTCTTGAACAGCTAGCTATAATTCTTCATGTTATTGACTTTGCAGGCGAGCAACATCAGACAGTGACAAGTTGCAATATGATGATAGGAATATCCACATTAAACACTTTAAGAACATTCCCATGGCAGACATGGAGCTTGTTCTGGTAAGATTTTGGAATGCTTTATAATGTAAACCATATATTTTTTTATTGAGAGACTGAAACTCAATAAGTATACTTGTGCAGCCAGAAAAGAAGAATCCGAGCTTGACGCCCATGGACTGGGTCAAATTTCTTATTTCAACAGTACTTGGTTTGGTAGGCCTTTTACTAGTCTTAGTGCACAAAACTGTATGGATTAATGGCATATTATGCTTGTAAAGCCAATATGTAAAATTCTTATGTTTAAGTCCCCACTTGCAGGTTGCCTTGATAGGTTCTCTTGAAGTGCCACAAGCTGATATTTGGGTTGTATTTGCAATTTTAAGTGGACTGGTTGGCTACTGTGCAAAAATTTACTTTAGGTACGTTCTTTTATCCTCAAAGATCAAAGCTATTCAGCTGAGTGCAATTGATAACTGGCACAGTGGCAATGAATATATTAATTGATCTCTCATTGTTTAATGTTTTCCTTTTGATTTTACGTGTGTATACATATATCCACATTTAATTGATCTATCGATGTGTGTTCATATATTGTATTTGCTTTCCGACTACCATTCATTACTGAAACAAGTAATTTTCATTTTTTGCCCTTGTCTTTCAACTTCACTTGATGTTCTAGAGGATTTTATCATGTGAGCTTGTTCAAATCTCTTAACGTGCCCTGTGCCCTAGCACACGCCAAATATGTAGATGACTTGCAGTCTTTTGTGTTTATTTTTGTTTTCTGAATATTTCCATAAGCAGCGGTGAATAGAAACCTCACATGATTGGATATACCATCACTTATATTGAAGACAGGCAGAAGATATTTACTAACATTATAACTTCACTAGTTATCTTTTTTACTCGTGCTTTCAACATGCAAATGCTTTAGCACCAAGGTAATTGTAAATGACTTTTGTCCCGCATTGATAGGCCCTTGCCTTATTTTTGGTGGATAAAAAGAGTGGAATAATCTCCAAACATATTATTCACCCTTGTTAAACTTTTTTCCAATTATCATATTTAGCTATTTTTAATCATCTAACTTGCTCTGTGATATTCCCACTTAGCTTTATTGTGAAATGAAATATCAATTTTGGCAAATTTTGTCTTAATTCATGTTTGCACTTGGGGAATGTGGGTTTAGAGGTCCCAAATGTATTTTTGACTTTAAGCAAGCTCGGACATTAGAGTTGGAGGGAAATATTGTGGCCTTAGTGGAGCGTGGGGGCTACCCATGGAGAATTACGACCCACATGAGGAAGTACACTCTCATTAGAGCGAAGTTGGTGGGGGAAAGTTGAGCTAGGTCCACATGTGCATTTTGGAGGCACTTTGACAAAAAAAGCAAGAGGCACTCATTTGGCTCATTCATGATCATTTGCAAAATTGTCTTTGACATAACACACTTGAGTTGAAGCCAAGTCTGCAAGTGTTATTCAGCACATGAGTGTTTCCGAGCGGAAAACTCAACCCTTGCTTTGGTGGATTTCGAGTGCCATCCCAAGGAGGGAGTCCTAAAAATTCCATTTTGTACCAGTAGCAGGGAACTTGAGTTTGTGGAGGGGTTCAACAGTAGCAGCGCAGTGACTGCATAGTGCTTGGAGGAGCCACACCCGGTTGTTGACGAGAGAAGGGAGTTTGGGCCTGAAAATTGAGGAGGAGTTCGGGGAATTGTTTTGAGGGAGATTGTAGGATTGACAGGTGGGTCGAATTACCCAGCAGTAGAGCCATTGAGGGAAAAGAGGGCCGAGTTTCCAAGGTTAACCATTGGCCAATTCCTTCGTGGGCTATTCTGGGTATTTGGTGGAGAGGCCGAAATTAATTTGGCAGAATTTTATGGGCAGATTTGAGGGGTCAAACAGGGATCCTAACTTCGCCAGGAGCTAGGGAAAATTGGGCCGAAATTTCGGGGTCAACATTTGGCCAAATCTTTTTTGGGTTTTGGTGGGTTATTGGGGAGAGAGACCAGGGTTAATTTCCCGGAATTTTCTTAGCACTGGAAGAAGGTCAAATCAACCATTCTTTACAGCGAACAGTTCAGTTTCTAGGTGATCAGCGCAGAGCCATAGAGGGGACAACTACGCAACAGTTGGGGCACTTGCTTTCATCACTTGGGCTTTGCTAGCTTGCCTTGGGTAAGCCTAGGTGCATACTTTCCAAATATCAGATTGTTACCCAATGATTTTATAATTAAATGGCTTAGAACAACACAGTTTTTGGCTCTATATTGGGTATATGTTTTGTGTGCAAATTTTGTGTATTTTTGCTATGTTTTCTTTGTGTATCATTGTATATTTCTGTTAGGAATATTACAGTGGTATCAGAGCATGATTTTGGTCAGCTATGGGTCTAAATCATGCAAATGTTCAAGTGCTATTGTGGATTGGAATTCTGGAGGCTAAAATACTAGTCCCACATTATTCTCTAGATTGAACTCGTGCCCAAAATGTCTCAGCATGAGTGTAATATCCTGTACGAGATATTTTGACTAATTTTGCAAAAATTCACTTAACCAGAAATTACCCATAAAATTATCATTTTCTTTACAGAAGATTGCGATGTAAAATAGAAACATATAAAGTGCATGTAATTCCATAACACAATAAGTAGAAGACAATCTCAACTTTATTATAATAAAAACGAGGGTTTACATGTTGATACCATAAAATCGCTGAGACGAGAAACTGGCCTCAAGAATTTGTTCCCATGCTATGTTGGCCCTCCAAAACTGAACTTAAATATCACTGTTGAGCTCTCCTGTGAATTCTGGATGAATTCACCAAGGGGAGATGGGTACTCACCCAATCTCTCTCAATCACCTGAGGGTTTCCGTCCTGGGGCTACTACTGAAGTAGAGAACCGGGTTCTCAACCTCTCATACAAGAAGAAATATCGAATTCAAGATGTCCTCCAATGGCCTCCTCCTCTTTTATAGATTTGGTGGACCTCTATTTTATTATTGTTTTAATCATGGAGCACTTTTCCCTCTTCTATTTCAATTAAAATATTCTTTTTAATGCGGGGAAAGGTTAAGTAGTCCACCATGCCTCCTTAGGCCACTGAAACTCATATCTATCCATCCCATCCTGTAGATCTTCTCGTTCCGGTTCCAATGAGCTATTACACTAAGGTGTTCTGTCAAGTATCCCTCCCAGAATGCCACCTTAAGTGTAATTAATTGAGTTAGGCCCAACAATAACTCTCTTTTTTGAAAGTTGTCGGAATGTTCTGGAACAAAAGGAAAATTGTGCGGATGATGGAATAAACCAAGTGAATGCTATCAGACCTCATAAAAACTCCTCAGAACCCCTCTAAAAGCCCTTGGGCCTGCTAATGATACCATCCTGCACTTGTGACCTGTCTGCCCCCAACTATGAAAATCCATCCTTATAATGTCATAAAGAACACTAGAAAAAGGAACATCACAAATCCTCCCGCCCTAAGTTTTCTTGCCCTCAAGCAATCCAAACCTGTGGACCAGTCTGTTGGCCCAATGCAACTGAGACCCAATGCCCAAATCCCATACAAAACACTAGGTGATGCTATGCCTCTGTGTCAACCCACCAAGAACGGATCCCTCGATGCCTAGATCCCATACCAATCTCTGTCTGAATCAATCATCAACAAATCCTCCTGGATCCCAATGCCACCAAGAACAAGCATTAGTGCCCCATGGTTCCTGTTGTGCTACGACTCTGGCTGTGAATGCTGCCCTACCAACTGTGTACCAACTCATCAGCTCACTCCAATCCAACCCCTGACTCAATCCAATGACAATCATGCACTCCTGATGCTGGGATGAAATGCTGAGGAGCTGCCTACCTGTATCCCACTACCAACTGGAACATGTACTACCTGTTATGTCTAAGGGTCCCTGCTCCACTATGCCCTTGACTAAGAATACGTACCATCGATAGGATACCAACTCATGATCTCCCGCCAATCAATTGTAGGGACACCTGTACAAGGAATACGTCTACTAGGCTGATACTGGTCCATGCTCAACTCCTGACGCCCTGCTTGATCAACCAACAAAATCTATCCAATAAACCCTACCCCTCTCCCTATAATGGGAAAAAGTGGGTAAGCTGTGCTGCAAGCCCTGTCTATGTATTCTTGGAGAGGGTTGCTGCCTGAAAATGTGATAGCTTTGCTGGCTGCCACTACATCTGTTTACGCCTCATCAATGGGTAGTCCGAAATATGGATGCACGGCCATCTCCCTCGCTTGATAGGAAACTCCACGCTCCTGCCGTCTACTAGCCTCCTGCAAAAATGCCCTGTCAACCTCCAATACCTGTTGAGGACAAGTTTCTGCAAATACTGCCACCTTGCTAGCTGCTTGTAGATCTTCCTGCTCCTCATCAATGGATGACCCCAAGAGTGGCTGCCCATCCTCCTCCACCATAGGGGCTCAATATGAACCTCCAGTTGGCTCTCCTCAAAAGGCTCATCATGCCTACTGTGTGCATCCTCCTCCTCAGTTGGCTCATTCTCCCCCATATGCCACTCATGTTGAATCATCACTAGAGACTGATCATCTTGAATGTCTCCCATTGTAATATTCCCAGTTAGCGATAGCTAATTGGAAATATTAATTTTGATCAATTTTGCCTTCTATAATTAAAATATAAATAAAAGTGAGTAAGAGGGGAATATAACTCACTTTAAAATAAAGTACACTCCCTTGTAGACTCAACGTTGTAACTTAAGTGGGCCAAAGGGGGCCAAGAGACCACAGAGTGGGACCCACTTAGACCACGTGGGCATAGACAACGCTGTTGAGTTGGCAACGTGGGCCAAATGGAGGCTACGTTGGAGATGGTGGGGCCTAGGGTTGAGAGAGGCCCATCGTTATAAGAAGGAGGAGAGCCTCCTTATTTCGTCATTCGAGTTTATGCATATTGAGCTGGTCACTTCGACTTTGAGCACGCTAGCTGTTTAGCTTGTCTGCAACACTGTTTAGTGCATTGAGTGTCTCCGTTTGGAGATGTCACCCTCAGCCTCGGGAGACTTTGAGTGCTTGCTCGGGCGAGGCATTCCCATCAGTATTTTGCAGGAGGATCGAGTTGTGGCATTTGTGGAGGAGCATTGCATCTATAGACTGCGCAGTCTTGAGAGGGAGGACGCAGTCCGTATTGAGGGAGCTCCAGTGTGGCATTCTTTCGGAGGATTTTGGTCAGGAGATTGAGCGAGGGGCCAACCCTTGCCTATTGGAGAGTTTTGGTTGAGCAGGAGGTCATATTTTGGAGGATTCCATTCAGTCTCAGTGTGGCCCTTGGGAGGATAGCGTAGATCTTCAAGGGAGGTATTTCCGGAGGTCATCCATTCCAGAAACACTCTCTGGGCTTTTCTGGGTATTGTGAGTAGAGGCGGACTCCAGAGTTTCAGCTCATTCCGAGTAGGGGAGCAGCCCCAACTACTCATTTTGTTCCAGTAGCAACAACAGCACGACAGTTTTCTAGCAGCTTGGATGCAGAGCATAGAGCAGCCATTCCTTTGATATTCTGAGAGTATTCCTACACTTGCCTGGTGCAAGTCGAGGTGCCATCACTCTGATCACCTCTTGTACTCATTTCCATTTCTCAGTATAATAAAATGGCTCAGTATTCTCTATATTTCATGTGTATCTGTTTCATATATTGTTTCTAGCATTTCATGTACTGTTGTATGCTCCGTATCACTGCCTATCTTCCCTTGAGACATTCCAGTGGCTATCCCATCTGTTGTGTTTTTCCCATACTCTATAGACAGATTTTGGTGAGGGCCAGGTAGCCTCCAGATCTCGCCCTCTGTTCAGAGGTGAAATATCTGGTAAACGCCTCTCTAGTCCATCTGTGGTTTAGAGTTGACTGTGTTTGAGAGATATTCCTGAAAGGGGATATTACAGTGGTATCAGAGCTCATAGATCTGGCTCAGCCTGTGGAGCTAGTTGTCTATGACACCGGGGGAGAAGCCGTATATTTGCTACAGAGGTAGGAGGTACCGTGACAAAGAGCGTAGGTTTCAAATCACCTACGGAGAGGGTGACTGCGTTCCAGTGGTGGACACATAACAGGAGGAACCAGTGGTGGACACAGAATAGGATCCAGTAGTAGACGCAGAACAGGAGGAGCCAATGGCAGATGATAGTGATGCAAAGATGTTTGGGGAAACACTCCTCAAGTCAGTCTAGGATCTGTCGAGGCAGATTGAGGTGATGGGGCAAAGATTCACTGCTGTAGAGGCTAAACAGCGTGAAACCCCAAGGGGTTTTCAGATTGGTGAGGGATTAGGCACGTCCCACCATTTGCAGGAGCATGATGCCACTCAGCACATGGCATCACATGCACCCACACGTTCCACTATGCCCACGTTTCTGGGTGCAGACACAGGGACAGGAGCATAGCAGGAGCCAGAGCCTGGCCACATAGGTGATTATTTTGCTGATTATCAGACATATGGGCAGGAATTCAGGGATGCCCTTTCATTCAGGGATTTTGTTTAGCTCCAGCGGGATAGTAGACCTCGCGACCATCATAGAGGGCACCGACATTATCACGAGGGAGACACTCAGCGGACAGTGAGCAAGTTCCATTTGCCTACGTTTGATGGTTCATCAAACAGTTCGACAAAGTCTTGTGTGGAGAAGCTGGACATATACTTCCAGCTCAACTAGATGGCAGAGACGGAGGCCATCAAGGTGGCGACGCTGCTTTTGGATGGTGAGGCTCAGGATTGGTGGTTTCATGGGATGGTTACACTCGGGCATTCGACAGTGACTACATATGTCGAGTTCACCCGGAGATTGATAGAGAGGTTTGACCGGAGGGATTCAGAGGAGCACTTTGTTGAGCTGATGAGGCTCAAACAGACCGGGAGCCCGGAGACATATATTGTAGATTTCCTGAGACTTTCGGTGATGGTGCCCGATCTATCCGCGACACAGATGATTTATATGTTCATTGAGGGGTTAGCAGAGCCACTTCGGGGTTTGGTCAGATCCACTAGACCAACCACACTCCATGACGCAGTTGGCAGGACACGGGATTTGCAGGATGCCTTACCCAGGACCAGGACGCCTTACCCCCAGAGACAGGCTTTCCAGCCAAAGGGGAAGGATGTGAGGATTCCGCCTCCAAAGGGGAATTCGGGTAGGGGACAATTGGATGATGTTGCCAGGAGGGAGTTGAAGAAGAAGAGGCTGTGTTCTACATGTCAAGAGCCGTGGGCACCAGGACACAGATGTGCTGCTAGTAAAGCACATTTTATTGAGGTCTTCTCCGAGGACAGCGAAGAAGAGGATGAGTATGATGACGTGTAGGCAGGAGGCAGCGATGTAGCGCAGGACCATTTGCCACCTCCACCACCAGGAGCAGGAGGTGCAGCCTTTGCACCCACAGTGGGGACCCTTGCAGCATTGCGGGGAGTACCCAAGTATTTGACGCTGCGTGTCCGAGGGACAGTCCGGGGGCAGCGAGTTTCAGTACTGGTGGACAGTGGGGCAACCCACAACTTCATTGATGCACAGATGGTTGAGCGGAGAGGCATACTGACAGAGAGCTTCGATGGATTTTCAGTGTTGGTCCCAGGAGATCAGACGATGCAGTGTGCCAGATATGTCCCAGAGCTGGCTATGACGATGGGTACCTACACGATGACTGACTACTTTTTCGTGGTTAACATACCGGATACCAATGTGGTATTGGGTGTACAGTGGCTGATCACTCTTGGGAAGGTCACCACAGATTGGGAGGCCTTGGAGATGGATGTTGGAAATATTGTCATTGATGGCAAAGAAGGCAGCAGATGCAGAGACAGGCGAAGGACAGCAGCAGAAGACAGTAGGTAATATTTACAGAGAGCAGGTAATATTTACAGAGAGAAGTAGAGGCAGAGGCAGAACAACAGAGGCACAGCGAAGGCAGAGGCAGAACAGCAGAGGCAGCAGATGAAAAGGTCGAGCAGCAGAGGCATAGCCGTTATCGCAGAAAGGCAGAGGCAGAGGCAGAGCCGTTATCGCAGAGGCAGAGCCGTTATCGCAGAGGCAGAGGCAGAGCCGTTATTCCGAGAATCGTAACCCGGGCTGGAGGAGACATAAACATAAATTCCGAGAATTATTACCCAAGTTGGAGGGTACATAAACACAATTCTGGGAATCTTAACCCAAGCGGCAAAGTATATATATATAAATCTCATTCCGAGAATCATTACCCAGCCGGAGGATACACTAAAAGCGGAAACTTATATATATACAGTGCATTACATATATTGCGCCTTATACACAAAGGTCCAAGGCATATATACATATATGTACATCGAGCGTCTTATGGACAAGGGACCAAGACTACAATACAAAGTTCATGGATTATATGCTTGTGCGCAAGATTAAATGACTAAAGATCCCATTGTTTTATTTTTAAAACAAACGAAGTAATATAAGGTGGGACCCTTATGAATCGCATCGGAGAATGTAAGGGCAGCGGAACAGGTTAACAACAGAAAGTTGCGATTGCGATTGAAGCCCGGACCCGATGGGCATATAAACTATAATTCATATATATTTGAGTTTCGGTAAACAGTGATTGATCGCATCGGAGCATCGGAGTATAAATATATCGGAACATGCCACTGCAAATTGCGATTGCGATTGAGTTTTGGACCCGATGGGCATATAAACTGTAATTCATATATATTTGAGTTCCGGTAAACAGTGATTGATCGCATCGGAGCATCGGAGTATAAATATATCAAAACATGTAACTGCAAATTGCGATTGCGATTGAGTTTCGGACCCGATGGGCGTATAAACTGTGACTTGATAGGTTTGAGTTTCGGCTGAATCGCATCGCCATTTCAAGGTGAATAGTGATTAATCGCATCGGAGAAAGACCAAAGTATATGTATATACATAGCGCACTATATATGAAGTACCATAAGGTGGGACCCCTCTACAGAAAATTCCGAGAATCATTACCCCAGCTAAAGGTTACATTAAAGCGGAAGTATAAGCTTATATATACAGCACGGTACACATGTTGTGCTTTATATTCAAAGGTTCAAAGCTTATATATATATATATATGGAGCGCTTTGTGGACAAGGGACCAAAGGTATAATCCAAAGCATATGTATTATATCTTTTGGCGCGAGATCAAAAGAACCAAAGGTCTTAACGCTTGGTTTTAAAACAAACAAAGTTCTATATGGTGGGACCCTCACCCAATCACATCGGAGAAAGTTTGCAAGCGGAACATGTTAACAAAGATTTGCGATTGCGATGAAAGACCGGACCTGATGGGTTTATAAACCATGACTGATATATGTGTGAAGTTTCGTCATAACAGTGAATCATCAGAATCAGAGCATCGGAGCATTGAGACATCGGTACATTCAAATGGAAATTGCGATTGCGATTAATCGCAATCAGAAGAAGTCGAGGAGTGATACATCGCATCGGAAAGATCGGCGAGTGGGCCTGTAAGGGCATTTTATGTATTAAAATGATCTCTCAGCAGTACATCGCCGGAAGTTACATATGTTATATAAAACGGTAGTCTATATGTTAAAATCAGTTCTTATCGTGCCGAGAGTTAAATTGTGATGTATGAAAGGGGCAGTTACATAGGTATGGCAGTTACACTGCGACAGTAAGCAGGAAATCAATCAGAACCGAAAGGGCCAAACACAGTCACAGAAAAGCCAAACACAGTCACAAAAAGACAAGCGCAGTCAACCAAGAGGCTGAATGAGTGAGCTGAAGTTTTCATTATATGTGAATGTAAATATTGTAATTGAGTTTTTATTGTTTGTGATGCATTGGCAAGTCTTCGGAAGAAAACAAAATCCCACTGTAATATTAAAATAAGCACCTACAGTTACATTTATCTGAGTGAGCTGAAAAAGAAATGAGAAGGCAGAAGACCAAGAAGTATGACTATCCATTTCGAATTCCTAAGGGAAAACAAACAGTCATCAAGAAATCTTTATAAATAATATCATCTTGATATGAAATAAGAGAGGTTAGAGAGAGTAAGAATAGAGAATGAAAAGAATAGAAGATTGAGGCAGAGAAGATAAGGAAGAGAGGAGCAGAAAGAGATGCTACAAAACAGAGCTGATATCTGAGGTAAATCAGTAAACACTTCTCGTGATAAATTGAGGAAGTTGGAGCTTCCCTATCAAGTTGAAGCTTGATAACTGTCAGTTGTAGCTGACTGAGGTTGGAGCCTCCTGTAGGTTGGTGCCTGCAGAAAAAATTGAAGGGAGTTGGAGCTTCCTTGCAAGTTGTAGCTTGCAGAATTGAGGTTGGAGCCTCCTGTAGGTTGGTGCCTGTTGAAAAACAGTGGTGAGAGGGAGTTGGAGCTTGCCTTTGCATCACAACAATAATAAGATGTGGTTTTCTCCCTTTATAGGTTTCCACTTATATCTTCTGTCTCTATCTATGTTGCCTGTGTGCTGAGATGATTTATCAAATCTGCTTAATGTTTACTGCTCTCATAATAATTTTAATGTCACATTAATTTAATACTTGCTGCAACATATTAAGACTGTTCATATACTAAGGTTGAATACAAAAGTAAGCTGTAAATAAGCTGATGAAAATTTAAAAAGCTCATGTATGTATTGAACTAATTCACCCCCTCCCCTCTCAGTTCAACTAAGAATTCAACAATGGAGTGGGATGATAAGAAGACTGGGAAGCATGAGAAGATACGGGGAATGCACAC
The DNA here is from genome assembly GCA_034641835.2 of Pinus albicaulis. Lineage (NCBI taxonomy): Eukaryota > Viridiplantae > Streptophyta > Pinopsida > Pinales > Pinaceae > Pinus > Pinus albicaulis. The sequence continues at coordinate 1,467,130,752 of CM076581.1, forward strand.
TTACCCACCTAAGACTGTTTCAGCTCACCGGATGGAGGCAAACTTCCGGAAGGGAGACATAGAGTGGGCAGTAGAGCTGCGTGCATCAGAGGCAGGGACTATAGGGCAGACAGTGCATGCAGAGATACAGTCCATCCTTGACAGGTATGACAGGGTGTTTGGGAGATACCGCCAGGTCAGCCACTGGATCGGGGATTTGAGCACACGATTGAGCTAGAGTAGGGCATTCAGGCCATTATTACCACACCCTTTAGGCACCCTAAGGCCTATTGAGATGAGATTGAGCAGGCCATCCAGGAGTTGCTAGCTCTTGGACACATTCGGCCGAGCACCAGTCCTTTCACTTCTTCGGTGGTGTTGGTGAAGAAGAAGGACGACACATTGAGAATGTGCATTGATTACAGGGCCCTGAATAAAAAGACCATGAAGAGCAGGTACCCTATACCACGGATTGATGAGCTGATGGATGAGTTGAGAGGAGCACAATTCTTCTCAAAGATCGATTTGAGATCCGGGTACCACTAGATTCGCGTGAGGGAACAAGACATTCCCAAGACCGCTTTCAGGTGCCATTATGGCCACTTTGAGTTCTTGGTTATGCCTTACGGGCTAACCAACGCACCAGCCACTTTCCAGTCATACATGAATCATATCTTCCGCAGTCACCTAAGGAAGTTTGTGTTGGTCTTTTTTTGATGATATACTGATATATAGCAGGACTTGGGAGGAGCTTCTCCAACACATAGAGGCAGTGATACATATCTTGGAAGAGCAGCAGTTCTATGCTAAGCTCTCCAAGTGCGAGTTTGGGTTGACGAAGATGCTATACTTGGGACACATCATAGGAGTGGACGGAGTGAGGGTCCACGAGGAGAAGATCATGGCCATCAGAGATTGGCCAGAGCCGAGAACATGACGGAACTTCGAGGATTTGTTGGTATCTGCACTTATTACAGGAAGTTCGTCAAGAGTTTCTCTCAGCTTGCTGCACCCGTACAGATTTGACGAAGAAGGGGGCATTCAGTTGGTCAGATACAGCGCAACGGGCCTTTTATAGGCTCAAGGAGGTGATGAGCAGCTGCCCAGTGCTTGCACTGCCAGACTTTACGCAGCCATTTGTTCTGGAGTATGATGCGTCAGGAGAGGGGATCGACGTAGTGTTGATGCAGGGAGGCCATCCTATAGCTTTTGAGAGCCGAAAACTCCTTCCACATGAGCGGTTATACGCTATATATGACAAGGAGATGCTGGCCATTATGCATGCATTGGCCAAATTCCGACAGTACCTGGTAGGTAACAGGTTCAGGGTGAGGACTGACCACAACAGCCTCAGATTCTTTTTAGAGTAGAAGCAACTACAGGAGAGGCAGCAGAAGTGGGTCAGCAAGATCCAGGCCTATGACTTTGACATAGAGTATGTCAAAGGAAAGAACAACGTGGTGGCTAATGCACTTTCACGCAGACCAGCTGCGTTGTCTTTGATGAGTCTGGACGCAGATTAGAGGGCTCGACTTTTGGTGGAGTACTCCAAGGACAGGTTTGCTTGCGAGGTTCTGGATGGACAGGTGACAGATGATAGATACAGGGTGATGGATGAGATCATCTACTACAGGGATCGGATCTTCTTGACTGAGGGCTCTCAGCTCAAGAAGAAGATACTACAGGCTTCTCATGATTCACCATTAGCTGGTCACCAGGGGTTTACCAAAACCTACAAGGCCATCAGAGAGAGGTTCTCATGGAAGGGCCTCAAGGAGGACGTACTCCAACATGTCAGGGAGTGCGAAGTTTGTCAGCGCAACAAGGGGGAGATGAACCATCCAGCAGGGTTGTTGCAGCCTCTTCCCATTCCAGAGGGTAAATGGGAGAGTATTTCGATGGATTTCATCACGGGATTGCCCACGGTACAGGGCAAGGACTGTATATTTATCGTCGTTGATCGAATGACAAAATATGCACACTTTTTCACCATATCCGCGCACTATACGGCAACACAGGTGGCAGAGCTATTCTTCCGGGATATCTTCAGGATACATGGTCTTCCCAAGACCATTGTCAGTGACAGGGACAGCAGCTTCATGGGTGGATTTTGGCAGCAGCTTTTCCAGTTGGTGGGGATAGAGTTGACACCGAGCATCGGCTTTGCGTAACTATGTCAGTGGGCAGCAGAGAGCATGGCTGAAGTGGCTGCACCTAGGAGAGTACTACTACAACAACACACATCACATGTCTATCGGTATGTCTCCGTTTTATGCATTATATGGTTATCATGCTTTTTCTTTCGTTGATGTGATGTTTGGTGCCAGCAAGGCTCCGAGAGCCAAGGATTGGATCGAAGAGAGTCAGGACATCCTCCGAGCTCTCAAGGATAACATGGCTACCGCGCAGAATCAACAGAAGTTGTATACCGACAAGGGTCGGGTGGAGAGACAGTTTGAGGTAGGGGACTTGGTCTACCTATGCTTGCAGCCATACCGACAGTCAACTCTGAAGCAGAAGGGGGTTGAAAAGCTCAAGCCTCGCTTTTATGGACCATACAGGGTGATACGCAGGGTTGGACAGGTTGCCTATGAGTTGGAGCTGCCCCAAGGCAACAAGATTCATAACATTTTTCATGTATCATGCCTGAAGAAGGCTTTGGGACAGCAGGTGACTGTGACGGAGGAGCTTTCGCCTACCGATGATGAGGGGCATTTGGTGCTACAGCTAGAGGCCATCATTAATGTCAAAGAGAGACAGCTGTGGAGCAGGACAGTCCGGGAATTCTGGGTGAGGTGGAAGAATTTGCCGGATGAGGATGCCACTTGGGAGAGTGAGAAGATCTTGCAGCATCCATCACTACAGTTGCTTGGGGTCAAGCAACATTTTGCCAGGGGAGATTGTAATATTCCCAGTTAGCGATAGCTAATTGGAAATATTAATTTTGATCAATTTTGCCTTCTATAATTAAAATATAAATAAAAGTGAGTAAGAGGGGAATATAACTCACTTTAAAATAAAGTACACTCCCTAGTAGACTCAATGTTGTAACTTAAGTGGGCCAAAGGGGGCTAAGAGACCATGTAGAGGGGGACCCACTTAGACCACATGGGCATAGACAACGCAGTTGAGTTGGCAACGTGGGCCAAATGGAGGCTACATTGGAGATGGTGGGGCCTAGGGTTGAGAGAGGCCCATCGTTATAAGGAGGAGAGCCTCCTCATTTCGTCATTCGAGTTTATGCATATTGAGCTGGTCACTTCGACTTTGAGCACGCTAGCTGTTTAGCTTGTCTGCAGCACTGTTTAGTGCATTGAGTGTCTCGTTCGGAGATCTCACCCTCAGCCCCGGGAGACTTCGAGTGCTTGCTCGGGCGAGGCATTCCCGTCAGTATTTTGCAGGAGGATCGAGTTGTGGAATTTGTGGAGGAGCATTGCATCTATAGACTGCTAAGTCTTGAGAGGGAGGACGCAGTCCGTATTGAGGGAGCTTCGGTGTGGCATTCTTATTTTGGTCAGGAGATTGAGCGAGGGGCCAACCCTTGCCTATTGGAGACTTTTGGTTGAGCGGGAGGTCATATTTTGGAGGATTCCATTCAGTCTCAGCGTGGTCCTTGGGAGGATAGCGTAGATCCTCAAGGGAGGTATTTCCGGAGGTCATCCATTCCAAAAATGCTCTCTGGACTTTTCTGGGTATTGTGAGTAGAGGTGGATTCCAGAGTTTCAGCTCATTCTGAGTAGGGGACCAGCCCCAACTACTCATTTTGTTCCAGCAGCAGCGGCAACACGACAATTTTCCAGCAGCTTGGACGCAGAGCATAGAGCAACCATTCCTTTGATATTCTGAGAGTATTCCTACACTTGCCTGGTGCAAGTCGAGGTGTCATCACTCTGATCACCTCTTGTACTCATTTCCATTTCTCAGTATAATAAAATGGCTCAGTATTCTCTATATTTCATGTGTATTTGTTTCATATATTGTTTCTAGCATTTCATGTATTGTTGTATGCTCCGTATCATTGCCTATCTTCCCTTGAGACATTCCAGTGGCTATCCCATCTGTTGTGTTTTTCCCATACTCTATAGACAGAGTCTGGTGAGGGCCAGGTAGCCTCCAGATCTCACTCTCTGTTCAGAGGTGAAATATCTGGTAAACGCCCCTCCAGTCCATCTCTGGTTTAGAGTTGACTGTGTTTGAGAGATATCCCTGAAAGGGGATATTACACCCATGGGGCCCACTGACTGCTCATCATATAAATCTGGCCTGCTCTCAACAATTCTACATGACTCGCGCTCCTTAGAGGCATCCACGTATGAACCCATGGATTCATCCAAAGAAGAATCCTCACCCCGAAGGTCAGAAGGAATCTCCACGTGCTCTACCTCTATCATTTCCTCAGTGTCACTCAAGCATGAGTTATCAGGTCCCCAAGGTCCCTTGCAAATGAAGCAAAGACCCTTCCTCCTCAGCTCATTCTTGTTGCATGATCCACCAAACCTGAGCATCTCCTTCCTAGTCAACTGTCTCCTGAATAACCCAATGTTTTTCTCAACCACCCTCTTGGCCAGTTCTTAAGCAACAGGTGAAAGCAACTGCTCTCTCCTCCAAATGCTCAGCAGTATAGTTTGCAACTCTCGACAAATACCATCATGGCCCCTCATACATGATGACAAGATGGACTGCATGTGTGCTATGACTGTGTCAGGATGATGTCTCATAATGTTGAAGAAGCATTGGAACATCTGCAGAATCAAGTCATCACACTCAAGATCAAACATGATCTCATAAGCCTTGGTCATGGTCACGACTTCTAAAACCTCAAGCTTCTTCCCAAAGGTAGAGCCTGCATTGTTGTCCAAGTCCTGAAAGGTCTCTACTATCAGTTTGAAAACCCTCCTCATAACATCATCATTGTAAGGAGCTATAGGTGCGGTCAACCTCATGATGTTACTGAGACAGGATGCAATTGGAAGTCTAACCCCTTCACAAGGTTCCTCTATAGACAGAGTCTGGTGAGGGCCAGGTAGCCTCCAGATCTCACCTTCTGTTCAGAGGTGAAATATCTGGTAAACGCCCCTCCAGTCCATCTCTGGTTTAGAGTTGACTGTGTTTGAGAGATATCCCTGAAAGGGAATATTACACCCATGGGGCCCACTGACTGCTCATCATATAAATCTGGCCTGCTCTCAACAATTCTACATGACTCGCGCTCCTTAGAGGCATCCACGTATGAACCCATGGACTCATGCAAAGAAGAATCCTCACCCCGAAGGTCAGAAGGAATCTCCACCTGCTCTACCTCTGTCATTTCCTCAGTGTCACTCAAGCATGAGTGATCAGGTCCCCAAGGTCCCTTGCAAATGAAGCAAAGACTCTTCCTCCTTAGCTCATTCTTGCTGCATGATCCACCAAACCTGAGCATCTCCTTCCTAGTCAACTGTCTCCTGAATAACCCAATGTTTTCCTCAACCACCCTCTTGGCTAGTTCTTAAGCAACAGGTGAAACCAACTGCTCTCTCCTCCAAATGCTCAACAGTATAGTTTGCAACTCTTGACAAATACCATCATGGCCCCTCATACATGATGACAAGATGAACTGCATGTGTGCTATGACTATGTCAGGATGATGTCTCATAATGTTGAAGAAGCATTGGAACATCTGCAGAATCAAGTCATCACACTCAAGATCAAACATGATCTCATAAGCCTTGGTCATGGTCACGACTTCTAAAACCTCAAGCTTCTTCCCAAAGGTAGAGCATGCATTGTTGTCCAAGTCCTGAAAGGTCTCTACTATCAGTTTGAAAACCCTCCTCATAACATCATCATTGTAAGGAGCTATAGGTGTGGTCAACCTCATGATGTTACTGAGACAGGATGCAATTGGAAGTCTAACCCGTTCACAAGGTTCCTCTAAGAACTTGTGTTGTATGAGAGCAAGCATAGCTGGTTTTAACGCCCAAATTAGTTTTCTCCCTTCTAACTGTCCCACTTCAGAAATGAGTGCATCTAGCTCATCCGGTTTGAAAAGGGCTTTCCATGTGGCCCTCATGTGTTTCAAATCTGTTCCAAGTGCAAGGATTTTGTGTCCTATTTCTGGCTCTTTCTGCAATTCTCTTGGCTGCACTTTTTGAAGAATGGTATGGATTCCTCTTGAGAAAGGTTTGCTGTTCTGTTTCGTTTCCGGGTGTATATCATAGTTTTTGGGGTGTTGTTGTGTTGATTTATGATGCGTTTCAAATACTCCATTGTTTAATGACAAGATATAATGCATCAACAAGAAACAACTCATACGAATATGATGCTTCAACAATGCTGATAGAAGTATGTATAAAAGTGAACTTAAACATGCCTAGTCATTTCATAGCCTAGGCACAGGTATGCACAACAAATAATGAAAAGGGAGGAACTTGGTGATCACGCTGCTCTGGCATATATAATGTTTTAGAAGATTCCAACCCATATTCAATTCCCGCAATGTATATACCAACTATCTACGTCCAACATCTAAATTAAGGGAATCTGATCAAAATATTATGAGATGCTTCATGTATACAGTAGCTACAACAACACACGTATTCCAAAATCTCTCTGCCAAACCTACCAACTCATAGCAACTAAATTTCGGGCCTCTGTCTGTTGAATTGTTTGGCCCTCTTTGTGCGACCACAATGCGTCTTAAGCCACTAGTCGAGCTACTGTACGTGTACGTAGTCCTCCACGCAACCAGTATCTCCTCTCTTCGATGCATTTGCTTTCGATCCAGGTTTGTTCACACCACAATGACTACAACAATTTACTGATTTTCTTAGCACCAAATCGTCTTTTTGGGCGGCTTAACGTGCGTTGACCTCTTTGACGGCGACCCCACAGGTTTGTTTAGGTGCGTACAACTTCATACATACTTCCTGCACAGAGACCTCATTCATTATTCATCACAAAGTACCTTAGTTTACACGTCCTCTGTCTTTGCTTCTAGTCAATAAACCAGTGCTCCAACCTATCGATTCAACTCGCACTCCATCATGCCTCTTCTCTGTTGAATTGGTCAATCCACAGAAATGATCAACGTTCAACAACCTCAGGTTTGTTTTCACTAACAATGTGCTTCACGTTACATATGCTTGGAGGCCTCCTCGACTGGTAGGCACAACTAATTTATGACGTGGGCCTTTCCTGATTTTAATATTTGTTGATGCTAGTAGTCACGAATGATTGCATGCACTGGAGTGGACCATGTTTAACCGAAGCGTCGTGCCATTATGCTATGTCTAAGATTTAAATTTGATCTGACCAATCCTCACAGATTACAATGCACCATTCATATAGATACATGTTTGCACTTCATAATTCATTGTACAGGTGCGCGGACAATCGCCAATATCAATCACATGCAGACAGGCATACGAACAGGTGGGTTCCAATCACACTATATCTTTGTACTTAGCTCATTACTAGCAAGCAAATCACATATAGGTTGCACTTAGGTATGCACCATATGGATCGATCAAAACATCTTCACCAAATAGCATTACAACCTGTACGCAATGAATCGTCTTTTATCGCTACCTTGGCTCGATCTAGTATGGAGACTCGATCCCCTAGCGATTTGAAATACTTCTGCTCGATTTGCAAAGATATGGTTTGAGGCAAAAAATTCTTAGAGATTGCGTGCGTCCCCTACAATGGAGAACAATTTTGGTGCAACCTAGGCTCAAACATGTTGACACTACTCGACTTATCTCCAAAATTGGCCTTGGCGAGTCCAAACTCTTGTTAAATAATGAATACGTCCTCCTTGATGGATTTGTCGATCAATATTTTCTTTAGAAAATATGCACATCACGCTTGTGTACATGATCCTTCATATAAGATCTGATTTGATAGATTGAGGAAGTTGACCCCTTTGAAATTTGACTGGGCCTCCAGAATAATGGGTTCTTAACACAGAGCAAGGTTACAGTCAACTCGAGTGACTCAGTGCCCTCATTCTTGTGCGTGTGTGCGACTTCCTTTAACGGGTGACTGCGGCTAGTCTTTGATCCGTAGACCCTCCTCAACATGTACGACTCCTTGCAATTGAATAGACGACACAAATTTCAACCTTTTGTTAATATTCTGTGCCAATAATCTAATCCCCTTTTCAAAATAATTGGTCCCTTTCTCAATAATGGACGACCAAACAATTTACTCAGAAATTTGTCGAGCGTTTAATATTCAAAGAAAAAATTTGTGCTCAGAAAAAAAATCTGGTCTGACAATTTTGGTAAGTAAATCCTCAAATTCCCTCCAAAGTTGATCTATAACAAACCCTCAAGCTGGTAGGATGCACAACTCTAATACCACTGTAATATCCCGAACGAGATATTTTGACTAATTTTGCAAAAATTAACTTAACCAAAAATTACCCATAAAATTATCATTTACTTTACAAAAGAATTCCATGTAAAATAGAAACATATAGAGTGCATGCAATTCCATAACGCGATAAGCATAAGACAATCTCAACTTTATTATAATAAAAATGGGGGTTTACATGCTGATACCATAAAATCGCTGAGACGGGAAACTGGCCTCAAGAATCTGCTCCCATGCTATGTTGACCCTCCCAAACTGAACTGAAATATCACTGCTGAGCTCTCTTGTGAATTTTGGATGAATTCACCAAGCGGAGATGGGTACTTGCCCAATCTCTCTCAATCACCCGAGCGTTTCCATTCAGGGGCTACTACTGAAGTAGAGAACTGGGTTCTCAACCTCTCATTCAAGAAGAAACATCGAATCTAAGATGTTCTCCAATGGCCTTTTCCTCCTCTTTTATAGATCTGGTGGACCTCTATTTTATTATTATATTATTTTAATCATGGAGCACTTTTCCTCTTCTATTTCAATTAAAATATTATTTTTAATGCGGGAAAAAGGGTAAGTCGGCCACCATGCCTTCTCAGGTCACTAAAAATCATATCTAGCCATCCCATCCTGTAGATGTTCTCGTTCTGGTTCCAACGAGCTATTACACTAAGGTGTTATGTCAGGTATCCCTCCCGAAATGCCACCTTAAGCGTAATTAATTTAGGCCGAAAAGTAATATGTTTTCTGAAAGTTGTCGGAATGTCCCAGAACAAAAAGCAAACTGTGTTGATAATGGAATATACCAAGCTAATGCCACCGAACCTCGTAAAAACTCCTCAGAACCCCTCCAAAATCCCCTGGGTCTGCTGATCACACCATCCTCCACCTTTGACTTGTCTGCCCCCAACTCTGAAAATCCATCCTAATCATGTCATAAGGAACACCAAAAAAAGGAACATCACAAGGAGAAATTTGAAAATGTTACTAGGAGCATCGAGAGATTAGTAGGGAAGCTCGAAGGGTGGTTGTCAGCAAGGGAAACAAGAAGAAACAATAGTTTCCGACTTGTAGGTGAAGAAAATAAGAGGAGAATGATTGTTGAACGAAACACTATTATTAATATTGCAGAGACGAAGATGGGAGGCAGAGGTAGTGACGAGATGAGAGAGAACATACCCATGGAGGAGGGAGTTCATCTAGATATGTTCCAGCTAGTTGAGCACGAGGCTAATGGCACACAGGAGGAGCACGAGGATACACCTAGTGTGACGCAGGAGGAGCCCTTGATGGAGTTTCCTTTGGTAGCCCTAGTAGACATATTGGTGGAGACAATTGAGCACACGAACATTGTTGAGGTATTCATTGATGAGGCATCTAGGTATATGACGGAGCTTCAGGACGACATCCACCTACAACTGACTGATGAGCATGTCTTCAATGTTGGGTGGTTTATGGAGGAGCAGATGGAGGCTCTTGTGGAGCCCATGAAGGAGGAGGATGTGAGACCATCCTTTGGGCTAGCCATTGATGAGGGGCAACCTAGAGACCACACGCTGGTATTTCAGCACAGTTCACTTCAAAGGCACACTGACAGTGTCTACATCCTTATTAGCCCACCCCTATACATTGGATTGAGAGAGGCAGGGTTGTCTAGATATACCAGAGGGGATGCCCAAGTTAGCAGGACTGAGCGACATGAGCTGAGTATGCCACTGCATTAGCCTGGAGGACTGATTCCTTCCACAGGAGATTGTACATTCGATCCCTCCTTTGGGATTGGATGGCGAGAGGTACTGAGCTGCTACTCAATGGAGCGGGTTAGGTGTCGGGATGTATGCATAGTCATAGTTCGGCAGGGGCTGTGGGTTATTAGAGGGGCTCGAGGGTCAAATATCCTTAGAACCCAGGTGGGATTCCCTGTCACATCATGGAGTCAGTCGATGATGGTAGTAGTTGTGCACTAGATCCGGGGATTGAGGGCACACACACCCACAATTTTCTATTAGAGTTTCGAGTAGCACTAGTGGCTAGCGGGATCGACAGGGGAGTAGGTGGACTCTGTGAGTTGTCCTGGCATGTGGATCGGGCGTGAGTTGCAGGATGATCAACATACTCTTGAATGTTAGAGAATTAGAAAGGCTGAAAGATTCTGTTGTTGTTGATTATTTACTTGTGATGTTCTTTAATTCTTATTATATTCTTCTTGTCTTCTTTCTTCTTAGTTCATCAAGCAAATATCAAAGCAAAAGCACATAAATCAAGGACACCAGATGTAGGCCAACAGCCAGGGAAAAACCTAGTCAGTAATTCTTCCTTCAATAGTATTCTTAAGACTTTAGACCTTGACTCGGACCACCTCCACACCAAGTTAGCCTTCCTTTGATCCTCAATCTAGCAGTAACAACAATAGTAACAGCTCTATGCAGCACTTCCTTCAACCTTGGAACTTTGATCTTGGAGGAGAGATTTCGATCTTGCTTCTAGGAGTTCAATCTTGACCCAATACAAATTCTCAAGGCACCAACACTCAACAAAATCAACTTCGACCTATTCTTCACTTGGCAGTAGCAACATGCAGGCACTGGCAGCAGCAAAACAATGAGGGACTTCGATCTTCCATTCTAGGGCACGTATGAGAGAGAGAGAAACACCAAAATTTCGATTTTCCTTCAATCCTTGAGCTTGTCCAAACTCACACTCCTTTTAACCCCTTCACTTCGCACTTTTTCCCTTACAACAATAAATATCGAATTTTCTCTGTGTGAGAGTGATGTCTCCAAATTAGTTTGATCTCCTTGTATATATAGGCTTCTGATGAGCTCAAATTCTGGGGCTAGATGTCGACTTGATGTGGAGGCTCCATAAATCATATTTAACTCAATACTTGACCTAATTACATGATTCAAAAGCCTAGTATGGGTCAATTTAAATCTGTAATGACTTTATAAACTCAGAATAAATCCTAGAAGTCCACAATGGGGACTTTGGCCTAAAATAATATGACCCAAGCATGAAACCCATGCTTTAATAAGTCATTTAACAATAATATAAAATTATTTTCTTTATTCATTTGACAAGTACAATAAATATTGATTCAAATACAATTTATGAAGACTGAACCTAGTCATAATCTTTAACACTCCCTCCTAACTAGGGAGGTATTCATAATACACTAGTACAAGGAAGATCTCAACTATGTGAACTATGAATAATTTCAAGCACTTTAATGCCATGGACTAGATTCCTGACGAGGGAAATCTATCCATTGGTCACTTAACAATTTAGGCACCGCAATGCCATGGACTAAAGCTTTCAACTTCTAAGTGGGACTAAGATGGACTAAAGCTTTCAACTTCTATAGGTACCAGGTGCACATCCACCCAATGTCACCCTCCCTACAAGACATCAACACAAAGTGTCGACCCTATGTCTTTTCAGGCAATGGTTCACTCACAAAGCCTCAACACTCCTTGATCCAACAGATCAATGATAACCAATCTCTCCCTATCAAATTGATTGGTAACCAACATGCTATCAAATCCTTCGATAGATTCACCTGTACAAATATAACCGCAATCAGCAATGCACTTTCAAATACACAATCAAACCAAACCATCAGGGTTTCGATGTCGCTCTTCAACTAATTTCAGTAGGATTATCAGTTGAATGTTTGAGAGAAGATTCCTCTTCCTACTTCATGTTGAAATTTTTTATAGTTGGTGTAGCATTGGGTGTGCTCTAGCCTTGAAATTTTGTGGAGGGGCTAGGACACACTTGAACTCCAAAACCCAAAAAGGGTTTTGTGAAATTTCAGCTGGTGTTCAAGTTATTCAAATAATTAATTATTTTAATGTGTTTCCTAAGTCTAAACTTAGGAAAATTATATAATTAAAGTGAATTAATTAACACATGTGTTGAAATGTTCTAAAAGACATAGATCAAACAATCTTTTAATCTTAGCCGTTGATGAATGTTTTAAACTCGGTCATTGATGAGATCATCGAAAAAGTATAAGAGAAAGGCTTGAGGGTCAGTTGGAGACACACACACGGAGACAGAGCTGAGAAATAGATCTGGAATTCTAGGGCTAGGTTTGCTAAGAATTTCTTGAGGAATTTTTGCAACGAGGGGTAGTATTGGCTGAGGGGATGATCTGATCCCGGAGCCAAGAGTCAGTAAGAGGCAGAAGAGCAACAAACAAGGACAGCGCAGAGAAGCAAAGAGCAGCATCAGCAGCTGCGCAACCGCTACGCAGGACAACGCTGAAGCTCCAGAGGGTTTCAGAAATTACGTAGAGGGTCTCCAGGGCCAGCGTAAGGCCCGCGTCACCCTCTCTGGGGTTACGCAGTCCCTCTCTGGGCAGCGTAGTGGCACACAAAGCCTAGTAGGGCTAACGTTGGGGCTTCAGGGGCAACGCTGGGGTTTGTAGGGCCAGATCCGGGCTGAGTCTTGTAAATCCCGTTTGAGGGTGTGGATCAGTCATCTATTTGGTCTTAGAACAAGAGGTTAGCTGCAAATTTCTTTTATTCTTTGTCGGGTTTTCCAGATTTGGAACCCAGATTTACTGTACTCAGAATCTACTTAATAAAATAAACCCTCATATATGCTGCATCGGTTTTCCCGCTTTGGGTTTTTCGGGGACTTATGTCCAAAAATCCATGTGTCACTTTGTTGAACGAGCGTGGTATTCAGTAAATGATTAGCATGTGTAGACTGTTAGTAGTGTTTACTTCAGTGTTTTCTGAATCTAATTTCTGGAAATAACTTGTATAATTTAAATCAAGTAGGAGAAGTAAACCATGATACTACAACAGAGTTTTCACATTGTATCAGAGCAATAGCAGATCGAGCTGAATCTCCTGCGATCAGCTGAAGAAAATTCTTGCTGCAGGGTGGTAGCAAAAGCAGCAGATCTGGAAAGGGAAACTTGACAACAGGAGAACGCAAATCCAGGAAAGGACAGTGCTGTAGCTGCAGAAGGCCATCAGGCTTATGCATAGCCTTCCTAGGCCAGCGTAAGGACTGCATCACCCAGTTTGGGGTTAATTAGTCCACTTCTGAGCAACGCTGAGGCTGCGCTGGGCCAATCAGTGAGACGCAATCCAATATTCCTTCTGTTTCAGAAAGCCTTGCCAAGATCTGGAAGTAGTGCTTCAGATCTTCAACAGCGCTGGTGTGGTGGAGATTTCGCAGGTGCAAAATTGTGCCTAGCTAAGTCAACAAAGAGCGCGAGGACGACAGTTACTCAACAAATCTGAGCCAAACAGATCTGAGATTCGATCAGGAGGATCAGAGAGTTCTGTCCGATTGTGTTTGGGTGGAAGATTTCCAGGAAGGAAATCAGTTTTCAGAAGAAGCAGTTACTAAAGGGTTTCTAGTCACCAAGAAACCCAGATCTAGAGTTTCTGTAGCCACAAAAAGAGGGAGAAGAGTACTGTTTTTTGTCAGATCTGAGCTAGATAGATGGCTTCTCATGGGCTGAGAGACCAAGACAGGTTGGATGGTGTGTCCAACTTTGTTATTTGGAGGGCAAGGATCCTATCAGTCCTGGATGAGTATGGCATCAAGGACCATGCAATGAGTGTTCTAGCTGTGCCTGCAGATCTTGATCCTCTGAAGAAATTTAAGGAGAATCAAGCGTGGACTAAGCGTTTGATCATGGACGGAGTGAAGGATCACGTAGTATCCCATATTGCCGAAAAGAACACGACAAATGACATGTGGGTCACTCTAGAAGCGATGCATCAAGGTAGCTCTATCCAATGGAAAATGCTCTTAGAGAATCAGATGAGGCTTTTCCAGATGCAGAAGGATGAGGAAATAAATCCTTTCCTTTTCCAACTTCAAACCATCTGTGACCAACTGGTTGGCATGGGTGCAACTCCATATGAAGGACCTCTAGTAAGGATTGCCCTGAATGCAGTCTCTGAGGAATGGGAAACTTTTGCCCAAAGTATTCTGGGCAGAGCAGTGTTACCTTCCTGGGTAGACATGTGGGCAATTCTCCGGCAAGAAGAAATCAGGAGGATCACCAAGAAGCAAACTATCAGTGGTGGGATAGTCAGAATGAAGAAAGAAGAGGAAGATGTTGCAACCCTTGCATCAAAGGAAAGAAGAGCAACAGGGAAGAAGAAGAGGGATCTCTCCAAGGTCCGGTGCTTTAACTGTGGTGAACTTGGACACTTCGCCAACACTTGTCCTAAGAAGGACAAAGGAGCTTCTGATTCCAATGCTGCAACAACAAAGGATGATGGTTCTGATGATGATGCAGCCATGAGTGCTCATGTACCTTGAGAGAAGAGGTGGGGTGACATGGATCTGTAGAGCATCTACAGACTATGGCAGGATCGTTGAGTCGGCCTTACTCTTGGATCACATACGAGCTACGAGAGCCTTAAGACGGTAGCGAGATGAGTCGGGAGATGGTTGTAGAAGGTCACAGAGAAGCAAAAGGGAGAGCTGAAGAGATGAAAGGGAGCAGCGTAATGCAGAGGCAACAACAAGGTTACTTGAGAGTGGGAGCGAAAATGCGGAGCGGGAGCGGGAGCGCCATTTTTAGAAGCTTCCGGTCCGGGGCGTTTATATATATATATATATATTTTATATTTTGATGCATATATGTCAACAAAAACATGTAGAATGATGAATTAGACATAAAAAACATAAAAACATAGATTGAATCATATAACATCAACCATCTAGAAGTTATAATCTTCATCAACCACGCTCACAAGTTGGAAGCATACAACATATTGACTCTTGAGTCTCGCGGATCATCAATCTGAAGGTTTCAAGCTTTCAAAATTCAATATATAACATTTATCATCATTGATTTCAAATTTCAATATCTAACATTTATCATCATTGATTCATTGGTTTCAAAATTCAATATACATTTATCATCATTGATATATAACATTTATCGTCATTAATTCATTGATTTCAAATTTCAATATATAACATTTATCATCATTGATTCATTGATTTCAAAATTCAATATGCATTTATCATCATTGATATATAACATTTATCATCATTGATATATATCATTTATCATCATTGATTCATTGATTTCAAAATTCAATATATAACATTTATCATCATTGATATTATATAACATTAATCATCATTGATTCATTGATCACCATATAACTTTCAGGAAGCATCATATTCATAATTCATAATGACTTGTAAACAGTGAACTTATAAATGCCAACTTCAAAGTTTCACCTTTCAAATTCAAACTTCAAACTTAAATTGTCATTAAATATATGAAAGAGTCAAGTTTCAACTGTTCAACTGTCAACAACAATTAGAAAAGACTAGTAAACAACAAATCAATTTTATCTACTGGCTGGCCCCTTGCCACGCCCACGAGAAATGTCTAATTTGTGCGAGCCACGAGGAAATGGTGGTCTTCTAGTACTCTCAGGAGTACCACGACCATGACTAGAAGGTGGAGGCTAGATCTGCAAAGGAACAATAGTGTGATATCGAGAACTGGCACTGGCACTGGCACTGGCACCCGCACTGCTACCAGTAGATGGTGGGACTGGCCCTGTGTGTGGCGGTGCTACTGATGCTTCATCATCATCCCTAAAAAGTTCTGCTTCCAATTCTTCCATATGTACCGTGCCGTCCTCCAAATTATCATCCTCTGGGTTGTTGTCCCAGACTCTGTATGATTGATCCTCATTTGCCCGATCACAGTAATGGCTCAACAACCTCAAGTTATAACGCACATAAACCAAGCTTTCAGCTCGGTTTTCATTCAGCCTGTTTCTTCTCACACTGTGTATAAAGTTGTAGGTGCTCCAACACCTCTCTGCAGAAGAAGTGTTCACAACCTGTGAGAGAACTTTTTTAGCCAACTTTGGCAAAAATCCCATGCCGCCATATGCTTCCCACCATGTGAGAGCATCAAATTTGCCCCTGTCTTCCATTGCATGGAAAGAACCAAAGTTAGCAGTGCAACTGAAGTATTTGCCTAATTCAAGGCACAATCTAGCACACTCTTCCCTGTCGGGTACCAACTTGTCCAATGCCTTCATGTACCCCTGTTGTACCTCTAGATCTGTGTGAGGTTTCATCCTAACCCCACCTCCAGGTGCAGGTTGGCCCAACCAAGATGGAGAGTAATATTTTGGCGTAAGGATATATGCCAAAACATGTAGTGGAACATTGAGTTTATTCCACTGTGCACACACACAGTCATGAATCATAGCATACAAGTTGGGATCATTATCCTTAACAATATCTTTTATTTGCCCCAACATGCTGTCCATCTGCTCATAAACCTCTCCAATCACTGGTTTATCAGTGTTTGCAAACTGGGTAACAACAACGTGGAGGCAACAACACAGAGGGGTTGATGCTACTTCAGCAGTGCAGAGAAGCTATGCTTACGCAATGCAGTGTTGCAACATACTAGTGCCTCCAGAAGGACAACGTAAATCAGGAGCCAAGGAGCTTCCGTGATAGATGCAGCTTGACTTATCTATCAAATAGTTGGGCAAGAGTCTTTCAGTTGTTTACTTCTCAGCAACTGAGTTGCAGTGAAGCAGTTAGCAGTGGTAGTGCTATGGGCAACATGATGCAACAAGTTGAGAGGGAGTTGCAGTACAGATATGGCAGTGGCATGGGCAATAGTATAGAAAGCAACAGTGCAGTGGATGGAGGGCAGCAGGCCAAGCATCAACATCACAGTATCCAACTTCAAGATCTTGTAGTGCATGGTGTGGATGCATTGCTAGAGCACACTCTGTGCTAAGAGGGAGTGTTGAGATTTTGTATAGTTGGTGTAGCATCGGGTGTGCTCTAGCCCTGAAATTTTGTGGAGGGGCTAGGACACACTTGAACTCCAAAACCCAGAACGTGTTTTGTGAAATTTCAGCTGGTGTTCAAGTTATTCAAATAATTAATTATTTTAATGTGTTTCTGAAGTCTAAACTTAGGAAAATTAAATATTTAAAGTGAATTAATTAACACGTGCTGAAATGTTCTAAAAGACACAGATCAAGCAGTGTTTTAATCTCAACCGATGATGCATGTTTTAATCTCTGTCATTGATGAGATCATCGAAAAAGTATAAGAGAAAGGCTTGAGGGTCAGTTGGAGACGCACACACAGAGGCAACGCTGAGAAATAGATCTGGAATTCTAGGGCAGGGTTTGCTAAGAATTTCTGGAGGAATTTTCTGCAGTGAGGGGTAGTATTGGCTGAGGGGATGATTTGATCCCGAAGCCAAGAGTCAGTAAGAGGCAGAGGAACAACAAACAAGGACGTTGCAGAGAAGCAAAGAGCAGGAGCAGTGCAGCCGCTACGCAGGTGCTACGTAGGACTATGCTGAAGCTCCAGAGATTACGTAGAGGGTCTCCAGGGCCAGCGTAAGGCTTGCATCACCCTCTCTAGGGTTACATAGTCCCTCTCTGGGCAGTGCAGTGGCACACAGAGCCTAGCAGGGCTGACACTGGGGCTTCAGGGGCAGCGCTGGGGTTTCTAGGGCCAGATCCAAGTTGAGTCTTGTAAATCTCGTTTGAGGGTGTGGATCATTCAGATATTTGGTCTTAGAACAACAGGTTAGCTGCAGATTTCTTTTATTCTCTGTTGGGTTTTCCAGATTTGGAAACTCAGAACCTACTTAATAAAATAAACCCTCATATCTGCTGCACCGGTTTTCCCGCTTTGGGTTTTTTTGGGGATTTATGTCCAAAAATCCATGTGTCACTTTGTTGAATGAGCGTAGTATTCAGTAAATGATCTGCATGTGTAGACTGTTAGTTGTGTTTACTTCGGTGTTTTCTGAATCTAATTTCTGGAAATAACTTGTATAATTTAAATCCAGTAGGAGAAGTAAACCTGATACTGCAATAGAGTTTTCATACTTCACATGTAGCAACATATCTTCCAGAATGTATTCTCCAATCAAAAGCTATGTTATGCCCTCCCTCTTAACCAGGGAGATTTCTTCTATCTAGGCTCCCTCTTAATGTAGGGAGATTAATTTCTTCTTTCAATGTTGGAGAATCTTTCATGGCTTCATCATATCAACTTCTCTTACGGACTTCTTCACCAATATGATGTACCTGCACAATTTAGGTAGCACGTACAACCAATTCTATAGAGGCATGAAGTTAGTCATAACAAAAACTTATAGTAGCGGAAGCAATTAGACTTCACATAATCAACACGAGACTATACTTCAATACTTCAACTTCTAAGCCAGGTTTGATACAAACCCTAAATCATGTCAACAATTTAATTAAGATGACAAAAAAAATAATTCTGTCATATAGTGATCCCTAGAAATAAGTCAAAAGAAAACTAAAGGTATTTGATAACTTTCAGAAGCCAGATGATAGACTAGACACTAAGGTCTTATGTAAACCTAGATTTCACTTAAAACAAACACAATATAAATAACTTCTACTAGGGTTTGATGTAAACCCTAGATTTTCCATCTATAAATTCTCAACAAACATTAAATAGATTCAGATGAATACACATACGAGAGAACTTTAATCATTACTAGGGCTTAGATGTAAAACCTTAGACTTTTCAATCATCATCGTAAAACTTCAAATTTTGACTAGGGCTTGTTTCCAAACCCTATGACTTATGACCATTAGAAATTTGGTCAACACACATATCTAGGAGATTACCATCATGCATAAGCATATCATATGTCATGCAATATTAATATATTAGACATATATCGACCTAGACTAAGCTAGGGATTTAATCAAAGGAACATATACCTAGGGCTTTTCATAATAAGGATTTTGCTTGTGGACCTAACCAAAACCTAGGGTTTTGGTTCATTTCAAAGCAAACTCTTGTTATATCAAAACTCCAAAGGTTTGAGATTTCGAACACCATCATTTCAACCCTAATAAGTTAGAGCTTTCATGATCATATCAAAATCCTGAACATGACATCATTTATATATTAATTAGAATAGCAATTTCTTTATCAATAACCCTAAGTAGGTTTAGGGTTTCACACATTATCAACATACCCTTAGGTTAGGGTTTTCTAGAGATCCTTTTAGGGTTCTTGTGCAAACAATTAGATATATATGAGGTGGGTAGATTCATCAGACAATGAATCATCCCAAACAAGAATCTTTTAAGATTCAGGGGAGCTAGACACAATATCAGTTAGTAATGTAGAATGGATATACTAAAGAGAATAACATAATCTGAGACATACCTTTGATTCTTTGACAAACCTTTTTGATTCCAATGCTTTATCTTGTGAGGCCTTCTTTTCTTAATCATTGAGGCCTTCTCCCATGATTCTTGAGCATTCAACAGGTTAATTCCTAGACAAGGAAATAGAGGTGAAAGGTGATTAGTATTTAATATAATCAAAAATTTAATAAGTATATGAAACCAAATTGAGAGGGAATGAGATACTTATCTCGAGGAGTTGTTGTGGGCTCCGTCCAAAGCTTTGAGGGATACCTAAAGGCTTTTAAAACAATAAAATGTCTTTCCAAAAAGATGTTAAACCTATAACTAAATATAAAATATAGAAATGAAATATCTAAAGTTAGGAACAAGGGGCTTAGTAGTGTAAGTCCCTTATGTCATTCTCTTCGGGCTTCGCTCTCTTGGGAGAGGTTACTTCTTCAACCACATTAGTATGATCTCTTTCTCTTTTCTTGTTTCTAGGATTGTCGGGATGCTCACTTCTATAGTGACCCATTTTATGGCAATGATAGCATTCAATCTTGGACATATCAACTTGCCTCTTTGGCCCTTTCTTCTTGAAGTTTCGTTGTGATGAGCAACATAAGCATTTGTGACTTCTTCATTGTTGGTTACTAATGAGATTATTAACTCTTCTTGACTGCAGGCTGTCTATAGTTCCTCAAAGGTGGGAGCTTCTTTCGAGTTGTTGAGTCTTGAAGCAAATGCACTCCAAGTAGGTGGTAGCCCTAGTACGGTTGTGATCACAAGTTCTTTATCTGTCACAATTTCATCGATGGCAAGAAGGTCATCTCTTATTCTTGCTATCTTCACAAAGAAAGTGGCTACAATATACTCCTTGGTCATCTTAGTAGTCCTTAGTTCATTTTTCAAACTTTCCACTTTTCCAATGTTCTTTGTGGTAAATAGTTTTGACAAGGCTTCATACATTTCCTAGGCATGATCAATGTTTGCTATGAAGGGGACAAGGTTGTCCTTTGTGCCTTCAAACATTAGAGTCATAGCCACTAATTCCAATTCTCTTAATTTCACCTTATCTACATCACTGGAGTCTTCTGTGGGCTTCTTCACTTTTCCCTTTACCAAATCTAAGACCTTGTTATTTTCAAGGTTGAGGTCAATCCTCTTTTTCCAAGATCTATAGTTTGAAGCTCCTTCAAGCTTTTTCTCTCCCTTGATAGTGCTAGACATCTTTCTTGAAGGTAGTGAAGCTTCTTATGTCTCCTTGATCAAATCCTTGAGACTGCCTTTTCCTTATTACTTCACCAAAGCTCTGATACCATGTTAGAGAATCAGAAAGGCAAAAAAGATTTTGTTTGTTCTTGATTATTTACTTGTGATGTTCTTTAATTCTTATTATATTCTTCTTGTCTTCTTTCTTCTTAGTTCTTCAAGCAAATATTAAAGCAAAAGCACATAGATCAAGGGCACCATATGTAGGCTAGAAGCTAGGGAAAAACCCCTCTTTGGGGGAAAACCCAGTCAATAATTCTTCCTTGAATAATATTCTTGAGACTCTAGACCTTGACTCAGACCTCCTCCACCCCAGGTCAACCTTCCTTTGATCCTTCCTCAATTTGACAGTAGTAGTAGTAGTAACAACACTATGCA
This sequence comes from Pinus albicaulis, assembly GCA_034641835.2. Classification (NCBI taxonomy): domain Eukaryota; kingdom Viridiplantae; phylum Streptophyta; class Pinopsida; order Pinales; family Pinaceae; genus Pinus; species Pinus albicaulis. The sequence continues at coordinate 1,467,151,907 of CM076581.1, forward strand.
ACACTTCCTTTGACCTTGCTTCTGGAACTTCGATCTTGGTGGAAAGACTTCGATCTTGCTTCTAGGAGTTCGATCTTGACCCAATACAACTTCTCAAGGCACCAACACTTAGCAAAATCAAATTCGACCTATTCTTCACTTGGCAGCAACAACATGCAGCAACTGGAAGCAACAAAACAATGAGGAACTTCGATCTTCCAATCTATGGCACGTATTAGAGAGAGAGAGAAACACCAAAAATTCGATTTTCCTTCAATCCTTTAGCTTGTCCAAACTCTCCCTCCTTTTATCCCCTTCTTTTACTTTGAACTTTTTCCCTTGCAGCAGTAGATATCGAATTTTTTGTGTGAGAGAGCGATGTCTCCAAATGAGTTCGATCTCCCCATTTATATAGGCTTTTGATGAGCTCGAATTCCTGGGCTTGAGGCCGACTTGATCACTTGAAGGCCGACTTGATGTGGAAGCTCCATAAATCATATTTGACTCAATACTTTACCTAATTACATGATTCAAAACCCCAATATGGGTCAATTTAAATCTGTAATGAATATATAAACTTAGAATAAATCCTAGCAGTCCACAATGGGGACTTTGACCTTAAATAATATAACCCAAGCATGAAACCCATGCTTTAATAAGTCGTTTAATAATAATATAAAATTCTTTGCTTTATTCTTTTGACAAGTACAATAAATATTGATTCAAATACAATTTATGAAGACCAAACCTAGTTACAATCTTCAACATTGCAAGGGCTAATCGAAGGAGCTGGCATTGACATGCCATTAGATAGAGCATTGTACAGGGATGAGGCTTTCCCACGGATATGTGGGGTGCAGTTGACACCAGGGAGCAACACCTTAGTGACACCACCACTAGCACGTAGGGAGGTTTTCCTGTTAGACCTCTCTGAGAGGACCAAGAGGGGAGGCCCATCCATTCGAGGTTATGGAGGTGTGGTAGTAGAGATGGCGACCCTGAGAGGATGCAAGTCGTTGCACACTGACTCAACCTCTGGCCATGGCATTTTTTGGTGTATAGAGATATGCAACGATGAGCGCCTCTTGAGTATATCCATATGGACTTGCATGCAATTGCAGGGGAGCGGGTTGTTGTCCTTTGATGTTCCCATCACGAGTAGTAGGGCGCAAGAGACTTACTTGAGGCTGATGGATGCGACCCAGAGTATCAGGGACATGAGATGAGTTTTCCCGTTGGGGTATAGAGACTATGCACGTGTTGGCAAGTGGAGGCATAGGGATGACGTGGTATATTGCAAAGGTATCATATGCTTTGCCCTCGAGTCCCCCCTTGAGGGCACGATTATGGGGGATCTATATGACATATCTTCGGTAGGTCATTCCGAAGCATTGCATGGGCATGCAACGCAGGGGATGATAAAGCTGTACTACAGGAGGGCACGTAGGCTTCTGACAGTTTTCCAAAGACAGGATGGTGGGGTTCATCGTGTGACTAGGAATGAGTAGGGCTATGGGGTATACACCAGATTGTCCCTTGATATATGGAGCCCATACTCGCAGGGATCAGAGGTGAGGCACGGATGGATCACAATCGTTGTCAGAGTTGTCACCGCAAACTGGGGAGCCAAGGTTTCAGTTGACGAGTGGATCACTCCACTTCGGGATGAGAAGGACCCTGACAGAGAGAGATCTAGCCCACTCTTGGGTCAATGCATGGGAGATCATTGAGGCTTTCTCCACATGGCGAGGCAGGTACTCCCTATTGTTGCTTGGGATCGAGGCTAGCCATGGAGTGAGAGACTTAAGTAGTGTTGAGTTGTCCCTGCATGTTGGGCATAACTTTGGTCATTGCCTATATGAGGGCCGAGAGATACAGGAGGGGAGGACCTAGTATGAGCATGTTGCACCACCGGTTATGACTAGGGAGCCGCAGCGTCAACATGGAAATTTCCTTTTACGATCAACATGGGACCTCGACCTCTCGAGGCTTGGCAGTTCAACCACATTTAGGGATGTGCTAGTTTCTACAGGGAAAGGTCGTACAAGTCTTCCATCGGGCTTCAATTGCACGCAGAGAATTTTGACCCTTAGAGATTCGTTGATTACTTGGGGCACTATGCTAGTATGGCAGGATAACTGGCACGTGTGGGTTTTGGCGGTCATTAGCACTACTCAGAGGCAAATAGTAGGAATTGGGAGCGATGGGCCTCCAATATGGCTATGGGATCCAGGGATCCATTGGGTTAGAGGACTACTTTGTTTTGGGGAGATCATGTGGATGACAGAGCCAGGATTGCATCCTCATTCGGATGACAGGCCATAGACCATCAGGATGAACACTATGGGGCGGGGACGTCCCTTCTCACAATTATTTCGACATGAGACTAGGCGTGCATCGGTTGATGGTGTAACTTTGGTAGGGTGCCCTGGTAGGATAGACCTGCGCGCGGTCGAGTTTCCCCTTATTAGGTGTGTAGCGGAGGCTTATTCAAGTGGATGACTCCGCAGGAGCACGAGTGGGTCGCAGTTATGACCAAGACGGGGCAACATCCACTTGGTGGACTCACTTTGAGATTAGTTTGGGACCCGGGAGCTACAGGGCTGAGTAGTTGGGTTACAGATTGGGGGGAGTGGGTTCCCACAGGGGGAGGTCACCCAGATCTGCCATTGGGACTCCGTTCGATAGCTGGGACTCCACTTCCCAAAGACCAGTTGAGACAGGATAACACCTTACTTGGGTGGCTACATGACTAGTAGGAGGTGGCCGTGATTGGCATGCCGGGACAAGGGATCTATTTTATGGGACTTGGATTGTGTCTTCAGGAGTTCCCTCTTGAGGTACCCAACATCGATTTTCTAGTAGGACAACTTTCTGTGTAGTCGACAGGGGTTTGGCAGCACCGAGATGCTCTTCTTACCGAGAGGAGTGTGAAAATTTTTGAATCCTCAATACAGAAACCCTACTGCTAACTATTGATTTACTTCTCCTACTTGATTTATTACACAAGTTATTTTAACTGAATATTCAAAAAAACTTCGAAGTAAACACAAATAGCAGCCTACACAACTACAAATCATTTACTGAACATCACGCACATATGACAATGACACAGATTTTTCGGACAAATGTCCACGGAAAAACCCAATGCGGGAAAACCGGTGCAACAAATCTGAGGGTTTATTATTATTAAGCAACAATATTCTAAGTACGTCTAGGGTGCCATAATCTGGCTCACCCAACAGAGAAAACCTCGACAACAGAGAAAAATGTGAGTTTTACCTCACTCTGCAAGTCTCGGCTAATCCAAATGAGCCACTGGTGAAACCCCAGCTAGTTCTGCGAAGTTTCTACGCTGCCACCGCATAAGGTTGTGTGGCCTTGGCTGAGGGATTGCGTCACCCTTGCTCCGCGCTTATCAACTTCTCTCGGAATCTAGTTTCAACCCTGCCGGCTTAGAAACCCCGATCTCCAGCTAGTTTCAGACTTTTCCTTGGAGGCTCTACGTTGCCCCTGCGTGGGCCTGTGTCACCCTTGCTAGGGTCTGCGTCACATCCTATGATGGCTGCATTGCCTCCACTGCGTCTTTGCTGCCCTTGCTCTGCGTTGTACTCTTGGTCCTTAGACCAATCACTGCATCTGCCCCTCACTACTTCTCTGAATCACTTAGATCTGATCTTCATCCGAGCATTGCTCCGTCAGAAGAATTCGATCTCTTAGACTCATTGTGTGTGTTCTCCAACTGACCCCAAGCCCTTCCTTTATACTTTTCTCGTTGACACATGAACAACCGTGATCTAATCTCTAATCAACGACTAAGATTAGAAGAAGCTTGATCCACGTCATTTAGAAAGTTCTCATCACATGTGTTTATTGATTCACTTTAATTTTTCAATTTCCCTAAGTTAGACTTAGGGTCCCCATTAAAAAGATTAATTATTTGAATAACTTTTACACTGGATGAAATTTCTCCAAACGCTTTTTGGGTATTGGAGATCTCATGTGTTCCAGCCCCTCGTCAAAGTTTCAGAGCTAGATCACTTGCTACCCCAAAATCTCAACACTCCCTCTTAGTGAGGAGTGTGCTTTAGCAATACTTCCACACTAAAGCATTGCCCTGATATTCTGGCATTGGTCTCTGCGCTGATGCTTGGCCTGCTGCCCTTCATCCACTGCGCTGCTACTCTCTATACTGCTGGTTATGTCTCTGTCACTGAGACTGCAACATCTGTACTGCATCTCCCTCTCAAATTGTTGCACTGTGCTGCCAACTGCTGCACTGCAACTCAGTTGCTGAGAAGTAAGCCACTGAAGGACCACTACCCAGTCACTGACGGACAAGTCAATCAGGTTGCATCTCATCACTGAAGCTCCCACGGCTGCTGCGCTGCACTGTCTCTCTGAAGCCACTGCACTGCTACTGCTCTTCACTCCGTAAGCATTGCCTCTCTGCGCTGTTGAAGTCCCATCAACCTCTGCGCTGCTGCAATCTACAACATCCCAGCGCTGCCTCTGCTTCACTGTGATCTTCTGCACCCACTACTCCAGTCATCTTGCTACTGTCTTAAGGCTCCCGTAGCTCGTATGTGATCCAAGAGTCTGGGCACCTCAAGGATCCTACCTTCCATCTGTAGCTGCTCTACAAATCAATATCGCCCCACCTCTTCTCTCGAGGCACATGATTGCTCATAGCCACATCATCCTCACTACCACTACCCCCTCTAACTGCTGCTACCTTGGAATCAGAAGATTCCTTGTCCTTCCTTTTAGGACAAGTGCTGGCGAAGTGTCCAAATTCGCCACATTTAAAGCACTGGACCTTTGATAGGTCCTTCTTCTTCTTCTTCCCTTGCTGTCGTTGTTACTTTGATGCAAGGGTTGCATCCTCCTCCTCCTCCCCCTTCACTTTGCTACTTTCGTTGCTGAATTCTCTCTTGGTCATCCACCAGATATCCTCATGTCGAAGAATAGCCCACATGTCACCCCAATTAGGGAGTTGTGCTCTGCCCAAAATGCTTTGGACAAAGGTCTCGCACTCATCAGTGACTGCATTTAGGGAAATCCTTACTAAGAGTCCTTCATCCAGAGTTGCCCCCATGGCAATCAGCTAATCCCAGATAGTCTGCAATCTGGAGAGGAAAGGATCGATCTCTTCCCCTTTATACGTCTAGAACATCCTCATCTAGTTCTCCAGAAGCATCTTACGTTGGACGGAGCTCCCCTAATACAACGTGGTCAAAGCTGTCCACACCTCATTTTCTGTCTTATTCTCGGCAATGTGTAGGATCACGTGATCCTTCACCCCATCCATAATCAAGCGCTTTGTCCGTCCCTAATTCTCATTAAACTTCTTTAGAGCATCAACATCGGTCAATGCAGCTAAGACATTTTTTGCGTGGTCTTTGATGCCGTACTCCTCCAGGACTGACATGATTCTGGATTTCCAGATCGCGAAGTTGGACACACCGTCAAACCTATCCTAATCACGCAGTTCGTACGGGGCCATCTAGCTCAAATCTGTCGAAGTGGGTACTCCTCTCCCTCTTCCTGCTGCAACACTCAGCATGAGACTGGATCTGGGTTTCTTGGCTATAAAAACCCTCTAGAGTAGCTGCTCCCTCTGACAACTGATTTCCATCGTGGAAATCTTTTGCCAAATCACCTGAATCAGTCCTCTACGATCACCCTCCTGTTCGAATCTCAGATTTGTTTGGCACAAATCTGCTGAGCGACTGTTCTCCTCCCGTTTTTTGTCACCTTTGCTAGGCATTGTTCTGCACTGACAGAACCTGTGTCACACCAGCAACTTTTGAAGATCAGAAACTGCCCTTTCAACCTCGGTAAACTGCACAAAAACTCACCAACTTTGACTGCGTCACCCTCCTGGTGATGCATCAGCCTTTGCCTAAGCAGACTGGCTCTGTGTCACCTCTTTGGAGCGGTGTCAGCCTCTGTGTGAGCAGACTGGCTTTACATCACCCCTGTAGGGTCTGCTGTATCTCTGATGTTGCGCTGCCTTCTTCTGGATTAGTGCTGCTTCTGCTGCCCTCCCTGCAACAAATATCTTTAGCCGCTTTGTTGATGGTTCAACTTGATCTGCAATGCTCTATGTGAAAATTTCTAAATCCTCAATACAGAAACTCTACTGCTAACTATTGATTTAATTCTCCTACTTTATTTATTACACAAGTTATTTTAACTGAATATTCAGAAAAAACTTCGAAGTAAACACAAATAGCAACCTACACAACTACAGATCATTTACTGAACATCACAGATATATGACAAAATGACACAGATTTTTCAGACAAATTTCCTTGGAAAAGCCCAATGAGGGAAACCGGTGCAGCAGATCTGAGGGTTTATTATTATTAAGCAATAGTATTCTGAGTACATCTAGGGTGCCATAATCCGACTCGCCCAACAGAGAAAACCTCAGCAACAGAGAAAAATGTGAGTTTTACCTCATTCTGCAAGTCATGGCTGATCTGGATGAGTCACTGTTGAAACCCCAACTAGCTCTACGTAGTTTCTACGCTGCCACCGCATAAGGCTGCGTAGCCCTGGCTGAGGGACTGCGTCACCCTTGCTCTGTGCTGATCAACTTCTCCCGGAATTTGGTTTCATCCCTGTCGGCTTAGATACCTCGATCTCCAGCTAATTTCAGACTTTTCCTTAGAGGCTTTGCGTTGCCCCTGTGTGAGCCCTGCGTGGGCCTGCGCCACTCTTTCTAGGGCCTGCATCACGCTCTCTGATGGTTGCGTTGCCTCCACTGCGTCTCTGCTGCCCTTTCTTTGCGTTGTACTCTTGGTCCTCCAACCAGTCACTGCATCTGCCCTTCACTGCTTCTCTGAATCACTCAGATCTGATCTTCGTCTGAGCACTGCTCCGTTAGAAGAATTCAATCTCTTAGACTCACTGTGTGTGTTCTCCAACTGACCCCAAGCCCTTCCTTTATACTTTTCTCGTTACACATCAACAACCGTGATCTAATCTCTAATCAATGGTTAAGATTAGAAGAAGCTTGATCCACGTCACTTAGAAAGTTCTCATCACATGTGTAAATTAATTCACTTTAATTTTTCAATTGCCCTAAGTTAGACTTAGGGTCCCCATCAAAAAATTTAATTATTTGAATAAATTTTACTCTAAATGAAATTTCTCCAAACGCTTTCTGGGTCTTGGAGATCTCATGTGTTCCAGCCCCTCCACAAAGTTACAGAGCTAGAGCACACCCTATGCTACCCCAAAATCTTAACAAAGAGGTGGGAGGACCCTCACACCCCTACACCTTGGGTCCCCGCATGGAGCGAGGGGGGATTCACATTGAGTGGGATGACTTGGGTCCCTAGTATTGGGGGACTCCTTTATGACAGACTAACATAAGGATTGGGAGTGGCTCAATGGCATAATTGGGACCTCGGTATTGCTAGTAGTAGTAGTTGGGTCAGCATGGAGAGAGCCCTTGTTTGGTAGTTGCTTGAGGATAAGCAATGTTTTGGTGGGTGGACTGTGATATTCCCACTTGGCATTATTGCTAAGTGAAATATTAATTTTGACAAATTTTGTCTTAATTCATGTTTGCACTTTAGGGAATGTGGTTTTAGAGGCCCCACATATATTTTTGACTTTAAGCAAGCTCGAACATTAGAGTTGGAGGGAAATATTGCGGCCTTAGTGGATTGTGGGGGCCACCCATGGAGAATTACGACCCACATGAGGAAGTACACTCTCATTGGAGCGAAGTTGGTCGGGGAAAGTTGAGATGGGCCCACATGGGCATTTTGGAGGCTCTTTGACAAATAGAGCAAGATGCACTCATTTGGCTCATTCATGATCATTTGCAAAATTGTCTTTGACATAGCACGCTTGAGTTGAAGCCAAGTCTACAAGCGCTGTTCAACACACGAGTGCTTTTGAGCAGAAACCTCAACCGTTGCTTCAGTGGACTTCGAGTGCCAACCCAAGGAGGGAGTCCTACCAATTCCATTTCCTACCAGCAGCAGGGAGCTCAAGTTTGTGGAGGGGTTCAGCAGTAGCAGCGCAGTGACTGCGCAGTCCTTGGAGGAGCCACACTCGGTTGTTGAGGAGAGAAGGGATTATGGCCCTGAAACTTGAGGAGGAGTTCAAGGAAGTGTTTTGAGGCAGATTGCAGTCATTTTTGGGACTCTTTGCAGCAGGATTGACAGGTGGGTCGAATTACCAAGCAGTAGAGCCATTGAGGGAAAAGAGGGCCGAGTTTCCAAGGTCAACCATTGGCCAATTCCTTCGTGGGTTATTCTCGGTATTTGGTGGAGAGGGCAAAATTAATTTTGCAGAATTTTCTTGGGAAATTTAAGGGGCAAACAGGGATCCTAACTCAACTAGCAGCTAAAGGAGCTAGGAGAAATTGGGTCGAAATTCCGGGGTTAGCATTTGGCCAAACCCTTTTTGGGTTTTGGTGGGTTATTGGAGGAGACATTGAGGTTAATTTCTTGGAATTTTCTGAGTACCGGAAGAGGGTCAAATCGACCATTCTTTACAGCCAACAGTTTAGTTTCTGGGTGATCAACGCAAAGCCATATAGTGGACAACTACACAGCAGTTGGGGCACTTGCTTTCATCACTTGGGCTTTGCTATCTTGCCTTGGGCAAGCCCAGGTGCACACTTTCCAAATATCAAATTGTAACCCCATGATTTTATAATAAAATGGCTTAGAACAACACATTTTTTGGCTCTATATTGGTTATATGTTATGTGTGCAAATTTTATGTGTATTTTTTCTATGTTTGCTTTGTGTATCATTGTATGTTTCTGTTAGGAATATTACATGCTCCTTGGTAGTGTCATCTTATAATGTCAGTGTTACATGCTTCAACTCTGTCCTTGAATTTTTACCACTACTTCATCTAAATGGGGTTTATTCTCACTCATTCGATCTTGAACTGTTAGGTTGGGAGTAACTCCAATAATTTTCATTAAGGGAGAATATGAATATATACAAGGAGAGGGAGACTATTGGGTTTTATCTCCCAATGTCTCTTCGACTTTCAACTTCTCTTATTTACCTATTTACAATATTTACGTAGGATCCCTAATCCCAAAGATTAGATGTTCAACGTCCCCCCCCTTAATCTGAAGGGATGTTGGTGAGTCCAAGCATCATTCTGAATCTTTCAAACTTTTCCCTTCCAAGCGCTTTGGTGAAGATGTCTGCAATCCACTCATTTGTGAAACAATGCCGTAGGTGAATTGTTTTGGCCTCAACATGATATTGCATCAGATGTTATTTTGTATTGATATGCTTCGTTCAATCATGGAACTTTGAGTTCTTGGCCAAATTTATTGTAGAAGTGTTTTCAATCAAAAGAGGAATTGAATGTACTTGTTTCTCCTACAAATCTTCCAGAATTTTCCCGAGCCACACAATTTCCTTCATTGCTTCAGCTGCTACCACATATTCTGCCTCAGTTGTGGAATCTGCTGTAACTGCTTGTTTGCGTGACCTCCAGCAGACAACTCTTGATCCAAGATTCATAACATAACCTGAAGTAGATGCCCCAATTTCTTTATCTCCATTGAAGTCTGAATAAAAGTATCCAATCAAGCTGACACCCACCAGTGTATACTTGAGTCCAAAGTCTTGAGTTCCCTTCATGTACTTTAGAACTCTTTTTGTAGCAAACCAGTGACCCTTAGAAGGCTTTTGCATAAAATTTGAGAGGATTCCAACAACAAATGAAATATCTAGTCTGGTAGTAGTAAGGTAGTTGAGACTTCCTACGAGCTGTCTATACTTTGTTGCATCCTCAAATTCCATTCCTTCAGTGGATGTGAGTTTTAAGTTCTGTTCCATTGGAGTAGTCAAAGGATTGCACTTAGCCATGCCAAACCTGTGCAACAGATCTCCAATGTACTTCTTCTGAGAGAGGAATATAAACTTCGGATGTTGAGTTACTTCAATGCCAAGATAGTAGTGAACATAGCCCAAATCTGTCATTTCAAAACCCTTCCTCAGTTCTTTCTTTATGGATGCAATGTAGCTCTCATTGTTCCCTGTCATCAGAAGATCATCTACATACATCACAAGATATACAACTATTTTGCCAACTTTTTTGACAAACAAAGTTGCATCATCAAGATCATAATATTTGAAATTGGTTTTCAGAATAGGCTCAGCTAACTTATAGTACCAGGCTCGCGGTGCTTGCTTGAGGACATATAAAGATTTTATAAGCTTGTATACTTTGTGTTCCTGACCCTTCACAACAAATCCTTCTAGTTGGGACATAAAAACATTCTCTTTTAGATCTCCATTCAGGAAAGCAGCGTTGACATCCATTTGATGGACTTTCCAACCGTTCTGAGTTGCCAAGGCAAAGAGTGTCTGCATGGTAGCCCATTTTGCTGTGGAGGAAAAGTCTCCTCATAGTCGATCCTTTCCTTCTGTGCAAAACCTTTTGCCACAAGACTGACTTTATGCTTGTCAAGTGAGCCATCTGCTTTATACTTGTTCTTGAAGACCCACTTGCAACCAATTGGTTTGGTTCCTAATGGAGGATCAACCAACTTCCAGGTGCCATTCTTTATCAAAGCATCATATTCTTTCTGCATCACTTCTTTTCATTCATCATGAGAAGCGACTTCTTTGAAGGAAGTTGGTTCGAAATCTGTAGACAGATTCAGTTCACAATCATAAGAAACACCCATATCGACAAGTGAATCAGGATTGTCGACATCACCTCCATTATGTCTGGTTGAGCTTCTTGTTCTTGTCTTTCCAACACCATTAGGACGAACACTTTCAAGTGTCTTTGTCAGCCATTTTGGAGGACCTTTCTAAGATTGCCCAGGCTGCTGAATTGACTGAGGTGGGGCTGAATCACGATTTAGTCTCCCAATTTTGTCAATCACATCACTCAAAGTGTCATCAGTGGTTGGAGCTTCATGCAGGGGAGAGAGTGTTTCAAAAGAAGATTCCACAGATTGATCCAGTATAGGAATCCCCCCCTTCAATATGTGGAATCTCATTATCAAACTATTGGAAATACTTTCCATGTTCAAATCTATCCAAGCAATCAAGCTGCTGCTCCACAACATTGTTAGTCATGGAAGATTCAAGAAAGATCACATCTCTAGATATTATAAACTTCTTATTCACTTCATCATAGAGACGATATGCTTTGGAGGTATTTGATTACCCCAAGAAGATACATTTGCGACCCCCTGCACCGAGGTTGTTTCTCTGTTCCTTGGGTATCAAGGCATAGCAGGTGGAATCAAAAACCCTGAGATGCCTCATCGATGGAATGTGGCCATACCACATTTCATAGGGAGTCATGTTTTTGATAGCATTATATGGACACCTATTCTTTATATATACAACACATAGAACTGCATCAGCCCAAAACATCAGTTTAACATTCTTGAAAAACATCATGGAACGTACCATATTTAAGATTGTCCTGTTCATTCTTTTAGCTACTTTGTTCTGTTGGGGATTATAAGGCACGATTGTTTGATGTTTGATCCCATGTTGGCGAAGATAGTTTTCAAATTCATTTGATGTATATGCTTTTCCATTTTTAATATGAATAGATCCAATTTAAGATTGTGCATCATTTTCAATCCATGCATGAAAGTTCTTGAATGCTTCAAAAGCTTTAGATTTGTTCATCAATAAATGAACCCAACCCATTCTGGTGTAGTCATCAATAAATGGCATCATATATTTATTACCATTTGTAGAAGGAATAGGCATTGGGCCACATAAATCAGAATGAATGAGTTCAAGTTTTCTATGTGCCCTGGAATGAGAATCATGAAATGACTGTTTGTTGTGCTTTCCTAAGACACAAGCATCACATTACTTAAGTTTCCTAGGATTTGTAGGCAAACCAATAACACCATTTTTCTTCAACAAACGAAGACTATCATCGTTCAAGTGTCCAAATCTAGCATGCCATAAAAGAATTGATGGAAATGTACCTTCATCATAGTGAGAACTATATGAAAAGTTCTGTTCACGAGTAAAGGTTCCTTGCAACTTCAAAAGTGTTTCTTCTTCTATTCTAGTCATGACAAGTGAGTGATTTGATGCTTTTTTGACCTCAACTTTGCCATCAAATATGTGAATGGAGTGTCCTTGCTGGTAGATATGGACCAAAGATAACAAGTTTCTCCTCAACTCCGAGAGTTATAGAACATCATGTAGAAGAAAGTTTGGAAGACCAGGCAGTTTAAGCCTGATGATGCCAAGCCCTGATGGCTTGAGTTTTGACTTGTCTGCAAAGTATATTGCTCCATCAACATTGTCAGTGAATTCTTCAAAGAAATCTGTCATGAAAGTCATGTGGCAAGTTGCTCTTGAATTAAGCAACCAATCATCTTTCCATGAAGCAAGTGAAGCATTGAATAAGTCTTCAGTGACTTCAATGTTGCAATGTGCCACAACATAATAAGCAGAATCAGGTGCTTTACCTTTTCCTTGGTCAGGTGTTTTACCTTTTCCTTCATTTCTTTCCTGCTCGATTCTTTCCCAAGGCAGCTTACATGTGGAAGCATCATGTCCATAACTGCATTGTATGCAATGAAGATCAAATCTTTCTCCTTGGAAATGTCTGCCCCCTGCCTCTAAAATTATTCCTTCCTCTTCCTCTTTGGACACCTCTTCCTCTAGAAGAATCTTGTGCATTATTATTCTCTTTTTGTTCAAGGCACACAACTTCTTCAGTAGACTGAGGAGCTGTCTTCTTCCCAAAATTCTTCTCTCTCTCAAAAAAATTCTTCTCAAGGGAGTCAAAGGTAATCTCCTTAAGGTTACCACTTGCTTGCAATGATTCAAGAGAATGTGAATAGGTGGGATATAGTCCTTTGACATAAGCTATGAGAGGAATATCTATTTCAACACCAGTGGCTTTTATGTCTTGCATAATGGATCTTACTTCTGATGCTAAGGCAAGATGGTCATCATTTTTCAATCCAAGATTGAACAACTTGATCATCAATTGAACAAATTCAACTTCAGAGTGAGTCATACAATTCCTTCAACTTCTTTAAGGCTTCAAAAGCATTTGAAAATGGATAAATATGGTGATTCACCTCTTCATTAACTGACGTTGCAATCAAGGCATAGGCCTTGTTGTTCTTGTTTTCACAAATGACAAGCTCCTTATCTGAAGTGGGCTTTTCCGGTGCATTGTCTCCTTCTCCTTCACAAATTCCTTTCCACAACTCATTGAAAATGAGGGTGTGTTTTATCTTCCGAGACCATTCATGATAGTTCTCTTTGCCAGAGAGAACTACCCCCACAATGGAGATATGTGAATGCATCATATAGTCTAATTTGGCCTTAAAATAATTCCAATGGTTGCGACAAAAGATTGATTTATTTGTAATAAAATTGAGTGGCTATGTCTTAAAAAAAACATTAATATATCTCCATCATATATAGTTTTATATGGCATACCAACCATATATAATAACATACCACGACCTCCTTTTAAAAACTCACCTCCTTTAATATACCACTCACACCTTTATACTCCATACACTTCTATGATTTTTCATTAAAATAGAACACAAAGCATATTATATAGTAAAAAAAGGAACTCATGAAATATGGCACCACTTTTTAATATGGATATCAGACTTTCAAAAATGGAGTTCAACGCACATGTTTTTATGTGTCTACACATCATGCAATATATCAGACCAACACACAACATTCAATTTTAATCAACGCAACATGTAATAGATAGCATACCATACACACATTCCAACGCTTTGTCTGTAAGGTTTCAACCAGCGTACATCCCAACAACCACACCAAACGCACCATACACACGACTTGCAGGAGTTACAATTTTAATGCACAACCAGCATGGTCTCCATGGACAGTTCAGGCACATAAAAAACTTGACGCACAGTCCAAACAACTGATCTTAATTGCAGCATTTGATGCTGGATATAAACTTTACATCCACAGTTCATATGCAACGAGCACTCACTAGTCAACACGACCAAGCAACACCGTTCGTGGGCAACACCTCGACTTCCACTGTGGTTGCCTCTCCTTGACTTCTGTCAGGTCCTTTTTCCGCCTACAACAGTCTCGGCACCAACACATTCAATGCAAGGCAAGCATAGTTCAATTAATCTAAAACACACGTGAAAAAGCGATAGCTCGTTCTTCAGCAAAGGAATACGACCCTTCAACAGAGGAATACAACCCTTCAAGATTAGGTGTTCAACATGAACAAATTTATTATTCCATTTCCAACACTGATCTTCCCCCTTCACATTATTACAACATGAAGATAGCAATTTTTTTTTTTTGTTGCAGCCCAAGCATTTGCCAATATCTAGAAGTACTTGCTTACATATGAAGTTACTTCTTCACATGTAGTTATTGTTCCACATGCAGGGTAGTTGTTCACATGTAAGAATCATAAAAAATGGTTTGACAATTGGCTATGATCAAGCCTGATAATGCCCAAAGAACATTTGTTCAATGGTGGTAAGACATTTGAAACAAAAGTTAGAATCGTATTAAGTTGAGTATATTAATTAGGGATTGGATACTAATAAAAGGGGTCATATTATCGTCATGAGGAGCCTCGAAGCTATCCTTAGTAAAATGGTAGGTTCTACACGTCAGGGACAAAGAAATAGGACATTTCCAACTGGAGGCTTGTGTTTGTATCCCACATATCAGACATGGACACATGTCCTAACACAGGACATGCATCAAAACAAATGTCAAACACATGCTGTTAAGACACTTGGGGCCCCTTTATTAAGGCCCTAATAAACATTCATTCTTAGTTTATTTTTTATATTATGGAGGTTGGCTAGAACCTTTCGTTGTACCCTTTAATTTTAATTGTACTGTTGGTCTCCTATATATAGCATGGAGAGCTAGTCTTAGGATCATCAAATCTTGTTTTATACGTTGTATTCATTATAAAAGGAGGTTCCCCCCCTGAAGTGGATTGTAATCATTGGTTTTTTATGATTTTTAAGGTGCAAGGTTCATAACATTTGGTATCAGAGTATACAAACTTAGGGTTTTATTGGTTCAGATGAGTCATCGTGGCATTCTTGTCATAATATTTTTTGGGGAAGATTCAACCTAAAATTTTGAGGTGATTTAGAAGAGATTGTAAAGTACATTCAGCAAAATTTTCAGATGCTAGACCGCTATACTTTTGGTGATACACCCTATGGAAGTTAGGGTTAGCAAATGCTCTTGAAAATGGTTTCAAATGAGTGCTCTTGGAATTTTTGCTATGACTTTTGTTTTGAGAAGTTTTAGATGGTGAAATTTTGTGCATATTGATAAGAGATCTTAGGGAATATCTGGTAAAAATTTCAGATTTCGAATCATTAATTTCGGAGATATATTCTGTGGAAGTTAGGGTTTGTGAATGGTCTTGAAATCAGTTTCAAATGATAATTTTGGAATTTTTGCTATTACTTTTTCCTGTGATGTTTCAGACTATGAAATTTTAAGTATATTAAGAAAACATATAGAGGTACATTTGGTAAAGGTTTCATATTTTGGTTTGCTATACTTTCAGAAATATTCAAATATACGTTGTGGAAGTTGGGCTTTGTGAATGGTGTTCAAATCAATTTCAAATGAGTGATGTGGGCATCCAGTATAATTTTTTTGGGACACTTTAGATTGTGTAAAAATTTCAGATTTCGAATCATTAATTTTGGAGATACATTCTGTGGAAGTTAGGGTTTGTGAATGGTCTTGAAATCAGTTTCAAATGAGTAATTTTGGAATTTTTGCTATTACTTTTTCATGTGATGTTTCAGACTATGAAATTTTAAGTATATTAAGAAAACCTATAGAGGTACATTTGGTAAAGGTTTCATATTCTGGTTTGCTATACTTTCAGAAATATACGTTGTGGAAGTTGGGCTTTGTGAATGGTGCTCAAATCAATTTCAAATGAGTGATGTGGGCATTCACTATAAGTTTTTGGGACACTTTAGATTGTGATTTTTTCAGATATTTGACTAGACCTGACAAAATACCTCAGGTGGAAATTTTAGAATGAGTTGAAAAATTGGACTCATGACATATTTTACAAGTTTGCTCTTGGGAAGAGGTAAAAAATCAACAAGTTTTGGGAAAGTTACCATAACTTTCATTTGGCACATCAAATTTTGGTCAAACTTGTGGAATTATAGAGAAGACATATCAAAGTACTATAGGGTAAACTTTCAAATTCAAGAGGGCTTAAATATCAGAGATATATCAAGGTAAAGGTTAGATATACAGATGGTTTCCAAATTAAGCTTTTAGAGTTACATAACGTACAAGTGACATAACTTTTGATTGGAAGATCCATTCTTTTAGTGACTGAAATTTGTGATAAAAAGAGTATTATTATTATTTTCTCACTCCAAAGAAAGATCCAAAAGATACTACACCTATTAAACATCTTGAAGGCTTCCATGACTCGTGAAGAAAGAGAAGTTGTTTAGCATATGGTTTCCAAGTTAGAACATCAGTTGTAATTTGTCACAGATGCAAGAATCAGTTAAAAGGGATATTCAAAAAAAGATAGATGAAAATAAGGAAGAAATGGATAAGAATATTAAATGATTGGAACAAAAGCTAGATGAAAATAAGGAAGAAATGGATAAGAACATGGAACATATGGAAAAAAGATTATAGATGTTGTAAATGTTAGGCTCCTTAGAATTGGTAATGCGTCTGAAGGAACTCATGAAAAACCTTAGCTATCAGATCTTCTTTCTTTGGTTCTTCAACATGAGGTTTCTTTGAGACATTTCATACATCAACTTCTTACTTTTTATGCCCTTCCTTTAGCTTTTCTTCAAGCACTTCTATAGGTTCCTCTTCTAATTCAAGCTGGAACTCTTAATTTAATGTGTCATTAGGTACTGCAATTATTTTCCCTATAATGATTTCTTCATGTGGCCTCTTGGGCCCTTCTTACTTCGAAGCATATCCCGCAACGTAATGTTTTTTTCTTGTATCAAAGCTTTAAAAACTTCTTTTGTACATTAATATTAATTATAGTGAGCCCATCCAAGGACATCCCAAAACAATATCCACATCATCCATATCTATAGCACAAAAATTTGAATGCAACACATTTATCCATGGCAATCTTCAAATCTTAAAAAAAATGAAATTTTCGCCATCAACCTACATGCTTTGAATTTTCTTTACCGGTATTTGCAATCTTTTAGCCATGTCAACATGCTTGCTAATAGTGTTTGTAGAAACAATAACCTTTTCTTGTTGAATACATCCATGAACCTATAATATGGAGTTGTTACATGAAAATAAATCCCAATGCTATGATATCACTTGTAGTAATATTCAAAGATATAAGAGAGAATCCACCATGAAGCTTCCAAGATAAACCCCAAAACATTAATAATATCCAGACATTCACCATAAAAACACAAAAATATAGAGAGAAGAACTCATAAGGAGGATCAACACCATCAAATATTTCTTATGGAAAGAATCACTCCACAAGCCTTGCTACAAGACAATATAATTCAATACACCTCCAATACAATGATACTAATGTGTATTTGTACTTTCTCATGAGTATTACTAAGGGTCCCGTTACCTACCAAAATGGGTAACCCCTTTGGAGAAGAAATTTCTCTTATTTTCGAAAGCCAACAACCCTACACATTAGCTTTATGATAATGATATGCTAGCTCCACCATCTACACTAGTTACTACACCTCTCACCATCTGACGTTCCTTTTGGATGAAGGTGGGCTACCACTCAATAGGTACTTTGATGATTTTGCAATCGGGTGCTTCTACTTAGTGTTTTTTGGCATTTAGTATGGATAAAGGGGTGATTTGGATGATAACCACTCAATAGTTACTTTCATCATTTTGAAATCGGGTGCTTCTACTTAATGATTTTGGGCATTTAGTATGGATAAAGGGGTGATCTGGATGATTACCACTCAACAATTACTTTCATCATTTTTTAATCGGGTGCTTCTACTTAATGTTTTTGAACATTTAGTATGGATAAAGGGGTGATTTGGATGATTGATTGATCTTGAATATAAATCCCTTCTCTCACCTTACTAGGGGGGTTAATTTTTAGCCTTAGTCTAGTAGGACCTCCCTTAAGGCCTTAAGGTTATAGGAGGGACACTACTTGGAAAACTTGGATTGAAATAGTATGTTCATTCTCCCTGACACCATACTTAATACTTTCCATGTCACGTTACAAACCCTTGATACCATCTCCATTCTTCGGGTCTAACTTGTCATTGGTTCATTGGGATTTGGCACTCTCTTATCCACATCCTTGAGTAGGGTAGGAAAACATTGCCTTGGATTTTGATGCAACTAAAATAATGGAAAAACATAATATGGCCACAATGAAAGTAAAGAAAATCAAAATGCAAAAGATGGCTAGGATATAAGTTAATGCATGGGAAAATACCTAACATGAGCTCTACCCTCCTCATTAGCCATCACTCAGTTCCTGAGCACTTGATGCTCCATCTCATTATAAGGAGTGCTTGCATGTCTCAACCTTAATGAGCGAAAACCACCTCATCTTAAGGGTTAAATTAAATGCTATATCATGAAGAACAAGTTTTGATCCTTGAGCTATGCACCAAAATACAAAACATTATAAAAAAGAAGTAAAAGGTGCACTAGAGAGGTGGAAAAGGTAGGCCATGTTATCCACCAAAAGTGGGGACCCCTCGGAGAGCTTTTCTCCTATTCATCTTCTTCTAGCCGACAACCAATAGCCCCTGACAGCCACCTTGTAGCCAGTGTGATGTGCCACTTTATCTCCGCTCCTTGCATCACTTATATGTTTCCTCGCCCATTTGTCAAGAGCATATGTTAGAAGGTGGGCAATCCAACCCAAAAGGTATGTTTTTCAATGTGCAGTGGGGTGCTTATGTTTGTTTTTCATTTGGACATCTTGAGCATGGATTATTGGGTGACTTGGAATCGTGGTTTTGTTCCCTCACCATAAATGGGGGGTTAATCTTCAATCCTAGTCTTGTGGGATTTCCCTTATTGGCCTATGGCTTTAGGAAGGGCACTACTTGGGAAACCCCGATTTTGGTAGCGTGGTCCCGTTTTCCCGTTCCACTTTTTTCACCCCCCTTCACACATTACAAGCCCTATGTAGAAATTTCTTGTTTTCCCACCTCGGTTTTCAGTTTCACCTTATTTCTCCTTTTAGTTAAATGCCCTTTCCCATATCCTTACATTCAACAACAGAAAAATAATTTTTTGCTGAAAACACAAATTCTGGAAAATTTATAGAATGCTGGAAAATGCAGAAATAAAAATCAGCAAGCTTAAAACAACCATTCAACACATTTAAACACTGAGATTTTTGGTCAACATGACCCTGGAAAAACCCCCTACAACTCTTGGGGAAAACCAGTTCGAAAGCTTCTCTTTTATTTTCTGAATATTGCTTTTTACAGTGAAATAGGAAAAACTCAGAAAAAATTCCAGCAACCAATTTACAAACTTATCTCGATTTCTGTGCTTGCACGGTGCCTCGAAAATTGTGCCAAATTAGCAACAACAGAAAACAGAAAATTTACAGCACCTTAGGACAACATTAAATGTTGTACGGCCACCTCAAGAAGCGTGCCGAAACAGCCGTACTTTGCTGTACGGACTGTACATATTTTGTACAGCAACCTCTCTCGAAATTCATGCCAAAAATCTGGGATGTGCTGCTGTCCTCTTCCTCGGTTTTTGTGCCAAAAATGACAGCCACCCTCTTCCTTGGAAAACGTGCCTGATTTTTGTGCCTTGAAGTGCGTGCTTGCTGATGTACCCTCTTCCTCGATTTCTGTGCCTCCTCACTTGGAAACACTACCTCTCCCTTGTTGTACGGATTTTCTGCCTCAATATGTGTGCCAATAAACGTTGTTGTACCTTTGCTGAAATCTCTTTACTGTTGCCCTCCTTCTTCTCACTGCTCAGAAAAATCTCCAGCTCTCTTTCTCTCCTTCTCCCAATCTGCTCATGAAAGAATGAATGACCTTTTCCTCCTTTCCCTCCTTTAACCTAACCCTAAGTGACTTTTGGGGAATCCCTAAATCCAATGGCCGAAATAGATTGAGATCTAGGGCTGAGATTAAATGCTCATTTAAATCTCACTTTCTATTTTTTAATTCACCCCACTTTAATAAAGACCCACTTAGTCATTTATTTCCAAAGTCACTTTTCCTTTCTAATTTTACATTGACTTTATTAAAGTCACTTTAAAATTAGACTTTAGTAGCTTTATCACTTAAAGTAAATTTAAAATTAGACTTTAGTAACTTTATCACTTAAAGTCACTTTTAAATTAGATTTGACTTTATAAAATTATAAAGTCACTTTAGGAGAAAAATTAAATTCTTTTGGACACTTTTCCCTAGGCCAAAGATCAAAGCCTTAGGGAACCACCTGTCCTCCGGTAACCAAATGTCAACACCCTATTTCACCATTTTCCTTCTTTGGGTCCATAGGGCACATGCCACTGACACACCCTCTCCCCTTCTCCACATATTTGGGTCACGCCTGGAAACATTGCCCTGGATGTCGATGCAACTAAAAGAAAATTAAAAGCATGTCGTGGCCACAAGCAAGAAACAAAAGAAAAAGAATATCATAAAATGCAAAAGATGGTTGGGACATTTAATATAGCACGTGGGCAAAAGTCAAGCATTTTGTGTTGTTGGAAGGTGGTTTTCATCATGGGGCAACTTATTTGGGGCCCGAGTCCATTAAAGGAACATATTACGCCCTACAGGTGAAGCATTGAGAGGCATGAGACTCATGTCGCTTACAGAGCATCATCCCACTCCATGGGCACCTAGAACACCCCAGTGATCTGCGCTTTGCCCCACAAAATTTCTACCATGCTTTGTCTTGTGAGGTCTCCTCCATAACCCTTGAGAGTTCATTAGGCTTTCCTAAACAAGGAAATTATAAAAAGAGAGGTTATTAGCATATAATACAAACACATCTTGATAAGAGAGGAAACCAAATATAAAAAATAATATGAGTAAGATAATTATCTTTGGTAAAATGGTGTGTTAGGATATTCCGACACATAGGAAATAGTTAAGAATAACTTAGTCTAGTGTAGAGTTAGGTAAAGTGTGTTTCTTTACCATGTACATTTGTAACTTATAATCCGACGGTCACGATTTGTAGTGATCTGACGGTTATTTCTCTCCTCGGTATTAATGACACTTGATCCGTGGCTTAACACCCGATTGGTCCATGATCTCTATTTAAAGAGCATGGAGGGTCATTTGTCCGGTAACCGTTTATGAGAGAAACATATGTAATTTTTCTTTTTATATTAATAAATTGCCTGAAGTGGTTGCGTTGGCTCAAATTGTTTCTCTCTTCAAGGGTTTTAACCACGTGATTATACTGGTGGACTGATTTGTGATCTGTTTGTGAGCGGTGACCTTTGGTTCTTGATCTAAGGAAATTACCTTGTAAATTCCTACATGGTATCAGAGCTATTTTGAGGGACGCATTCGTTGTTGATCAAAATTCGAAGCCGGTTTGACTGCATGCGACTACCGTTCTTTAGATCTACTATTTTTGAACATTTTCGGGCTTGGAGAACCGATCTGTTGTGTCCGGAGCATCTGTTATAGTGAGAAACGCCTTTTGTTTCATGCGAAAAGATTTCCGTTTGCCAAAGTTATGTCAGTTTAGATCTAGAGGTATAAAGTATCTGTTTTGCAGTTTTTATTTGTTAAAAGTTCTGCTTATTTCTTATTTCGGTTCCCTCTGTTTATTTCAGTTTAAGGTTTTATTTATTTTCTGGATCTATACTCTCTTCTCTGTGTATGCGCTTTGCTCTGCGTTGTGTGCGATCTCGGCAAATAAAAAATAGGAGGAAGGAATTTTTTTTTGCTATGTATGCTCTTTCCCCACGTCTTTGTGCGATCTCGGGAAATCAGAAATAGTGAAAAAATAGATAGTTGCCAGTAAGGCTAATCGAAAATCTAACATCCTGCCATAAGGCTTGCATTTTTTTTTTTCCTCGGTTTTTTGTGTTTTTTTGTGTAGCAAAAGGCATGCACACCGAAGAGTAAAAAAAAAAAAAAACCCTCCCCCTTCCTCCTTTCAAACATTTACAGAATCTTTTTACTATCTCACTTGGTGAAGAGTTTGTTTATTAGAACAGAGGTCTTGTTTCAAGTCTCTTTCTCAAACTTTTTTTTGTAAAAAGTTTTTGTTAAAGGGGCGGGATATTTTTTTAAAAGTTGAATTTCATCACCAAATTTCAAACCGTTCCCGTAACTATTCGGCATCTTCAACTCGTTTTCTTTTTAAAAAAGGCATAACTTCTTCATCCGGAAGCCGTTTTTCGAGCCGTTTTTTTTTAACCAGCCTAATTTTTCGAGATCTTTCCATTGGAGCAGTTAGTTTTAGCTTTTCTCAGTTTCAATTTTAAAAAAATGGAAAGTGCATGCCCGATTATTCTTACCAGCACCAATTATATCCAATGGCTACCTCACATGGTAGACTTAGAAGTAAAGGGCTTTATAGAATAGCCACAGGGCTAGAAATTAAACCTCCTGATGATGATAAAGTCGCTAAATGGGAAAATAAACAAGATCAAGCACGAGGGTTGATAGGAATGTCCATTGCTCAAGATCTTCGATTTCATATCGTTTACATTGACACCCCTCATGAAGCCCTGGACAAGCTAAATACTTTCTTTGGATTCAAAATCAAATCAGGGCCCACCAGCTTGAAAATGAGTGCTTACTTTGGACCCCAATAATTTCTCCTCTATTGAGGATTTTTTGTCCAAATTCAAGACCCTTAGAGTTCTTTTAGAAGGTTGTAAGGTCAAAAAGGAAGATGGTAGCCTCATCTATTGCATTCTTACTAAGCTTGGCCCTGCATACTCTGTATTTTTTTCCACCTTCCATTCCACTAGAGAGGTCATCATTTCTTCAGGAACCACCTACAAGAACCCATCTTTTGATGCCTTTTGCGATTCTTTGATAAGAGAACAAGAAAAACTCTTACACTTTGGTCTTTTCACTTCTGGAAACGCTTCTAAGAAAGCCATAGCAGCCCAACAACAATCATATCAAAAGAATCCCAAGAAGCAGTATCCTAAAAAGTATGGTCCGAAACCAAACAAGGGTCCTAAGCAATTTCAGCCGCAAACTGAAAAAGCAAGTCACCAAAATGATAAGGCAAATAAAAACAAAGGGAAGAAGACAGATAGACATTGCAACTTTTGCAATCGCGATGGCCGTATAGAGTCCAAATCTTTTAAGAAGATGGAAGCCTTAGAAGCAGCAATGAAGAAGCACAACATCAATTTGGAGCACTCTTCACCTTCATTTCCAGGAATGGCACTTTCTGCTTGTGGTTTTCAAGCATCAAGATCTAGTTATGCATTAAATGTATCTTCCTCTTCTCATTCTCATGAGTGGCTCATTGATTCTGGATCTTCTTATCACATGGCCAAAAATAAAGCCATGTTTTCTTCTTTAAATGATTGTAACACCAAACATATTTATGTTGGTGATGATAGATCTCTTAGTGTTGTAGGATCTAGAACCATTCATCTCGATAATGGTCAATTTAATGATGTACTATGTGTTCCTACCTTGTCATGCAACCTTCTCTTTGTTTATCAGATAACTCATTCAGGTGAAGGGAAAATAGTAGAATTCTCACCGCATGATGTTGTAATCAAGGACCTCAAATATCCTAAACATATTTTAGCTACTAACATTGCTGATGATTCCACAAGGTTGTATAAATTTGACAACTTTGGGTCATCATGTCTTCCCTCCATTTTTGTTGCTCATAATGATGAAGTGAGCAAACTTTGGCATGAGCGATTTGGTCACTTAAACTATCGCTCTCTTCAAACTCTATGTAAAGAAAATATGGTGACAGGTCTTCCTATGGTATCTTTCCGAGATGTTGTTTGCTCTGGATGTGTACTCGGAAAACAT
Organism: Pinus albicaulis; assembly: GCA_034641835.2. Lineage (NCBI taxonomy): Eukaryota > Viridiplantae > Streptophyta > Pinopsida > Pinales > Pinaceae > Pinus > Pinus albicaulis. The sequence continues at coordinate 1,467,175,881 of CM076581.1, forward strand.
CATCAGGATAGTTTTGATAAACATGCCTCTTGGCACGCTTCAGCCCCTTTGTAGCTTGTGCACAGTGATTTATGTGGTCCACTTCCTGTTGTTTCTTTCTCTGGTTGCAAGTACTTCTTAAATTTAATTGATGATTTTTCTAGATGCACTTGGGTATACTTCTTAAAACTCAAGAGTGAAGTTTTTAGCATGTTCTTTGCCTTTAAGGCCTTTGTTGAGAAACAATCTGGACATCCAATTCTTAAGTTAAGATCAAACAATGGAGGAGAATATGTTAACAACAAATTTATCAACTTCTGCACTGAGCATGGCATTCAATTGCAACATACTGTTCCATATACTCCACAACAAAATGGTGTAGCTGAAAGGAAGAATTGCACCTTAAAAGAAATGGCTAATTGTATGCTTCAATCTAAAGGACTTGGTCTCACTTTTTGGGCAGAAGCCATTAACTGTGCAAATTACATAGTAAATCGCACTCCTACTAATGTTTTAAAGAATATAACTCCAGAAGAAGCTTGGAGCTCAATCAAACCAGATGTAAGTCACTTTCGTGTTTTTGGAAGTGATGCTTGGGCCCATATTCTAGATGCGAAACATAAAGCCTTGGAACCTAAGAGTGAAAAATGTATTTTTGTTGGATATTCTAAAGATGTCAAAGGATATAGAATTCTTCAACCAAAATCCAAAAATATAATCATTAGAAGAGATGTAAAGTTTGATGAAAATATATCGGCCTGCGAACCTAGTTCGGCAGGTGTGCCACCTTTGGCCTGCGAGCCTGATTCGGCATATGTGCCACCTCTCTCTCTCTCTCTCTCTCTTCTATTTTTAATAGCATTCCTTCTAGTTCAGATGATGACAGCGAGGATGACAATCCTCCTCCAGCTCGTGAAATTGTTCCTTATACTCCACCGCTTCCAAGATGGGTCCGCTCTACTCGGGATGCAGTAGGTTCTCTTGCAGGTGACCCTGCCAATCGACGACGTACACGTTCTCAGTTCGAAAGAGCCTCTTTCTTATTGGCTCAAGTTCCAGAAAAACTTGATCCAGAAACCTTTGAAGAAGCTTCCGGTCATCCAGATTGGGATGAAGCTATGAATGAAGAGTATCGTTCCTTATTGGCAAACAATACTTGGGATCTTGTTCCTCTTCCAAAAGGAAGAAAACTTGTCAGATGCAGATGGGTTTACAAAACCAAGTTTGGACCAAATGGAAAAGTGGATAGACATAAAGCTCGTCTTGTTGCTAAAGGATTTTCACAAGTTTAAGGCATTGACTATACTGAAACCTTCTCCCCTGTTGCCAAAATGAATTCTATCCACCTTGTTCTTTCCCTTGCTGCCTCCTTTAAATGGGAAGTCCATCAGATGGATGTTAAATCCACCTTCTTACATGGAGATTTACATGAAGAAATCTACATGGAACAACCCCCTGGCTTTATCGAAAACGACTCTAGCCTTGTTTGTCGCCTTAGGAAGTCTCTCTATGGTCTCAAACAAGCTCCTTGGGCTTGGTATGCCAAAATGGATAGATTTCTATTAGATAATGGCTTTTCTAGGTGTGAAAGTGGGGAAGTCCTTCACCATCCTTGTTCTTTATATTGATGATCTTATCCTTACTGGTAGTAATCGAAACCATATAAACCATGTGAAGTCTAGCCTCAAAAAGAAGTTTGAAATGACAGACTTAGGACACTTGCATTATTTCCTTGGTCTTCAAGTCTTGCAATCCAAGGAAGGCATTACCCTCAGTCCAAGTATGCCTGTGATCTTCTACACCACTTTCACATGGAAGACTGTAAGCCAACCCCTTCTCCCTTTCAGTCCGGAGTCAAGCTTTCAATCACTTGTACTACCCCTGAAGTTGATGCTACCTTATATCGTCAACTTGTTGGTAAACTTCTATATCTAACCCATCCCCGTCCTGACCTTTCCTTTGTCGTTGGTCTTGTCGCTCGGTTTATGCACCAACCTCATGAAAGTCACTGGAAAGCAGCTAAAAGAATACTTAGATATATTCGAGGTACAATTCAGTTCAAGATTCATTACAGTGCAGGAGCATCTCCATTGTTGATTGGTTTCACTGATTTTGATTGGGCTGGTGACCCTGATGATCGAAAGTCTACTGCAGGATATGTATTCACTCTTGGTTCGGACCTATTACTTGGTCTTGTAAGAAACAAAGTGCCATCTCTCTTTCTTCAACAGAAGCAGAGTATCGTGGTGCAGTTGAAGCCAGCAAGGAAGCCATGTGGCTTCATCAGATCCTGTCTGAATTTGGTCTTCATCAGCAGCATCCAACTACACTTTGGTGTGATAATCAGAGTGCCATTCAACCATGTAAAGATCCAGTTCAGTATCAGCGTATGAAACACATTGAAATCCACATACACTTAATCAGAAAGCTCATTCATGATCGTGTTCTTGAAGTACAGTACTATCCAACCAATGATCAAGTAGCCGATATCTTTACAAAGGCTCTCACAGAAGCGAAGTTTACCAAACTTCGATCCATGCTTGGAGTTCAGGAAAGTTGTCATTAAGGGGGGATAGGCTCTAATGCCTTCTTCCTTCTCCTATTGTGTCACTTTTGTAAATCCTTCAATCCTATCCCAATTTGTTCTTAAGGGGGGATGTTAGGATATTTCGACACATAGGAAATAGGCTCCTTTTGTGTCACCTTTGTAAATTCTTCAATCCTATCCCAAGTTGTTCTTAAGGGGGGATGTTAGGATACTCCAACACATAGGAAATAGTTAAGAATAACTTAGTCTAGTGTAGAGTTAGGTAAAGTGTGTTTCTTTACCATGTACATTTGTAACTTATAATCCGACGGTCATGATTGTATGATCCGATGGTTATCTCTCTCCTTGGTATTAACGACACTTGATCCGTGGCTTAACACCCGATTGGTCCATGATCTCTATTTAAAGAGCATGGAGGGTCATTTGTCCGGTAGTTGTTTATGAGAGAAACGTATGTAACTTTTCTTTTTATATTAATAAATTGCCTGAACTGGCCGCGTTGGCTTAGGCCGTGGATTGTTTCCCTCTTCGAGGGTTTTAACCACGTGATTATACTGGTGTACTGGTTTGTGATCTATTTGTGAGCGGTGACCTTTGGTTCTTGATCTAAGGAACTTACCCTGTAAATTCCTACATGGTGACAACTCCCTCTTAATCCAATCTCAAGGGATACCTATAGCTTTATCAGAGCAATTCAAAAATGTTTTACCAAAACATGATAGACCTATAAGTACTAGAAATCAAAACATAAAGGAAAACAATTCAAAACTTAGAATAGAAGGATATGTAAGGGATAGAGTCCCTAAGATTCCCTAGCAAATAAGTCTTTACTTCAAATTCTTCCATCTTTTTCTTCTTTGGTGAACCTTCATTGACAACATTTGCTTGATCCCTATCTCTCCTTTAATTCCTTGGATTCTTAGTGTAGAGACCTTGTTTGTTAAATTCCTAAATTTTACACTTAATTTCAGAGAATTTCAGAGTTTTTGCTGGAGAGAAAGACTTAGCTAAATCAACTAACAGGGAATCACTGCTACAATTATCAGACTGTTAATGAATACATTCTAAAACATCCTTTCATCATAATTGAATCTAAACATATATCAATATAAGTCAGCAGTAATACGATTTGATGCAGAGCAGTAATGAAATTACTATTTTTGCATAAGGAACTAATCTATACATGGGAAATACCTGGAATATAGCAGATGATTTAATGGTGGCACTCCTTAGGCACTCCTCCTGTGATGCTGTGGGCAGATTGAACAGTTCACCGAAACAATATAATCCTCCCAGCCGATCTAGGAACAATCCTAGACCCAGAAGATCACTCTTCTGCCCCCGTGCTCAGAATCCCAAGAAGGATGAGACTCCCTTCCAAACACTTCGTATCCTTCAATCCTTTCTTTGGACAGAATGCATAATTTTCCTCCCAAGACCGTCCCCCACCTCTTTCACATCCTTTCCCTTATATTCCCTTTTTGAACACCGCCCCCAACTCCCGTAGATATTATCTCATTTATGAGGGTGGGTATGCATTTAAGGAGATATTATGTTCATTTAAGGAGATATTTAACTTAGAGATAAGGTTTTGGGGTTAAGTGCATGAAATATCCATATTGAATCCTTATCTAGTTACGTAGATGTGATGGCTTTATGTATTTTTAATTTGAATTTAATTTGTATTATGTTTGTTTTTAAATTAATTAATTTGCCTCAATTAAATTATATTATTATTTTATTGGCTCACCCACATATAATTTTTAACTAAATTATAATCTGATTTTCTTAAATAACACTCTCCCATGCATATGCAGATAGAGCGGTATACGTGTTAGGTATCCTGTTGATATTTCGTTATATCATGGCGAGATAAAATATATAGTAATATTCAATTCGTTATTCTTACTTAGGTAGGCTTAATACTAGTGCGGGGTATGCGATATAGGCATGTGTAGCTATCATATGCGTATGTCGTATACTCGCTAATGTTATCTTACTTATCAATTAGGAATGGGTCGTTACATACTTCCTCCCTTCAGAAAAACTTCGTCCCGAAGTTAGGGCTTCATATACTCATATCGATAATTATGTTTTTAGAGATTAGGTCACATGTGAGAAGGTTTGTATTTTAAGATTGAATTCCGTTTGAATATGCATTTTTTTTTTGTAATTTATTTGTTACTTCTCATCTCAACTGCATCTACAGACTATTCTAAAATCTTCCTATCCTTCCTAATCTCTTCCACTCTCATCCTATCCGTCCTCTACAGGAATATGACATGGCATCAGTTTTACTGATCCATTCATAGACCTTAAGGATATCAGCGTCGATTACATCGACCTGATATGCTTGTAGGCATCCGGCAGTCATCATCACACGTCTAGGGGAGCGTGACTCGCACAGTCCTCTCATGACTCCAGGTATTGGAGGATAAACAGTGGGCAACACCTCCACCCCTCCTAGTAGAACCAGGGTCAACACCCTATCATGGAATCACATGGAGTCTCAACGTTCTAGGATTCTGTCATCATGTCTATTGTTTCGGTAACCTGTGTTCTGCGAAGTAATCACTGGTACACGATCTGCAATTTAAACACTCGTACACACATTACCGCATATGCATTTATATGGTTCATAACAAATTGTTACCCATATAACAATCTCTACATATTCCAAATATATTGCTATCTATGATATTGACCCTAGAGCTTATATATCATATTTGGTTTAAAACATTTGTCCATGTATGTATCAATATGTCTAATACAATTTTACGTTTAGATACTGCTTCCGTTTAGTTCATACATGTTCCATCTATGATGCATTTGTTTTAACTATTTTCAATCTGTATACCAATATGTATTTTCATATTTAAAATGTAGTTACTCTTCTATTTCCTTTCCTTCAATCATATTTGAAATGTAATGAAATATATTAATAGATAGTTTCATCTAGAATGTTTAATCTATGATTCCATATTCTCGCAATGTTAACTTAAATGACATATTGCATATCGGTGTCCATGCATCAGTAAATTCTAAACAAACAACATATATCTTGTATCAGTAAAGTGAAGTAGCATTTTATCTTTATGAGTATTCATGTATCAGCAAAGTAAAAACTCATCTTTACGTAGTATTTCAAAGTTTCAAGTATCAAAATAGAGCAGTCATATACATAAAAGTTTTCAGTTCTCAAAATTTAGCATAAGCTGGGGTAATTCTGGCAAAAAGTCTCAACATCCTCCCAAGTCACTGATCCAGGACTATACTTGTCCCACTGGACTTTCACTTGGTCTATCCGGCGGTTCCTGAGCTGTCGAACCCTACGTTCCAGAATATGTAATGGTTCGACCGTTAGGGTTCCCTCGTCCGATACCTGCAGTTCCTTCCATTGAAGGTCATGAGATTTATCAGCAATGTAGTGTCGTAAGGTAGATACATGAAATACATTATGAATTTTGTGCAGGTGGGGTGGCAGTGCAAGATGATAAGCGACAGGTCCAACTTTTTCCAGGACTTCAAACGGTCCTATAAACCGGGGGGATAATTTTGTCCCCCTCCCAAACCGAATGGTGCTCTTATTTGGTCTGATGCGGATGAAAACCTGATCTCCTACCACATAGCTTCTATTTGTCCTGTTAGTGTCCGCATAACTTTTCTGTCTATCCTGAGCCTCTTTTAACCGTTGTCTAATCAGTTTTACTTGATCCTCCATCTCTTGGATCAAGTCTGGTCCGACGATTACTCGATCTTCTAACCTGTCCCAACTCAACAGCGTTCTGCAAGGTCTTCCGTATAATGCTTCAAATGGCGGCATCCCGATTGAGCTGTGATAGCTATTGTTGTAAGCAAATTCTACCAAGGGTAAGTACTTTTCCCAGCGTGACTGTTGGTCTATAACATACATCCTTAGCATATCCTCGAGTACTTGATTTACCCTTTCTGTCTGTCTATCGGTCTCAGGATGATAGGCAGTACTCAAATTTAACTGAGTTCCCAATGCCGACTGCATACAATTCTAGAACCTTGATGTGAACTGAGGATCTCTGTCGGATATGATTTTCTTAGGTACTCCATGAAATCTGATAATTTCATTTATGAATACCCGTGCTACTTTAGCTACTTCATAAGTATCTCTTACTGGGATGAAATTGGCACTTTTGGTCAATTTATCCACCACAACCAAAATGGCATTATGTTTTTTTTGCGTAAGAGGCAGTCCAACGATAAAATCCATAGAAATTATCTCCCATTTGGTCATAGGGATGTCATGAGGTTGTAAGAGACCTGCTGGGTGACGATGATCAACTTTTACCTGCTGACATTCAAGGCACCTAGCAACAAATTGGACAATGTCGTTTTTCATACCTGATGAGAAGAAGAGTCTCTTAGTGTCAGCATACATCTTCTTTACCCCAGGATGTGCACAATATACTGCCCGGTGTGCTTCCTTCAAGATGGTGTTTCGGAGATTCCCACTATCTGGTATATACATCCTTCCAAGGAATCGTAGAATTCCGTCCTCTTCCAAATCATACCCTTCGAACTTAGGTTCCTTCGAATGGTTGCTTTCGAGCCCCGACCTTACTTTTAAGTACTAACTATCTCTTACAAGATGTTCAAGCACTTGATTTTTCAAGTTCACCTTGATAGGTACGAGGGAGAAGATTCGAGGTCTTCTACTTAATGCATCTGCTACAACATTCTCCTTCCCTTTGATATATGAAATCACAAAATCGTATTCGCTTAGGAGTTCACTCCATCGTCTTTGTCTTGCATTCAAGTCTCTTTGGGTGAATAAATACTGCAAACTTTGGTGGTCACTTTTAAGCACAAAGTTTCTCTCCACCAAGTAATGTCTCCACATCTTTAAAGCTAAGACCACCGCGGCTAACTCCAAATCATGCGTGGCATAAAGTTCTTCATGTGTTTTTAATTTTCTAGAAGCGTATGCTATTACGCCTCCTTCCTGCATCAATACTGCGCCTAACCCTTGCTTAGATGCGTTGGTACACACGGTAAAGTCTTTATCCATATCTGGTACTCGCAAAATCGGTGCACTAGTCAATAATCGTTTAAGTTCAGAAAAAGCTTTATCACATTCCTCAGTCCATTCATACTTAACACCCTTATGCTGAAGGTTTGTGATTGGTTTTGCAATTTTGGAGAATCCCTTCACAAACCTTTGGTAGTAACCTGCTAAACCCATAAAACTACACACTTCATGTGCATTCTTAGGTATCGGCCACTCCCTGATTGTATTTACCTTTTCAGGATCTACAGAGTTTCCTTCGCCTGATATGATATGACCTAAGTAATGGATTTCCTTCTGAAAGAAAGCGCATTTGGATAATTTTCCATATAACTTGTGCTCTCTGAGACAAGATAACACTATCCGAAGATGCTCTTCATGATCCTTCTCATTCTTAGAGTAAATGAGAATATCGTCCAGGAAAACTTGTACAAATTTGTCGAGATATTTGCGGAGAACGCTATTCATAAGGTTCATGAAGACTGCAGGTGCATTGGTCAACCCAAATGGCACCACAATGAATTCATAATGCCCGAAACAAGTTCGGAATGCAGTCTTAGAAACATCACTTTTGCTAATTCTGAGTTGATGATAACCCGATCGCAAATCGATCTTTGAAAATACTGTAGCTCCCTTCATTTGATCAAAAAGGTCGTCAATGCGAGGCATTGGATACCTATTCTTTACCGTGGCTCGGTTCAAATCTCGATAGTGCACACACAGTCGCAATGAACCATCTTTCTTCTTGACAAAGATTACAGGAGCACCCCATGGTGAAACACTGGGTCGAATGTGCCCTACATCTAACAGTTCTTTCAGCTGTATTTGCAATTCTTGAAGTTCTGGGGCAGTCATTCGGTAAGGAGTTTTAGATATAGGTTCCGTACCGGGTTTCAATTCAATGGTGAGGTCTAGCTCTCTCCGAGGAGGCAGTCCAGGTAGTTCCTTTGGAAAAACATCCGGAAATTCTGACAGAATCGGATACTGATCTAAGGAAGGCCCTTTTTATGCGCTTACCATTTGAACGGCATACACCTGACAACCTTTCCTTAAGCACCGTTTCATTTGCATAGCTGAGATGAAACGCAAGGATACTTTTCTCTTAATACCTTGAATTTGGATTGTCTCTCCCACATCGTTTAAGCAAAGTATTGTTTTCCCGGAACAATCTACCCATGCTCGATGAGACTCTAACCAATCCATTCCTATCAGCGGGTCGTAAGTTCCTAGGGCCGTGACATAGACTTTTGGTTTGGTCAATCAGACTCCTAGATCAACTTTGCAATCCTCCACACTTAATTCTACGGATTGAAGGTCTCCTGAAGCCATTTCTCCCTGTCTAAAATCATCCTGTTTGCAGGCTGCCAACCCACATTTATTCAATGCATAAGATGAAATAAAACTATCAGTAGCTCCAGTGTCAAATAAGATTTTGAGTTTTATTCCGTTGATAGTACTTGAAGATTCCACTACCGTGGATTGATGTGCTGCTTGGTTGTTGTTAACAACAACATGGATTCTATGATTGCTTTGGGCATCTGATGATGGTTCTTTTCCTGTTCGCTGAGAGTTCTCCAGACAATCACGTCGAAGATGAGGTCCTCCACACCCCCAACAGTCCACTCGGGTTAGTCCTTTTGCGTTTGACTGAGAAATCCTCGACCAAGAACTCTGTCCCCTGGTGCTGCTTCCTCTCCCATTCCTTCCTCGATTACCAGTCCCTCAAGACCTCCACGTACTGATGTTTGAGGACCTGGAAGCTATTGCATTTATGGTCCTGGGAGCTCCTGCCCCCGCTCCTCTTGGAGTAAATCTGTTACCATAAGGAGGTGGTCTCAAGTTATTTCCTCGGAAGAAATTTCGGGGAGTTCTTCCTGTAAATGCTTGCGGTATTGGTTCAGCTGGCCTGAAATCCCTTTTTATCCCCAGATGTTCTTCTGCATAACGAGCACATTCAACCGCCTCTGCCACCGTCGGTGGCTTCCACATTCTTACCATGGCTCTGATCCAAGGATTTAATCCAAATACGAAATGCTCGGCCTGGCGTTCATCCGTGTCTAGATAAGGAACATATTTCACAAGTTCCATGAACTTTATCTCGTATTCTTCCACGGTTTACCACCTTGGGTTAGAGTATGGAAGGCTCCGGCTTGCTGCTCTTGAAAGAAAGGCGGTAAGTATTTCGCACGGAATCGGTCCACAAACAACTCTCAAGGAACGGTATCTGAAGTGAGATGTAGCTGTTTTTCCATATTCCCCCACCAAATCAGAGCATTCCCCCTGAGTTGGAATACAACGATCTTTGTTTTAGAAGTTGAAGAATATTCTCTTAATGCGAAGCATCTAATCATCCCTTCCAACCATGCTTCGGCATGTTCTCCAGCTCGTCCTCCAGAGAATTCCGAGAGTTTAATCTTTTGCAGTTCCCGTGAAATATCTTCTCTGTGAGGTTTGTCATCAAAATCCTTCAGCCTTTCTGAATGTCTTTCCTCTGAATGACGTCGCTCCTCCTTATTCCTGGTCGACTGCAACCCTTTCAAGGTTTCCATAATGGCTTCTAAAGAGCTCATGATGCAGGCCACCTTGCAATACCCAAAATCTCTCCCATTCTATGGATATAAAAACGCATCTTCAATAAATGCCCAAATAAAACTTCAACTCTGGGCAATTTCATAAACTTTTCAATTGCGGAAGCTCTTTCTTAACATATGGTTCAAAACCATAAACCCATCAATCTACTTTTCATGTGATTGAACCCAACTTCAAATAGCATTCGAAACCTTTATAAAAGTTTCATAAAAGACTTTAACCAACCATTAGTTTCATTGCTTAATTTCCAGGCTTTTATAATTAAAACCCTATTGCTTATCATTAGCCATGCACTCATTTCTTAGATATTTGCCAGTTGACATTAAAATTTCCAACGCTAACAACACACATGTATTATGTCAACTCACCTCATATGGTCCACCATACCTTACCCAATCGATCACTGCAATGTGATTCTGACCAGCTATGGACTGCGCCTTCGTGGCATTCAAAGATTTGTCCCAATCTCAACACTACAGTTTCTGCTGCCTCGGTATTTTAATCGATTCACAATAGACTGAGTTTTAAAACAAGAGTCTGCGCCTCTTATATTATTGCGCCCATGAGACTTCACCGCCTCTTCGACTGATTTCGAAATCACTTTCTCTTCCTACATTCCTCCATAGTTTACACAGAGTTTTTAAATAAATCTCTGCGCCTTTGCTCTTCATATTTTCCCACTGTACTTCAAGGCTCGGGACCTGCGCCTTTCACACAACGCCTCAACAATACATTCAAATACAGAAACCAAGTTAATATTAAAATCGATTTCATCATTTCGGCAAACATAACCATGCCGCTTCCATATAATTTGCAACGTAATTGCCAATCTGTTCTGGTTCTGCGTTTAACAATTCAGGCTACTGGAACGCTACCATTCAATACTCTTTTCTCAACGTTTGAATTTAACTCACTCTCCTCAGACCATCTCTACACAGGGATTAGAATTTCGGTTTCATGTTAATGCTGTCTATTTGAATTAATTCATCGATTCTTCAATACAGCTATACCGACAACGTAGCCAAATAGCCGTAGATAATACAGCACAACCGGATCCTATGCACACACGTTGGTTGGACATTTAGATTTGAATCAACGCAGGGTCCTCATACAAATCAGTTTTGTTAATTTGTTCACCATTATGACTTTATAAGTCCATTTGTCTGCAATACCAAGCCGTGGTGTCTGATATAATCAGTCACAGCGTTTTCTCATTCAATTCATGCACAATTATACCATAATACCTTTAAATTGCAATCGATCCTCCACCAACAGGATCAAAACGCAATGATTCTCTGTTTTAACTAGCGCCCAACACAATTTCAGAATAGAAATGAAAATCGATCCCAATTGGATCTGGCAATCATAAATTGGTTTATTGCTGTATCACATACCTCTTGTTTGTAAGTATGATGAAGCCCTCTCATAGATTGTAGCCGTTCCACCGTTTGCACTTACAGCAACCCACACGATCTTCAACAGATTCACTCACAACTGTGTATTTTAACTCTGTTCTAAACATGATCCAATGCTTTTATTCTCCAACGAACTTCGCCGTCGTACCTTATGAGCTCCGTTCAACTGTGCGAATATTCACAATTCATATTGTATGCTTTTTAACATATGTAACCCTCAAAAGATACAATTCGAAGCATAAGATCAATATCAATTAAAATCGATTCTTCCCAAATATACAGATTTCACAGAACTCAAACATCTTCCTACTAAATTAGACCAAGAATATATCTATTTCACACAATTTTCAAAACAATTCCTCATCGATATTTATAAAGGAAAAAAACCTTCTTGGTCGATGGCTAGATTTTCAAATCAATGGCCTTTTTACAATCTGCCCGAAGGCTTCCAAGTGGAACCCTTGCTCTCTCCTCTATTTCTCTATGCACACTCTCTCTGATCTTCAATGCCTTTGAGGCTTGATAATTTATACAATTTAAAATGATCTAATTTAAGTTCAATCTCTTCAACTTCTCAACAAAATCCTAAAATCACTCTTGAATCCCTAAGGATCCTCTCTCACCCATAATTAATGAAACTAATTTCTAAATTAATATTTAGAAAAATCTCTCATCCCTTTACATCCTCAATTGACCAAATTCTCTCATATTCTCAAACATTTGAGAATTATTTACAATATTTAATTAAAAATACATAAAACCCACTCAAATCATTCATAAAAATCTAGCTCTTCTAAAATCTTAAAAACCCCTAAGTTTCAATAAAATACAAAGTATTTCTCTTTACCTAATGCTCCTGCATCAGCTCATCACAGTGGTGAGATCGGGTGGAGCAACCGGTGCTGACGGCGATCTTGATGGTGGTGAAGGTGATGGTGAAGGTGGAGGTGGCGGCGATGCATTTCGCTGGCACTGCCGCCTTTGGTACGTGTTAAACATGGTAATTTTTCCTGAAATACATAATAATAAATTCATGAGGAGTGGATAAATTTTCAGATGACAAAATATAATTTTCGTAAGATTTGAGCTGGCATACGGGTATAGTTCTTTTGCTATTTTACCTGCAGGCAGGTCTTACTGGTACCGAGGTCAAGGAGGGTGGCAACGCGACCTCCTTGTCCTATGCAGGGTATTTTATGCGTACTACTCTAGAGTGAAATGCAGGGGTTATCATAGATCATAGTGTTGGTTCGAAAATTGTCTAGAATGTTCTGTCCTAGATGCAGTTTATAGGAGTTAGAAGGTTTTACTGACTTTCTGTTACTTATGACTACAAACAATACTTAGATTCTAACCAGTTTAAATTCTCGTTTTGTTACTGTGTTATTACGCTGTTTTAACTTCATAAAACACAATCTTATAAACCTGAATCCTCCTTCAAATAAACGAACATTTGACTTTCTTTTATATAATACTTTCTTTTATATGATACACCCTAATAGAAGCGTTGCCCTAATTTAGATATCGACTCTAATGTGCCATAATTTAAATTTTTTTTTTTTTTTTTTAACAAAACTTTTCTAAACCCTCTACTTTATCATAAAGTTTGTCATCCTAACTTAGATGTAAATGAAACATACGTTTCAACTCTAATATGCCATACCTCATTATAAATTATTTATTTTTATTTACAGTTGGCCAAATATCAGATTTAGTTCTGAGTTTCGAATTTAATAGACTAATTTTTTTTTTTTTTTTAATGGTGGAATATTAATTATTATTTATTTCTTTAAACCCAAAGATCTAAATCTAATTTTCAATGGTAGAGCATATTACTAATGGTGGAATATTAATTCATTTGCAAACCGCAAGTCATATCAGTTGGCATATATATTAAATGGCGTATGGAAATTTTATACGCTGTGGCTATATAAACCATGGACTATATTTATTGTAAAGTTCGAAATCTGGTGGCGTAATGTTCCGTTTCAAAATTAAAAGGCTGAATAACTTATAACTTAGACTAAAACACGTTTACCAGGTTTTGAATCGGTGAGCAGCTCGTTGGTAATGGCGTGGCGTTGAGTATTGGAGGTGGGGTCTCGGAGTCAAACCCCGACCTTGACCCTCGTTACAATGGTTTGAGTATATATATTTTATTGGCTAACTTTCTTTTGGAGGGTCGGCGGTTCAGAACTCTGCCCGACTCCTCCTTCCCTACGACGGCCATTACGCTGTATATAAAACAAATTTTAAAATGCGCATTTTATATATATTTTATTTTTACGGTTAATTTCACCATATCTTCTAATTTCACACATATACCATTCCAAAGTGGCATATCGGCATATTTTGTAAACCCAAAGTCCGCAACATCATATGCCATGGAATTTTTTTAAAATATAATTAAATTACAGTGGAGCTCATAAAGTAACGGCGGCAAAGTTTATCATTGGGGCTTGTTTAAATTTGGATGTTATATCTATATTCGGGCGACAGGTCACATTTTGGGGCATAGACTTTTAGACACGCAGCCATAGAGGTTCCATACCCGTCCCAACATTCGATAGCGTGGCTTCTCCATGAATACACACCAATTTAGAGTGTTTTGACAGCAATCTGAATGTGACCCAGATGGCACTTCACGACTACGTTATTTCCCTTAAATTTTCCTATGCCGGCACCTATAATATTCGGTCTTTTGAAGAGTAATAATAACCAGAATGACAGCAGTGTTGATATCAAGACTTAATGTTCTGAGTTTCGCATAGCAACATTCTGAGTTTAAGGGTTAGAGCCTGAGGTATATTGCTATGGATCTGAGGCTACAAGGATTTCCACGATGTATGGTCTCAGTAGTAGCTCTTAGTTGTGACACTTGAATATGATACTTGGCATAGAAATCTTGGCTTAACTACAAATCATTATTGTTTCTCTGCACTATCTTCATCCAACTCATCAACACTTATGTATGGGATTTCAACAGAAGTATTGGCACCCCTCCGTAATCTTGTGCATGTATTAGCGTTGGCAACTCAGTAGTCTCGGCACATATACCCAGTGTGAAGTGTATGGTATTGTATGATTATGGCCTCATTAGGTACAACATATGAATGGTCTCTCGACATTTTAGTGTATGGTCTCACTTTAACACAGAAGTATCATGGATATGTACTCCAATAGTAGCATCTCTATATACAACAATATTGACATAATTGTACAGAGATATTAGACCTTAGTTCAGTTATTTATATCTGACATCTCTCGCATTACAATCTTGGCATCCTTGACGTATGGTTTGATTCATCAATTCATATTTCGGTCACTCGTATGATTTGGTTCTGATGTGGCGTGCACTGGATTCTCTGTCCTATGGCACACTCATGACATTGCTCTTCATATATAACTTTATGGATGTTACGAATGGCTTGATTGGTATAGTAGTCTCTCACAGGAGTATGGCCTGATATCATTCCAGAAGAGACAAGCCATGTACTTACTCATTCGCTGGGGAATGTCAACTATGCAGATGAGAAAAGTTTTGGTTAACCAGTCAACTTGTGCCATATTAAATCTTTTTCTTGATTTTCAAATGCAAAATTTTTGAACTTGCAGGTTTGGCTGGTACCCATGATTCATGGTATCCTCAAATTAAAGGCTTAACAGGGGTTGACATTCCAAATGAAGAAAACGTAGGTCACACAAAGGATAAACATGGAGATGAAGCAGAATGTTCGACTGATGAATCACATAGCTCTAGTTTTTCGGATTCTCTAAAAATGCCAGAGTTTTTGGTTCATAACAAGGATGAAGAAATATCCTTGAAGAACTCTATCCAGGTCTGCTCTTTTGACAACCGGGGTGTTGGAAAAAGCTCTGTCCCAAAGGATTAATCCTATTTATACGTGAGTTGCATACTATCCTTACCAAGGCAAACATATTCCAGTGTAAAATGAAAAGTAAATATAGACATGAGTTTGTCAGTTGATTGTTTCTTCTTAGAAGAAAATGTTATCATTTTTGAATACCTATCTGTTTTAAGGATTCATCTAATCATCGATTATTGATGTTGTTTTGGCAATCTTAAATCAACTATCTAGAGTATACAATTTGGCATAGGGTCAATTGATACCCATTTCAATTATAACTGCTATCTTGGCTTCGTTCCTTTTTGCCTATTAAGTGAAAAGTAAATATGAGTATTGTATCAAAGACGAAATTGCTTTGTATATTTGTATATTAAAGTTGGATTGCTTTTGTCCTGTACAGGTTATGCAACAACATAAATTGCCAAAAGAGCTCATTGTTTGTAATGTTACACAGTATTTTCTGAAACCAGTCAATACTGGAAACCTCATCATACCTCTTCTACTAGGTTTATCTCGATTACTAGAGCTTCTATCTCATTCTTTCAACAATAATTTCGGTGAAAGACTCTTAGAGCACCTAAAAAGGTGTTAGGAAAAAAAAGTTTGATAAGAAACAAAATCCTGGAATACTGGTGAGGAACCAGTAATTGTTGCAGTTTAGTTATTGTATAAAAAGTATTTGTTTATGCAGTTTATGATCTGTAATAACGTTTGTCCTCTTTAAATTTGGAACAACCAGAGGCTGGTTTACACAAGCAGCTTTTAAATTTGGAACAACCGGAGACTGGTTTACACAAGCAGCAGCTTATAAATGAATTTTTAATGGGCCTATAAGGTCGTAAGAGGGTTTGAATCAACCTCTGATACCATATGTAGAGACCTTGTTTGTTAAATTCCTAAATTTTACACTTAATTTCAGAGAATTTCAGAGTTTTTGCTGGAGAGAAAGACTTAGCTAAATCAACTAACAGGGAATCACTGCTACAATTATTAGCCTGTTAATGAATACAGTCTAAGACATCCTTTCATCATAAATGAATCTAAACATATATCAATATAAGTCAGCAGTAATACGATTTGATGCAGAGCAGTAATGAAATTTCTATTTTTGCATAAGGAACTAATCTATACATGGGAAATACCTGGAATACAGCAGATGATTTAATGGTGGCACTCTTCAGGCACTCCTCCTGTGATGCTGTGGGCAGATTGAACAATTCACCGAAACAATATAATCCTCCCAGCCGATCTAGGAACAATCCTAGACCCATAAGATCACTCTTCTGCCCCCGTGCTCAGAATCCCAAGAACGATGAGACTCCCTTCCAAACACTTCGTATCCTTCAATCCTTTCTTTGGACAGAATGTAGAATTTTCCTCCCAAGACCATCCCCCACCTCCTTCACATCCTTTCCCTTATATTCCCTTTTTCTCCACCGCCCCCAACTCCCGTAGATATTATCTCATTTATGAGGGTGGGTATGCATTTAAGGAGATATTATGTTCATTTAAGGAGATATTTAACTTAGAGATAAGGTTTTGGGGCTAAGTGCATGAAATATCCATATTGAATCCTTATCTAGTTACGTAGATGTGATGGCTTTATGTATTTTTAATTTGAATTTAATTTGTATTATGTTTTTTTTTAAATTAATTAATTTGCCTCAATTAAATTATATTATTATTTTATTGGCTCACCCACATATAATTTTTAACTAAATTATAATTTGATTTTCTTAAATAACTGTTAAATTTGGACAACTAGGTCCAAACTCCATGTTATGATGCTCAGATTAAGAGGCTAATATTTTTGTTGGATTCCTCTTTCGGAGAGGTGTAAAATCCATATAAAATATGTCTTAATCCGATGAGCAGAACATTTATTTTGAATTTATTATTCTTAATAAATTATATGTGCAGTGTCGGCCTTAAGGTTTCACACCTCACAGATGTCACACACCCCAATGATGGATATAAATACAAGAAAGTTGGAGAGCATTTCATCACAACACAACTCACATCTTCCTCTCTCATCCGATTTAGTACGAGCTCCGGAGGACGCAGTTCACCCCACACGTGTGAAGGAGAAGAAGGACAAATCAGATTTCGGCCGAGTCGAAGGGACGACCTCGCAGCTAGGTTTTGCAGAAAGACCGCCGTTGACTTTGGTCAACGCATGGTCCAATCGGGCCGAAATTTGGGTGGTGCATTTTGGAAGGCCGTACGGCCGACTGCTTACGTAAATTGCAGGCTGGCAAGGACTAATCTGACCCGCGTTGACTTTTAGCTTGCTGCCCTGCGTTGACTTTTTCTGGACAACGTTGACTTTTTTTTGGAGTTGACTTGGGTTGACTCGTTTGCTGATTGGAGGACTGTTGTGACACATTCTGGGTTGGCTGACCAAGGAGACTTTGCTGGTTGAAGCATCCTGTTGACCGCCGTAACGCACCACCAAAATTTTCTGTTTCTGGTTTGTCTTCTATAAGATTCACTTATATGTTCTATCTGCATTTTACTTAACTATTTGTGTGATTGCTGTAAGAAAAGTAAAGTTGCTCCAAGCATAGAACATCTACAAAAATTTACATGGTATCAGAGCGGAGGTGAAGACAAACTCTATCTTTAGCAATCACCACCGGAAGAAATGGGTTCCACAAGTCTTGAATTCAAGGAGAATGACAAGCTGACTGGAAGGGATGACTTCCATGCCTGGAAGATGATATTAGATCTCAAATTGGAGGACCATGATCTCTTGGATCATGTGCTGGGTAAAATTCAAGAACCTCCATCCAATGCTACCGCTGCTGTTAGAAACAAGTATAAGAAGGGAGAGATCAAAGCAAAGCTGATGATCAAGGAATCCATACATAAGAGCCTGGTTGCCTATATATCTGAACTAGGCACATCCAAGGAGATGTATGACAAATTGATCCTTATGTTCAAGGTAAACAATGTGAACCAAGTGCTATTCCTCAAGAACAAGTTGAAGAATATGAAGAAGGGCCGTGATGAGTCTATTCAAACTTTCTTTCTGAAATTGACCGAAACAAGGAACAATCTGCTAGCTATTGGGGAGACAATAGCTGATCGTGAGATGGTTCTCACCGCACTTGGAGGACTCCCATATGAATGGCAAGTATTCACAACTACCATTCTCAACAACAATACCATTCCTAACTTTGATGAGCTTCTGTCTAGATGTATGCAAGAAGAAACAAGGATGAAGGAATTCGATAATGACAGAAATGCTGCCTATGGTGCTCATTCTCGAAAGAAGAACTTTGGTGGTCCTAAGGACAAAGGAAGAACGAAGGCTCAAGAAAAGAAGGGCAAGTGTTTCACTTGCCATAGGCCTGGTCACTATGCTAGAGAATGCCCCTTTAAGAAGGATTCTCCCGATAGTGATGATAACAACAACAACCGAAGGAATGGGAATCGAAGAAATGACAAATCCAAAGGAAAGAGGAAGGCTCACTTTGGTGGAAACAATCAACCTTCTAAAAGGTCCAGAAATACCAGGTATGAGGAGTCTAATGTTGCTGATAAAAGAAATGAGTATATTCTTGTATCTGCTCTCTCAGCTGCATCTCCGCCCGACACTATGGATGTCTGGCTAATCGATAGTGGTGCCTCAAGACACATCACCGGATTCAAGGAAGCACTTTCCGACATGGTTGAAAGGGATACTAATCTAGAAATTATCCTTGGGGATAATGCCACTTATCCTGTGAAAGGGACCGGGACTGTGACCCTCCACTTGTCTCAAGGACAAGTCCTCCGTCTACAAGATGTACTCTATGTACCCAAATTGAAGAAGAACCTTGTGTCTGTATCTGCCATGGAAGACAAAGGATTCAATGTAACTTTCTCTGATGGAAAGGTGCTCATGTGGAAGAAGAGCTTCAAGGAAGCTATCTCAATTGGTTTGAGAGTTGGTACACTCTACCAGGTTGGAGGGAGTCCGTTGGGAGCTATGACTTGTGATACTATCCGACAAACCGAACTATGGCACCGAAGATTTGGACACCTTCATTACAAGGCCCTTCCCGAAGCAAGGAAGGTGGTGACAGGGATGCCTAATTTTGGAAATAATCATGAAGGTGTATGTAAGGGCTGTGCTGAAGGAAAACATACAAGGGGACCTTTCCCCTCAAGTGTCACAAAGACATCTGATATATTGCAACTGGTCCATTCTGATCTATCTGGTATGTTGCCTGTAACATCCCTGGGGGGATGTTCTTACTATATGACATTTACTGATGACTTCTCTCGCAAAACCTGGATATACTTCTTGAAGAAGAAGGATGAGGCTTTCATGTGGTTCCGTACATTCAAAGCCTTGGTGGAAAATATGACCGGAGAGAAGATCAAGATTTTGAGGACCGACAATGGCACTGAATATGAGTCAAATGAGTTCAAAGACTTTTGCAGAGAAGCTGGCATTAAGAGGGAGACTACCATTGCATATACTCCTGAGCAGAATGGTGTTGCTGAACGCAAGAATAGGACTATTGTGGAAGCTGCCCGTGCCATGCTATGTGACCAGGGTCTACCGAAGTTTCTGTGGGGAGAAGCTGCAAATACTGCTGTGTACATTCAAAACCGATGCCCTCATTCCGCACTGGACTCCAAAACTCCCGAAGAGGTTTTCTCCGGTAAGAAACTTGATGTCTCACATTTTAGAATTTTTGGATGTCCTGTCTATTTTCATGTGCCGAAAGAAAAGAGAAGTAAGCTGGATGCTACTGGGAAGAAAGGAATGTTTGTGGGCTACAGTGAGACTTCTAAGGCCTATAGAGTCTATGTACCCGGTCAAAGGGAAGTAGAGATAAGCCATGATGTCACCTTTGACGAAGATGCTTCCCTGAAGAAAGTAGTAGATCTTCCAAGATCTGGAGAAAATCATGAAGAAAGGCCTGGAAATCTGGAAGAACCGTAGGATGAGACAATGCCTGATATTGAAGGACCAATGGACCCTATTGATCCATCTCCTTCACTGGGAAAGAGACCATCATGGCTCAGGGACACCCTCGAAGATGCTGAGGGTCATGCTGCCCCAAGGGGGACATTCCGAGAAAGCAAGAGGCCGTGTAGATACCAAGGGTATCTAGCTGCCATGAGTACTATTGTACAATCTGAACCTGGATCTTTTGAGGAAGCCGTAAAGCATCAAGTTTGGAAGGATGCTATGCACGAAGAATATGAGTCCATAATGAAGAATGATGTCTGGGATGTGGTCCCGAGACCGAATGACAAATCTGTTGTCACCGCGAAATGGCTCTACAAGATCAAACATGGATCTGATGGGAGTGCTGAAAAGTTCAAGGCAAGGTTTGTTGCCCGTGGCTTCTCTCAAAAGGAAGGAATTGACTATGATGACATATTTGCACTTGTGGCACGATATACCACCATTCGATCAATCATAGCCCTTGCTGCTACGCAAGGATGGAGTCTTCATCAGATGGATGTCAAGACCGCTTTTTTGCATGGTGCAATAAAGGAAGAGGTGTATGTAGAACAACCTCTGGGATTTGAAGTTCAAGATCGAGACACTTATGTCTACAGGTTGAAGAAAGCCCTCTATGGGTTAAAGCAAGCACCCAGAGCTTGGTATGAGAGGATGGATAGTTACTTGATGAAGCTGGGCTTCACTCGAAGTAATGCTGATCCGAACCTTTACTTCAAGGTTGTGCAGGGGAAGCCTCTCATTCTAGTATTGTATGTGGATGACTTCTTCCTGACAGGTGCTGACCCTCTCATTCATCAATGTAAGAGGGAGCTCGCTGCTGAGTTCGAGATGAAGGACCTAGGACTGATGCACTACTTCCTAGGCCTGGAGGTCTGGCAGAGACCTGGAGAGATTTTCCTTTCTCAAGGAAAATACATTGTGAAGCTTCTGGAAAGATTTGGAATGGTGGACTGTAAGTCCGTGTCGACATCGATGGAACTCAACTTTAAGAAGTTGAGTGGCAGCGCTGCTGGGCCTATCTTGGCCAATCCTACTGAGTATTGTCAACTCATAGGAGCTTTGATGTTCTTAGTGAACACCCGACCGGATATATGTTTTGCAGTGAACACTTTGAGTCAACAGATGGTTGAGCCTCATCACTTTGACTGGGTTGGTGCCAAGAATCTTCTGAGATATCTTTGGGGCACGATAAACCATGGGCTGAGATACACTGCCGGGAGTGTGGTACTCCGTGGATATACTGATGCCGATTGGGCTGGCAGTGTGGTGGATCGTAAGAGCACATTGGGATGCTGCTTCAATCTTGGTTCTGCTTCGATCTCATGGATGAGCAGGAAGCAGAAGTCGGTGGCTTTGAGCACCGCGGAGGCCGAATACATTGCTGCTAGTATGGCCTGTTGTGAAGCAGTTTGGTTGCGGAGGCTCTTTAGTGAGCTGTTTGGACATGTGCTAGATACCACTGTGATACTCTGTGATAATCAGAGTGGGATTCGTATGACCGAGAATCCTGTGTTCCACGACCGATCCAAGCATATTGATATCAGGTACCACTTTATCCGGGATATGGTACAGCGAGGCGCCGTAAGGCTCGATCATATAGGAACTGATGAGCAGGTCGCGGATATTCTCACTAAGCCCCCGGGGAAGGTCAAGTTCCTAACCTTCCGTGAGAGTCTTGGTGTCGTGGAAAGACCCTATGATGTGGGTCCTGTTGGACGATGAGCTCTGGGAGCTCTGGGGGGCTTTGGGGATAGCTTCTCGGAGCTATAAGCACTCATAATGCTTCCGCCCCACCCTTGTGATTATTGAGCTGGTTCGCCTCTCATTTATCTGTGCCCCGTATGCATCCTACCCATTGAGTTCAGGGCTCATGGGAAGTACCTCTCATTTGGCCAATGAGGTGGGAAAAGCTAGAGACTATTAGCAAAAGACTGATGGACGCATCAGAGATTGCCGTACTCTCTATCTAGGATGGCACGGTCCAACCACTTGATCTGGGATCAAGTTTAGTGAGGTCTGGGACCTCTGCCTGACTTCGGGTCAGATGAACCAACTTTGGGTTGGTTGGATACTCTTCATGAGTTTGATAGAGGTTTTGAACCTCTGGACTGATTATATCAGTCGGAGGATGATGTCTTTGTGACTGACCCACTTCTGTTCTGAAATAAAGAGGCCAGCAAAGCAAGTTACGGCGGGATGACGCACGATGTTTGATTGCACTGATGGATGGAGTTCTCCCTAGTTGAGAGGGAGTGTTAAATTTGGACAACTAGGTCCAAACTCCATGTTATGCTGCTCAGATTAAGAGGCTAATATTTTTGTTGGATTCCTCTTTCGGAGAGGTGTAAAATCCATATATAATATGTCTTAATCCGATGAGCAGAACATTTATTTTGAATTTATTATTCATAATAAATTATATGTGCAGGTCGGCCTTAAGGTTTCACACCCCCAGCAGATGTGTCACACACCCCAATGATGGATATAAATACAGGCAAAGTTGGAGAGCATTTCATCACAACACAACTCACATCTTCCTCTCTCATCTGATTTAGTACGAGCTCCTTGGAGGACGAGTTCAGCCCACACGTGTGAAGGAGAAGAAGGACAAATTTGTACGGCTGAGCTGAAGGACGAATTTCTGCAGTTAGGGTTTTGCAGAAAGTTTGACCAGCGTTGACTTTGGTCAACGCATGGTCCAATTGGGCTGAAATTTGGTGAGAAGTTCGATTTTGGAAGGCCGTACTATTTGGCACAGAAATCGAGGTCAAAGGGTTGACCAATCTGCTGCTGCGTTGACTTTTAGCTTGCTGCCCTGCGTTGACTTTTTCAAGACAACGTTGACTTTTTGGAGTTGACTTGGGTTGACTCGTTTGCTGATTGGAGGACTGTTGTGACACATTCTGGGTTGGCTGACCAAGGAGACTTTGCTGGTTGAAGCATCCTGTTGGCCGCCGTAACGCACCACCACATTTTTCCTGTTTCTGATTTGTCTTCTATAAGATCCACTTATATGTTCTATCTGCATTTTACTTAACTATTTGTATGATTGCTGTGAGAAAAGTAAAGTTGCTCCAAGCATAGAACATCTACAAAAATTTACAATAACACTCTCCCATGCATATGCAGATAGAGCGGTATACGTGTTAGGTATCCTGTTGATATTTCGTTACATCATGGCGAGATAAAATATATAGTAATATTCAATTCGTTATTCTTACTTAGGCAATCTTAATACTAGTGCGGGGTATGCGATATAGGCATGTGTAGCTATCATATGCGTATGTCGTATACTCGCTAATGTTATCTTACTTATCAATTAGGAATGGGTCATTACACTTAGGACAATTGTTTCTATAAAGACTGATTTTGTGACAATTGTAACATTCAATCTTACATAGGTCTATTTGCTTCCTTGGCCCTTTGAACTTCTTGAAGGTTCCTTTATTCTTGTGATGAGTGGAATAGGCATTTTAGATGTTCTCCTCTTCATTCTCCTTGTTGCTTACTAATTATATTCTAGCTTCTTCTGGGCTACATGCATTCCATAATTGTTTGAATGTTGGAGTATCCTTCCAATTGTTGATTCTTGATGCAAAGGCACTCTTAGATGTTGGTAATCCTAGAAGGGCAGTAATCACGAGTTCCTTTTCAGGTACTATTTCATCTATTGCCTAGAGTTGATCTCTGATTCTAGCTATCTTTACAAAGAAGGATGCCACAGTATCATCTTCATAGTTCTTAGTTCATTCTTGAGGCATGCAATTTGACTAATGTTCTTGATTGTGAATAATTTGGATAGGGCCTCATACATTTCTTGAGCGGAATCTATGCTGGATATATATGGAATGAGGTAGTTCTTTATTCCATCCACTATTAGGCTCATGGCCAATATTTCTGTTTCTTTAGATAGTATGATTATCCCCTTCTATGATCCCTTTTCTTGATGGTCCTTATTCAACTTCCTTATTCTCCTTTCAATAGATCTTCAGGCTGTCTTTTTCCTCCTTTTTTGCCTTAGCTCTGATACCATGTTGGAAAATAAAAAAGACAACAATTTTTACATATGTTGATAATTACTTGTGATATTCTTATGGTCTTATTAAATTTCTTATGTTCTTTTATCTTTGCTTCATCAAGCAATTATTAAGAACAAAACATGAAGATTAGGGACACCAGATGTAGGTAGACAGCCAGGGAAAACCCCTATATAGGGGAAACCCAGTCAAGAACTCTTCCTCCAGTAGATTCATATGACAGTGTAACAACCAAGAACTTAGATCAACAAGCCTTCATCCTCCACCAAGTCAACCTTCTATGATGCAACAACCTTCAATCTTCTCTTCTTGTTCAACAACTTCAACCCAACGACATCTTAGAAACTTCGATCCCTGTTACTGCAACTACTACAAAAATTTTGACCCCCAGTTTCAGAACTTCGATCCTGCAATGGAGAAATAATTTCGGCCCCAACTTCAACTCAATATCTTTGCACGTGTGAGAGAAAGGTAACCCAAAAGCTCGATCTTCTTCTTTCCAACTTTTCTTCTTCTTCCCCTGCAATTTCACACTCTTTTCTAGCTACTGCAACTGCAGATTGAACTTGTTTTGAGTGTGTGACAAATTAGGTCAAGTTGCTCCAATATATAGACTTCTGGTGAGGTCGAATTACCCTGTTTGAGGCCGACTTGGTGGAGGAGGCCTAATTGACCTAATTTACATCAAAATAATTTTCTTCTTTGACAAATAATTCCCAAGAAGGGTTCTTTACAATATGACATGGACAAGGACACTTGACATAAACCTTAGAGGTCTACAATGGAGACCTTGACCTAAAATTGATTGATCCAAGCATGAAACCCATGCTTTAATAAGTCAATAAAATTGCTTTTTCTTTCTTTTGACTCAAGTACAATTATGAAGACCGAACCTAGTTAGATTCTTCAACAAAATAAAGAGGCATTGTGAAGTATAATAATACACTAATAATATTAAAAAAGGATATAACCCAATGTTGCACGACTCATACTCGTATAAGACTCGTCCGGCCATTGACTCGTCAACTCATATAAGATTCAGGAACGAACCGTACAAAAATCGTATAAGACTCGTCAAAATGCAAAAAGAACTTAAAATATGGTAAATTTGAAGCAGAAAAAAGAAACTAATGATAATTCCAGTCCTTATAAGTTATAAAAATCACAATATATGCAATAATTCATAACATCATCTCATATCTATAAAAGTACAACATAACATATTCGATTTTTGTAAGCAAAACATTTAGAAACTAAATAAGAAAAGGAATCATGATTCCATAATTAAAATAAAAATTTCAGCAAGTTCAAAATTCAAATACATATGTCATAAATGATAAATGATTGTCTCATAACAATCTTGAGTCTCATCACTCATGGAAGACCACGCCTATAATAAGCCCTCGTGTAGCTCATGGTAGCATGGGAAGGCTAAAGCAACTGTGAGGCAGGTGTATTGGGAGTCTCCATTTGAGATGGCAAACTAGAGAGATCCTCAGTCTCTTCATCAAGCCAACTTGCGGTGCCTCAGAACCACAATCTATCCACCAATGAGCTGTAAAAAGATAACAACAAAGGTTATCAGTTTGCAATGCCAAACATATAAAAGAGAACTAGCAAAATTACAAGCTAAGTTCTAACAATTTGCACTTACAAGGAATTTTCTTGTCCTTGAGACGTTGGCTTGAGTGAATCCAAACATGCCAGATGCTTCCTTGTACATATCTCATTGTAGGTTGATTTTGTCTTGAATATCTACATTCAGGAACATCTTCTCAATGCATATCATGACACCTCTCATCACCTCGGGATCTCTTTGAATGTTAGACCCCTCATTATAGAATAAGCTTGGATTGTGATATGCTCTTGTTGCATGCAATGATGAATGTAGTTTCCTGTCCCACCTGGAATCAATAATTTGCCATATAGGGAGATATTTAGATTCATCTCCCTTATAGAAAGTCTTGATGGCCTCTTTGACCCTATCCATGCCCTCATAAATATATCCCATTGAAGGTTTCTCTCCATCCATCAATCTCAAGACTTTTGCAAAGGGCTCAATGAAGTTGACAATCTCAGTGACTTTGTCCCACAAACTATCACCAAAGACAAATGCTTTCATAGACAATGCTTCTGGTTTTGTGCTATCTTTCTAAAATATCCATTGCTGGCTACAAAACATTTTTCGCAAAGCTTGGTACTCATACGAAAGGCTTTGGAGGGAAAGAAAGTTTGTAGCAAACCGTGTGACAACTAGGCGACTAAGCTCACCCTGTGTGAATTCCCTCATAAGGTTCAACATCCAAGCATGATTATAAATATACTTGGTAATTTGGTGGCATTCTTGCACAACATCCTGCACCCACTCCAACTTCCCAATGTCCTCTAGCATCAAGTCTATGCAATGGGTAGTGCATGGAGTCCAAAAAATGGTGGGCTATTTGGCACAAAGCAACCTTCCAGCTCCTACATAATTTGCTGCATTGTCTGTGATTACTTGGACAACATTTGCAATCCCAACTTCCTCCACCACATCAGCCAGCAATGTAAAAATCAAATGTGCATCTTTTACATTTGCAAATGCAACAATGGATTTTAGGAACATGTTTCCTTTAGGGCAAGCTACAACAAAATTTATTATTGTTCTACCCCTCTGATTTGTCCACCCATCAGATGTAATTTTATAACCTGTATTTTTCCATGAGCTTTTAATGCTCTCCAATTGTTCCTTGACACACTCAACCTCTTCATCTAGCTCCTTCCCCCTAAGTGCATTATAAGTTGGGGCTTTGTATCCAGGGCCAACACTTGCAATGGCATCCACCATGGGCTGATAAAAATATGACTTTGCATAGTTGAATGAAAGATTGTTATGGTAACAAAACCTCCTCACTGCCATATCTGCCTCCTTCCTCTTCTTTTCATTAAAACTATCCAAGGTTGGTTGAGATCCTGGAGTTGTACGAGGAGTGAAGAAAGAAGAGGTTATACTCTTGTTTTCCACAACACTTTGAGAGGAGTTACCAATACCGGGACTTTGAATCTGTGTTTCACTCTGAGATGAAGATCTGCCTATCCCAACAATCTCATCCTTCCTTCTTTCCCTCTTAGAAGTTTCTTCTTTAATGGCGCTTCCAAAGCAGTTGCCATTTCAATAATTACTTCATCAGGGCAATTTTGACAACATCCCACACCATTCCTAAGAATTCTTGCTAGGTGGTATTTTAGCCTGTTTACGCCTACATGCATTGTGGCATTGCAATAATTGCACTTGACATGGTGGTCATTACCGACAATGATTCGTTGACCATATGCCCATGCCGGATCACGAGACTTTCTAGAACCCTTTGGAGTTATGGTGACAAAATATGAAAGAAAAAAAATTAATTTTTAAAATCTAATTGATATTTTTTAAATTTTATTTTGGTTTTTAATTTTTTTTAAATTTACAATTTCTTTTGGTCTTGTGGCTGAGTTTCTCAACCACATAGGGCAGTTGTGTGGCTGAGAAACTCAACCACAAGGCCAAAAAATTTTGCAAATTGCAAGTGAAAAAATAAAAATAAAATTCAATTTATTACATAAAATTAAAAAAAAATTACATGCAAGCAACAAAACAATGCAACAAGGATCATGAAGCCTACCTATACAGTATACTGCTACTCTGCCAGTGCTGCTATTCTGCCAGTGCTGCTACTCTGCCAATGCTGCTACTTTGCCAGTGCTGTGACTCCGCCAGTGCTGCTACTCCACAAGTGCTATGACTCTGCCTTGCTGTTACAGTGTGCTGCTACTCTGCCAGTGCTGCTACTCCCAAGAAAACAGAGGACTATACAACTGTCTAAACATCTATTGCTTTCAAAATATCCAGTTTTGCATCGCCTGAAACCATAGCCCTGCTCCAAAAGCTAGGAGTAGATGTTGGTCCCTGCATTTACCAACATTCCATGATCATGAGCATTGAAAAAAACCTTACCACTTTCCTTGCCTATGCCTCCGAAAGAGAGAGAGGTGCTTATAAAGCATTTTCTTCCCTCCAAATTCCTTTTCCTCCACCTCATTTCCAAAAAAAAATAGAAAAATAAAAAAATTTGAGAAAAGTCCAAAATTTGTTTGCCTTTTATTGTGGGACGGGTCTTATAGGGGTTCTATGAATAACCCATGGGTCTTATGTGGGTAAGCGAGTTTAATGAGTTTGAGTGGGTAAGGGTAGAGAGCGCGAATTCTATGCAAGTGGCCCGGCTCGCTATAGAACCTGCAAAGACCCACGGGTCTTATACGAGTGGTGCTTCACTGATATAACCTAATCAAGGGACAAAACTCTTCACCTTTGTCATTGGTCAATGCCTATAAGTATACTATCACGAGGCTCATTCTATCAATTTCATTCATCCATTTTATCAATTTTACATATTATTCATCTTATATGGATTTTATCTCTGTCCTTTTGTTAGTTATTCTGTGAATGAATTATTGTTCATCACAGTTTCTATTTTTAGGATTCAATTGGGTTTATCGGGTGGTTGGGCGGAATGATTATTATTCTCCCTATCTAGGTTAAAAACCCTGCTAGTGAGATGATGAGCTTTGATTGCTTGATGACTATTGTTGTAAGCATTCTTAAGTGAGTATAACTATGGGCTGGCCTGCTACCAACAAATTTATTCTTGTCTTTGGGCTAAGAGGGAGGCTAATTTCTTTCCTTGGAAAAAAAAAGGTGTCCATATTTAGGGTATATGCTTATTGTAATTTGTATATTGTACAACCAAAATGATATTAATATACAAGACTACATTTTCTCACCAAAGCTTTGTGTT
Source organism: Pinus albicaulis (assembly GCA_034641835.2). Classification (NCBI taxonomy): domain Eukaryota; kingdom Viridiplantae; phylum Streptophyta; class Pinopsida; order Pinales; family Pinaceae; genus Pinus; species Pinus albicaulis. Next base: position 1,467,205,142 of record CM076581.1, read on the forward strand.
TATTTGGGAATGTAATATTCATCATTCATCCTAAATTTCTCATGAGATAACTTCCAAATCAATTTTACAAAGTCTATGCCACCCGGTGTAAACATGACATTCAATATTGGTTATTATTTGTTTACACAACATCAAGACATAAAATTTATTCTACAAAATCAGAAAAAACATCAAGTTCACTCTTAGCTGTAGTAATACTTTCTTTTGGCTATATTTGTTTTTAGATACATTTAGTTTGGCTTTCCTGCTAGTTTGGAATATAGGTTGTTTGGCTTCTTTGCTAGTTTGGGATATAAAATGTTTGGCTAATATCACTCATAAACGATGACTATCTATGCGTGCAGAAGTTATTACCTCTGTATTTGTCATCCTTATTAGTCTTAATGTGAACCAATGCTGCACAGGAGCAGCCCCCCCGCTCCTGCTCTTGAAGCATGCTTCGAACAAAAGCACTCAGGGAGCGACCTTGGGAGCACGCTCCTGAATTGCTCCTGTTTGGGAGCGCGCCCGCAAAAAAAAAATCGCCCCTTAGCTTTTTTTCGTAATTTTTTTTCACAAAGACGTTCCAAATGCAAATGTTTTCAAAGAAACGAGAATTTTTGAGTGGGGCAACCTAATATTCAAGCCTATGGCCCTAGTATTGTCACTTTTACTTAAATTTTTAACATTGCCATGAAATGATTCAGGATGTTTGAGAGTGGTTCCGCCCTCATTGGATTTCATATGGAGAAAGTAAAATTTTAGATCTCACTCAAAATCTAGTAGGGCAGACTTATCAGTTTTTCAGGATTGGGGCGATTGCAATGTTTCCATTGGATTTTGTCATGTACTAGGGTATGGAACTCATATTTAATCAAGAGCACCGAGCCCTCTATGTACCTTGATGTTAGTGACATTGGTTGTCGAACTCCTCTATCATGACCCTACTTAAAATGTACCCATCACTCAAACAAAGTCTTGACTTGACATGCTACATTTTTTCTATCTTCTGTTAATGCTTAGAGGGTGATATTAATGACAAAGATCCCAAGTAGGCAATGATTTTGATGATATGTAGGTATTTGTTGTAGTATGATACTTTTGGATGCTAGAGGCCATCTAAAGCCTGTTTGTTGATATATTTTCAGTTCAGAGATGGATTGCACTCAATGCTATTTTGGTTATGTGCACCCTTACATGCTATATAAATGAGATCTTGTAATTTGTGGACTTGTGGTTGATGAAGATTATAACTACTAGATGGTTGATGTTATATGGTTTAATCCATTTTTTTATGTTTTTTTATAACTAATTCATCATTTTAAATGCTTTTGTTGACATTTATGCATCAAAATATATAAAAATATATATTATATAAAATTCTCTCCCAATTTGCTCCCAAGCCAAAAGCTTCTGAAAATTGTCGCTCCCCACTCCCACTTCTGCTTCTACTCACTTCTGCTCCTGCTTCCAAGCAGCCTTGATGTGAACTGCTCAGATGATCATTGTGGTGTTGCTTTAGCCTTACCTATACTATTGAGTTCAATTATTTGTTTCATGCTATCTTCACATTTGCTAGCTAGTAATATATATGCCTAGGATCCTATATTAGCCAAAAGAGCACATAAAGAAGAGGAGCATAATAAATCAATTGAATGCTGCAATCTTCTCTAAGTCTGATCAGTTCGTCCAATTACTGTTCCTTTTCTTTGGTTCTTTATTGACATAGCGTAACTGGCTTTGTTTTAGCAGCTCCTCACTACTGCATGGTCCTTCTTACATTGGGTTTGTGTGCTTCTCTTATGAACTGTCAGACTTCGTATGCTCATGTGATTGTCTTTGTGGGCACGATTGGACACTTCTTTTGCTCCTGTGATTCTCTCCCTTGCAATGAGTCTTGTTCTTGTATTCATCTCTGTTCCTCTGGGTATTTCAGATTTCTGTTCATTTTTGTTTACTCTATCTGCTTTGCTTTTGGGATCTATCTCCTTTGCATTGTATCTTTCCATAATTTTCTCCCATTTGTTCTTTCTTGTGGGTATTGTTGGAGAATGTAACTAGTTTCAGTGTTCATAATTGTCATTTGACTCATGTAATGATGTAATCTCTATGTTTTGATCAAAAGAAGAAAGAATTTTGTAAAAGAAAATTATTTATAAAGCATGGGTTTCATGCTTGGGTCAATGGTCAATAGGTCAAAGCATCCATTGTATACTTATAGGGTTTGTTATGAGTCAAAGGTCGTTGTTACATTGTAAAAGACCCTTATGGGCATATGTATCAAAGAAAGAAGCATTATTTTGTATTTTAGAAGAGTCTAGAATCTAGATACTCCAAAAAGATCAAGTCGGCTGCCAGATTAAAGTCGGTTTTGGCTAGGCTTGAAAAGCCACATGAGAAGGCTCACATATCTGAGTTAGTGGTCTGCGGTTTGGAGGAGGAGCAAAGGTCTACAAGAAGAGATTCAAGGGCTTGTGAAGGTGAAAATATCTGTCATGTAAGGGACCTAGGGTTACCTTAGGTTCGAGATGACTAAGAAACCATTTTCATGGAGAATTCCTATATCGCTGCTCTTGAAGATCTCTTGGGTTATCTGGCAGGTTATCTTGTGCCTTGGAGGAAGCTAAGGGTCTTGTTTTTGGGTCTTGGAAGTCTCCTTTGGATTTATTCTATAAGAAGAGAAAGTTCATTTGGGTTTTCCTCTTGGAGGGGTTTTGCCATGGCTTGGAGCCTATATCTTGTGTTCATGTGATCTTTATTGTTTTGGCATTTATTTGATGAGAACATAAGCTTAATAATCAAAGAAGAACTAAATAGCACAAGTAAATGTCATGTATGGAAAATGTTAAGTTAAAGATTCTGCCTTTATTGATTTTCCAACAGGTATGGCACCCTATCTATATGCTTTTTGTTCTTCAATTACCTAGTCTGTGTGTGTGTATATTGAAGTCATGATCCAGTCTGGTTGTTTGAGCCATCAAACGTTCCCTGCCTCTTTTATATATATAAAGCTTGCCATAACATTTTGTAAATACATAATTTGAACTTTACCTTTCTCTTTCCTTGGACCTGTCTTTTTGACTTGGGACTCATGCTCCTTTGAAGCTTGAGAATCATCTTGAATCTCTTCCAGGAATGGTATCTGCTCCGATACCAAGTTAGAAACATAATGCACACACATTTATGCACAATGGTGGAGAGAGAAATTGAAATAAATATTTTATTAGTCATATTGCAATGATATAACTCTGGCGCTCACCATGTCTCATTTTACACATTTATGATACTCCTATGTGGTCGAGGTGGTTTCACCACCTAACCACAATTCCTATCACTGCATTGATCACACATCCAATGTATAATGTAACATAAGTATTAATTAAGTACCATTCAGTGTTATCACTAACAAATTTCTTTTACTTATATAGGTGGTATTCTACATTCACATATAAGAGGAGATTTTATGAATATTTCCGCTCTTCTTTATCATAGAATGTCATTATAGTCAGGAGAAAGATTCTTGTTTTCAGATTCTTTTCCAATATTTCTCTCGTTTGGGAAATAACTTTATGTATCTCTCTAATTGATAAGAAGTATGTTATGTATATTTTATTATTTATTAATTAGATTTAGTTATCTTAGGTTATTAGCTGAAAAGGCATGATCAAAGATCATGCCTCTTTGCCAAGGGACACCTTGAGGCTATATTTAAAGCCTAGGCGATCCCTCATTGTAATCATCTTTCATCTTCATCATTAATAATATATATTTTATCAAGTTTACCAGAGTTTTTACACTCCATTGGTATCGTGAGCTATCGCTTCTTCGGATCCAGGTGATCACCTGAAAGAATTGCTGTGACCTCCTAATTGCGTATTTTTTTTAATCGAAAAAATTCAGGAGATAAGAAGGTCGAGGAAGACTTTCAAGATCACTGTTTGGATTATTTTTAAAAAAAATCATCATTGCAGACCTGTGGAACTGCAAATTTCGGATTACTATTCCGCCTTGACCCATTGATCCTCCCGCCCTGCATCCCTCGACCCGCTTGTCATACAGTTTTCCACCTTGTGGTGCGGTCTGTGGAACGCTAAGGTTTTTCCAGCCATACCAAAATAATCGAGCGGCTCATTTTATAGACCATCCCCCTCGATTCTGCTCCCCCGGCCCTCACCTTCCCCGTCGTCAACCCCATCTGCTATCACCCGCCTCCCTCACCCTTCGCGACTGCCCGTTACCACCTCTTCCCTACCACCCCGCGACTTCCTTCCGCCTTCCGATTCAGGCCCTCGGCCCTTCCAACACGTTACACGTTTAACGTGACTGTAATTTGACGGGTGGAATTTGCGTTTTAAAAAAATTTTCGTGAACAGGCATCGTTTAAACGAAAGGGCATCGTTTAATAGTCGATTCGTTTAAGTTATATAAAGACATATGAGTTGGCGTGTTTTTTTTTCAACGGAACGAGAATAGTTTTAAAAACGATTTTTTTTTTAATTATATATAAAATATATATTATATAATTTAATCGATAATTATATATATATATATATATATATATATTATAATTATATAGTCATTTATATATTATATAATTTCCATTTAAATAATTATATATATATAATAATTATATAATTAAATTATATATATTATATAATTTTTAATTAAAAATTATATATATATAATAATTATATAGTTTTAAAAAAAAATTATTATTAATTAATTAATTAATTAAATATTAATTAATTAATTAATTCAAAAAAAAAAAATTAATTAATTAATTAAATATTAATTAATTAATTTTAAAGAAAAAAGAGGAGAAACTGGCAGAAAGATATTCCCCACCTCATACACGCTCGATGTCTTCGTCAATGTCGATGGCGGAATTCCAGAAGAAATTGGGAGATCTTGAGAAACAAATTAATAATAATTCCGAAGAATTCGGAAGGCAATTAGTCGATCTGGAAGGTACAGTTGCAGGGCATTCCAACGACATCAAAAAGGTTCATGATACGACAAATCGCATAGAAAGACAAATGTGGCTAAATCATCACGAGACCACAGAAGCAATGAACAATATGACAGAACTCTTCAATAAGCTAAATGATAAGATAGATAAGTTAAGTCAGACACAATCCCCAACATCTCCTAACAGGGAACCAAATCAACAAAACAATTCCGCAGATTCAGGGAACTCAGAAGGGCATCAGGAAAAAGCCGATTCCCCACATCATCAAGAAGATAGTAATGCAGATTTTCAAAACAAGCAGCTCTGGAATGCATTCGCTAATCAATATCCCCTTCTTGTTCCACCATTAGCATATCAGCGCAAAGCCAAGATTGACCTACCCAAATTTGATGGTAATGAAAAGAATAGCGTTGCGTGGCTTAATAAGGCAGAAGAATATTTTGAAATTTATGACATTACTAGTGATGATGAAAAAATTAAACATGCTTCCAGGAAAATGGAAGGAGAAGCATATAATTGGTATATGTGGTGGAAAAAGACGACGCTCGCTATCAGTTGGAGGAAATTTAAGGATGCGTTCTTCAAAAGGTTTCAAGGCATAAAAGAAGAAAAATTCTTTTCAACGTTTATCAAATTACGCCAAAAAGGAGATGTGGATGAGTACACGCGAGAATGGGAGACTTTGGCAACACGAGTACCCAGATTGTCGGAATCTCGTCTAATCCAGTCTTACATCTCAGGACTTAAAGTCCACATACAAGAAGAGCTAGAACTACATGAAATTACGTCCGTAGAAGTAGCAAGGCAAAAAGAAAAAGCTGTTGAAAAGAAATTTGAAAGATTATCAAAACCAGAAAAAGTATATTCGAGACGACGGTTTTCTCAATCTCAAAATGTAGATGACACAAAATATGTCCCTGTCCATTTTCGTGAAGAAGAAAAATCTAGTTTGGAAAAACAAAGAATGCAAGAGGGCAAGTGCAAACGTTGCGGTGAAAACTGGGACCCTAAGCACAAATGTGCTAATGGAAAAGCGAAGAATCTATACAGTTGTGAAGCAACTAACGATGCTAACAGTACTGATTCATGTATAGAAGGATTAGAAGACAACTTAGAGTTCTCTCCAGAAGTGGATGGCGAAACTATTCCGCAAGTGTCCTTATCAGCGATGACAGGCATATTACAACCTCAAACCCTAAGGTTAAGAGGACATATTAAGAACAACAATGTAATGGTTCTAATAGACACAGGCAACACGCACAATTTTCTAGATTCCACCATGGCCAAAAGACTCAACCTCTTTACCTTTCCCATGCCTAATATGAAGGTAATGGTGGCCGACGGTAAGAAGATTGAACAAGTAGGAAAATGCCATAAAGTCAAATTGTGGATTAAAGACTTTCATTTAGAATCTCCGTTCTACACTGTTCCATTACGAGGAGTAGATGTGGTCTTAGGAATTCAATGGCTACGAACTCTAGGTACTTATTCTGCCAACCATCAGAAGCAGTTTATAAGTTTTAAGTGGAAAGGGCAGAAATACAAGTTGTATGGATTCTAAGCCCCAGAAAATCAAGTCGTATCTTCCTCTCTGATGACGAAGATGACTCAAATAGGAGCGCCAACATCTACAGTACAATGTCAGCAATTAGAAATGTTATCTTCAAAAGGGAGCCACGAAGAGTCTCCAGAAGTCAAGACAGGATCCGACCCTGTCGATACCAGATATTTTCACTATCCAGATCAACAAAAGGTTGAACTCGAGAATATGCTCCACGATCTTTTTAAAATGTGGGAAGCAAGAGCCCGCCGCTCAAGAAACCCAGGCATTCGTCAACATTGTCCATCGTTACATATGCTTTGAGGACAAAGCATCTTTAAGAGAGGGGCAATGTTATGTAAATTTTATTAATTGTTAGTTAGATATAGTTATATTAGGTTATTAACCGAACCAAGGGACACCTTGAGGCTATATTTAAAGCCTAGGCGATCCCTCATTGTAATCATCTTTCATCTTCATCATTAATAATATATATTTTATCAAGTTTACCAGAGTTTTTACACTCCAAAGTAGCACAGAATTCATCTGTGCCTCAAAATTGTGCAAATCTCCTTGACTCCTTGGCTATCATGATTCATAAATGTTAGTTATCTTACAAAGGTTTTTCTATGACATAGTACACTGAAATGACAACCTGGCTTCCATTGGGACAAATGAACTGATATATGTCATAAGTAAACAATTTAGACAATTCAGATATTTCATAACTTGAGTTTCTGATGTGCTACTGTACAGTTTCCAGCAAAACATGGCGACCTACCAAAATCTGATCACAAAGTCAATGTATGATAAGCAGCTTGACAGTGGCAAAGGAACTCTTCTCCATCTCTGTGATGATGTTATTCAACAAGAAGTACGTATCATCAAAAGATGTTATTATGAAGGCTTTAAAAGTTAAAACACTAAGATAATGTACAATGTTATATAGATGGCACCAATTTTAGTTTGAAATAGCCAATAATTTTCTGAATAATTTCGTAAGATTCAGCTAAGTTCAAAATTGTTTGCTAGTATTGGCCACTTATCATGGTATGCACAGGTGAAAGAAGTGATCATATCTCTTTTCATTTTGATGGAGCAAGGGAAGGCTTCAATACAGGTAGGAATTCACCTAGAGTTTGTAAGACCTTGTATGGTGTTATGTTTAGATAATTTCCGCCTATCCTTGTTACCATCATTGTATTTGAGAAACTGTTTTCCAACTAGGTTACATCATTGTTCTTTTCTGTCTATAGGACCTTGATTACCGGTGTGAGGAACTCCTGGAGTCAGAGTTTGGTGAGAAATGTAATTTTGATGTGGTTGATGCAGTAAGCAAGCTAGAGAGTTTGGGAATTGTTTTACGGGTAAGAGTCCTAGTGTTTTCAAAAGAAAATTCTAAAACTCTAGCCATTCTACATTTAAGTTTGTTAACATTCTCTGTTCTGTTGGCATTGTTAGATAATTTGCTTCATGGTTGAAATTTATTGTTTTGAAAACTGTTGAAGCCTGAAGGTTAACTATAAAGTGCTGAATTCAAATCTATAATAGTTTGATGAATTTTATGTTTGTTTTTGATTGGTCTACTCATTTTGTATTAAGGATGGAAACTGTTATTGATCCAATTAGCAGTGTGACAACCTGCTAGATGGGCACACACACAAGGCAGGGTCCCATTGTCACCTTGGCCCAAGCCTCTGCTATTTAGGCCTAACAAATTTCTAAATGGCCAAAGTAGGAGTTCCAAAGATAGTCTTGTTAGAAAATGTAAAGCAACAGCTATTATATCTTATTTTCCTTAACCTTGATAGTGCTTGTGAATATTTAGTTATGTTATTTATCTTCTTTAGTTAGATCTTTCATCAAATAATATCAAGAACTATAACAACAATAAAAGAGGACATAGATATAGGCTCTCAGCCAGGGCAAAACCCCTCTAAGGGGAAAACCCAAAAACTCTTCTCTTCTTAGAATTTGCTTCAAATGAGATACAAAGACCCAATCCCTAGACCAAGTCCTTCTCCCAGTACCAAGTCGGCCCTTCTTCAAGTCCTTCCTTGAATCTGCACCAAACTGCTACTCACTGCAACTTTGACCTACCAGCTACAATATTGCTACTCGATTTGCAACTTCGACCCTACAATTTCGGCCTTGCAGCTCCTGAAGAAACCCTAGATCAGCCTCCTCCGGGGACCTTCCAAGAGAAAAATAGCTCTTTCTAAGGTCAACAAGGTTGAGACAGAGTTTCCTTCCTCCCAGCTACAAGATGTTTGCACTTTGTCCTATTGCAACTCGTTCCCGCAACTTCGACCTCTTTTTGAATGCCCAAAAATGCTAAAATTTCGCACGTGTGAGAGAGATAGAGCGCAAAAACTAAGAAATTTTGTCCTTCTTCCTTCTCCTTGACTTTCGCTCTCCTTCTTGCAGCTACCCTGCTATAGATAGAATTCTTTCTTGTATATCGAACTTATGAGTGAGTGTGTCCCAAATGAAAGTTGAATTTCTCCTTTATATAACGTACTCAAGGGGTCAAATTTCCTCCTTTAGGCTGACTTGATGATCCCAAGGCCGACTTGTACTCTTGGAGATTCCAAAACTTTTTAGACTTAAAAAATAATTATTTTTACAATTACAAATTGCCCGGAAGGGTCTTATAAGCATGATGTTGACTCCATTGACTCAATACAATAAATCCTAAGACCTAACAAACCCTAGAAGCACGGACAACATGCTTTTACCTAGAAGACCATCAATAATGAGCATGAAACCCATGCTTTAACAATAATAACATTCTTTCTTATTTTCTTGTTTGTTACAAAGGATACATATTGAAATGAGCACAACAATTATGAAGATTGAAACTAGTTACATTTCTCAACACTCCCTCTTAACTAGGGAGGTATTCATAATTGTACAACTAGTACAACATCATATCTCAAACTGAAGAGTTCTCACAAGAAGAATCGGATTGATAAGCCATATTGTAAGAATCATCATCATGACCAACACTGTCCCTGAGGCCTAACTAGACAAGCTTTACTTTAATCGAGAGCATTATGCTGGAAGGCTTTACGCGTGATACCGCACTACCTCTGCAAGTTACATACCCCATCTGAATGTCTACAAGGTATGTCCCTTTAGGACTATTCTTATCATGAATCTCCAATCTCGAGTCCTCAAGGATATCAGTCCTCTTCGACCACTCTTCTCTTGGATACCCATCACATCCTCAAAGAGTGTCAGTCCCTTTCCTTTATCGGATGCTATATCCTCAAGAAAAACACAAATTCTTATTCAATCCTCCACCATTCTCTTCTTCATCACTTGAAGAGGAGAAAGCAAATGTGATGTCCAACATCACTCCCTCTTAGCCAGAGAGGACATCCCTATTCTCCTTTAATCTTGAGAATAGAACCTTGCTCCTATACAAGGAGACTCCTTTATTCCCTCTCAAAATAAGAGGAGATCTAAACTTCCTTTCCATTTGGGAAGTCATCAATACAAGCGTTACAACTTGTCTTCATAAGAGTATCAACTACTAGTTCTTCATAACTGCCTGGCTCCCTCTTTCCTTCGCATCTCTTGCATTGAGCTTTCTTATTTCTGAGGTATCATGGAGCCACCTTCTTTGGTTCCAGGCCAATCTTCTTGCTCATCACTTTGTTCTTTGATATGAAGGAATTCATTGAGCATTCCCAAACTCCATGTTGATCATTGCTTCCTCTTGAAAGTGATATTTCTTTGTTCTCCATGTTATCTTCTCGCACTGCTACCTTTAATCCCAAGATGTCCATATCTTGACTTCATAGTTGCCAGGTACTCGATATCGAGCCTTCCCTCAATATTCTTTACCCATACAGTTGAAATTGGCTCAATTGCTATCATATATTCCTCCAACATTCTTTCAGGTAGCAAAATAATATGTTAACTAGATAACCAACTATAATGAAAATGAGACTTACCTCATCATGATGACCTTCTCACCAACATCCTCATTGACCATCTCCACTTGAAACTTCCTTCATGCATCAGAGTGCCCAAGGATCGAACTTGATTACCAAGTTACAATTTCTCTTTCTGGAGATTATACTAGATGTTAATCGTTATTTTACATATTCTTGAGAAAGTCTTAAATATTTTATGCATCCTTAAGTAAGTCAAATCCTAAGCATTATATATCCATATACCTAAGCATATTTTATGACCAACTTTCTTTCACAAGATTCTATATACATGAACCTTATCCAAACTTTATTATCCAACATGCATTCCTATGCTTTCATCAGATCATCTAACTATTCAAGTATCTCACAAAGAGCCTACATCCTGACCCATTGCATTCTTTCATCCCTTTATCAGTATTGATTCCACGTTACATGGAATGTCTACTAACCTTTGTCGTAGTTCTTCTCCCAAGAACCTATAATGGTAGTTCTTCTAGGATCATGACGATCCATCTAAGCAAGATGACTACCTCTAACATAATGTTAGATATTGTTCGGGTGAATACTATGCAAAATGGTCTATCTATCCATCTATCTAGATGATCTCTACAAAGCAAGTTAATCATGTAAATTCTAGATATGCTACTATTATATGCTTCTTACTATGATGCTTATCCAAAGAAGAAGCCTTCTGATGAGGATGTGGCACTTGTAGCAAGGATGAAGGGCAAAAAAAAGAAGGACTTGAGTAAGATTAAGTGTTTCAAATGTGGCGAGTATGATCATTATTCGATGAAGAACTCGAAGAAGAGGTAGGGACATGATTAGAAGAAGGGGAAGCAGGTTGTAGGTGTCACCACTTCTATCGAGATAGATGATCTCTCCAGGGGATTGGAGAGAGGATTTTGCGTTGATCTCTCATTTCTCTCAAGGTACCATCGACGAGCCTACATGGTACGTGGACAGTGGTGCGTTGAAGCACATGACAGGTTCGCAAGACGTGTTCAAGACTCTAGCTGAGTGGTTCTCGAAGTTGCACATGGTGGTGGGTGACAAGAGTCAGAAGGAGATCAAGGGATCATGTGTCATGCCATTCAGGATGGAGTTAGGATAGTTGATGCAAGTTTAGGATAACTGTTTGTACCAGAACTCAGATATAACATGTTGTCTGTCTTAGTGATCGAGCATAAGGGGTTTGAGGTGATTTTCCAGGATGGGAAGGCGAGACTCAGACCCAAAGGCTCTAGCTCCGCAGGTATCATGATTGGAGTTAGAGAGCATGTTCTATATAGGTTGACGGACAAGCCTATAGATCATGAGAAGAAGGAAGAGAAGGTCCATATTCCAGAGTTTCTGAGGGAGTCGAGTTCTGACGGAGGTTCGCAGGTTCAGAGGGAGTCGAGTTCTGACGGAGGTTTGTAGCTTCAAAGGGAAAATGTGTAGCCCAAGAAGAGCGGGTGGTCAGTGGGGAGCAAGGGTGCTACTACAACTGGTAAGAAGGAATTGTGGAATGGCCTGGAAGCATTTCAAGAGAAGAAGCAGGAGGCTTCCAGTGGCAGTGACACTTCCGAGAAGGGCATAGTTCATGCTATAGGGTTTGTTGCAGTTATGAGTGGCAAGAGTTGAGGTAGTGTCGCTAGCAGTGATTGTGATGATGAGTTACTTCATAGTCTTTGAAGTACCTTCGTCGCTAAGAGGGAGTGTTGAGATTGGTAGCTTGGGAGGTACTCCAAACGTTAGTGTTCGAGGTTGTGGAGGAATTAACACCACGGAGTCACTTATGGGCTAAGAACCCAAGGTTGGGGGTTTTGCACCCAAACGAGTTGGGCCAAAACCAAGATGAATTTTGCTGATTTGAACCTTGGAGATGGAAGAACACCCTTAGAGGAGCAAGGGGTAACTTCAAGCACCAAGAGAGTGTTGATTTTTGGGTAGCATCAGATGTGCTCTAGCTCCGAAAATTTGTGGACGGTCTAAAACACATGAAATCTCCAAGACCCAGAAATTGTTTGGAGAAATTCCACATGGAGCTTAAGTTATTCAAATAATTAATTATTTTAATGGAGACCCTAAGTCTAACTTAGGGAAATTAAATAGTTAAAGTGAATTAATCTAACATGTGGGTGAGAATGTTCTAAGTGATGAGGATCAAGTCTTTTCTAATCCTAGCCGTCGATTAGAGATTAGATCACGAATATCTGTCTTCACAGATAGAGGTACTTCTGCAGAGATTTTCTCTGTTAGGTAAACCACTATTGGTACCCTAGTTTGTATTTAGAAATCTACATAATAATAAAACCCTCAAGAGCTGCTGCACCAGATTTCCCGCATTAGGTTTTTCCGGGGACATTTGTCCGAAAAATCTCGTGTCCTTTGTCGAATGTGCTTATTTTTAGTACTTGATCTGTATATTTGTGTAGGCAACAATGTACTAACTTCGATGTTTTTGTTTTATTATTTAGAAAAAACAACTTGTTAAGTTAATAAAACAAGTAGGAGAAGTAAATCAGGTTACTGTTGTAGGATTTTTGTGTAGTAAATTTAGAAATTTTCACATGGTATCAGAGCTATTGTAGATCAGGGAGAGCTGAAGCCATCATTGAAGAGACGATTTTTTTGTTTTTTGTTTTTTTTGTTTTGTTTATTATTCTGCAGGAAGGCCATTGTCTCGAGTGATAACGCAGATCCAGGAAGAGGCAGCGTAGCACTAGAGGGACAACGCAGGCCCAGGAGGGGTGACATAGAGCTAATCTAGCTGACGCAAGGGCTCACGCAGACCCAGAAAGGAGACGCAGTCCGAGAGGAAGTGACACAGAACTAGCGCAGAGGGTTCGAGTCTTCGTCCTTCCAGTTGTCGTGGCTGGAAGTGCAGTTTGTTCTTCGGTAGTTGTTGTTGGGGTATTGTTTTTGTCGGTGCAGAACAATGTCTAGCAGGGTGTGACAAAGTAAGGGGAAGCAATTCCTCAGTAGGCTTTCTCACCAAGAAGTCTGAGATCTGATCAGCAGAGTGATTGGAGAGGGTTGATTCGACAAAAGTTGATGGAGGATTTCCGGGAGGGAAATCACTTGTCAGAGGGAGCATATTCTTTAGAGGGTTTCTAGCACTAAGAAACCTAGATCCGAGTCTTTTGCTGAGGGCAACAACAGAAGAAGGGAGAAGAGTATTCGCTTCGACATATTTTGAGCAGAGATGGTTGCACTTGGATTGAGGGATCAAGCTAGGTTGGATGGAGCATCCAACTTCGTCGTCTGGAAGGCCAAAATCCTGTCAGTTCTAGATGAATATCGCATCAAAGATCATGCCGAGAAGGTTGTAGCTTTTCCTTTTAACGCTGATCTGTTGAAGAAGTCTGAGGAAGCGCAAGCAAGGGCCAAGCGCTTCCATCCAACTTCGTCGTCTAGAAGGCCAAAATCCTGTCAGTTCTAGATGAATATCGCATCGAAGATCATGCTGAGAAGGTTGTAGCTTTTCCTTTTAACGCTGATCCGTTGAAGAAGTCTGAGGAAGCGCAAGCAAGGACCAAGCGTTTGATTATGGACGGGGTCAAGGATCATGTGGTCCCACACGTTGCTGAAAAGGACAGAGCAAATGAGATGTGGATGACGTTGACCTCATTGTATCAGGGGACTTCTGTCCAAAGGAGAATGCTTCTGGAGAATCAACTTCGGTTATTTTAGATGCATAAGGGAGAGGAAATTGATCCTTTCCTCATTAAATTGAAGGCGATTCGTGATCAGCTGGCTGCTATGGGGGCCACTTCTGATGAGGGTCTACTGGTCAGGATTGACTTGAATGTAGTGTCTGAAGAGTGGGAGACCTTTGTCCAAGGCATTTTGGGCGGAGTGACACTTCCAAATTGGGAAGACATGTGGGAAACTCTTCGATAAGAAGAGATCAGAAGGATGACCAAGGCGGGTAGCAACAGCGGAGGAATCAAGATCAAGGAGGAGGAGGAATATGTGGCTCTTGCATATAAGGCACAACAAGGGAAACGAGGGAAGAAGGAGAAAGACCTTTCAAAGGTTAGGTGCTTCAGGTGTGGTGAACTAGGACATTTCACCCCAACATGCCCTCAGAAAAAGAAGGGCAAGGAAGATTTTGGTTCAAAGGCTACAAGAACTAAAGGCGATGATGGGAGTGATGACGATGTGGCCATGAGTGCTCATGTGCCTCGGGAGAAGAGGTGGGGCGACATAGATTTGTAGTTCTTTTGAACTTCAGTGGAGAGGGGCAGGATCCTTGAGGTGTAAAAACTGTTGGATCTCATATGAGCTACGAAAACCCTTAATGACAGTAGCAGGATGACTACAGTTAGTTGGTGTGGAGGATTATGGAGGCACATAAGCAGAGCTAGGATGTTGAAGACTTGAGCAACGCAGAGCAGAGGTAGTAACATCGTGGTAGTAGCGCAAAGGCTGATGGGATTTCAACAACGTAGAGGCAGTGCTTACGCAGGGCATAGCAGCAACATCACAGAGCTTCAGAGGGTTAGTGTAGATTAGCAGCAGAGGGTGCTTCAGTATCGAGGTGCACTGAGACTGACTTGTCTGTCAGGATTTTGGGTGATGTTCTTCAATTGCTTACTTCTCAGCCACTGAGTTGTAGTGCAATAGTTAGCAGTGGCAGTGCTATGGGCAACATGATGCAGCATTTGAGAGGGAGCTGCAGTATAGATGAGGCAGTGACTATGGAAAAGTCATGGGAAACAGTACAGAAGGCAGCAACACAGTGGATGAAGGGCAACAACCGAGCATCAATAGTGAAGGGGACCGATGCCGTGGATCAGAGTAATGCTTTTGGATTGAAGTATCGCTAGAACACATTCCTCGCTAAGAGGGAGTGTTGATTTTTAGGTAGCATCGGATGTGCTCTTGCTTCAAAACTTTGTGGAGGGGCTAGAACACATGAGATCTCCAAGACCCAGAAATCGTTTGGAGAAATTCCACCCGGAGCTTAAGTTATTCAAATAATTAATTATTTTAATGGAGTCCCTAAGTCTAACTTGGGGAAATTAAATAATTAATGTGAATTAAATTAACATGTGATTAAGAATGTTCTAAGTGATGAGGATCGAGTCTTTTCTAATCCTAGTCGCCAATTAGAGATTATATCACAACCATTGATTCATCAACAGGAAAAGTATTAAAGGAAGGCTTGGGGTTCGTTGGAGGACATACACATAGTGGCCGCACTTGAGCTAAGTCGAAATTCTGGGGTGCGGTTTGCTAAGAATTTTCGAGTGAGCTTGCAGTGCAGCGAGGGGCAGTTCGACAATGGGATTTCTGATCCAAGGCTGAGAATACAATAATAGAGAGGCAGATCAGCACCAGAGGAGTAGCGCAGGCCCAACCAGGCCCCAGATAGGGGACGCAGGCCTAGAGGAGCTGACGCAGAGCCGAAAGGGGCAGTGTTGGGGTTTCAGTGGGCCAGATCGGGCACGTATTCCACAGATTGAAAAGGGTGACGAAACCACATTGAAGGGTGACGCAGTCTCAGCGTAGAGCTTGCTGGGGACTGCGTAGGCACCTCTGGGGTTCTTCATTCTGAGCTGAATCAACCATAATATCTATCTCCAGAGATTAAGGTACTTATGCCAGAATTTTCTCTACTGGGAAAACCACTAATAGTACCCTAGTTTGTATTCAGAAATCTACATAATAATAAAACCCTTAAGAGTTGCTGCACCAGTTTTCTCACATTGGGTTTTTCCGGGGACATTTGTTCGACAAATCTTGTGTGTCCTTTGTCGAATGTGCTTATTTCTTCAGTAGTTGATCTGTATATTTGTGTAGGCAACAATGTATTTATTTTGATGTTTTTCTTGTATTATTCAGAAAAATAACTTGTTAAGTTAATAAAACTAGTAGAAGTAAATCAGATTACTGCTGTAGGATTTTTGTTTAGTAAATTCAAAAAATTTCACAGAGAGGAGGTCTAGATTGTAAGAAAATAATTTTTTATTTATGTGTCTGGGGGAAAAAGTGGCACAAAATGTAGGGTCGGCTTGACTTAAGGAAGGCCCAAGGATGGGCTAGATGTTTCCACTAGAAAACATATGAATAAGTGTGATATTCCCACTTAGCAAATATTTCTATGTGAAAAACAATTTTCCTCAATTTTGACATTTTTGGCTCTCAACTTAGGAAGAGTGGGTTGGGAGGATTCCTTGGAAATTTTGATTTGATGTGGCTCCAACGTAGGAGAAATGAAGGAAAATCGAACTTCTAGTGGGAAGTGGGGGCCACCCAAGAGGAATACGCACCCCTTGGAGAAAGGTGTACTTGTGGGAAGAGAGAGAGGGAAAAGAGGTCGATGTATGGGGCCCACTTGGTGAAGGGGGAGCTCAAGGATAAATAGGAGAAGAATAATTCATTTGAGGGCTAATGAACCTTTAACAAACAAACTCACCTAGTACGCTTGAGTTGTTGAGCCAAGTCTACAAGTGTTGTTCAGCACACGAGATTTTTGAGGGGAAATCTCAACTCTTTCTTTGGTGGACTTTGAGTACCACCCTAGGGGAGCCATTATTGCATTGTGGAGTTGTTCCAAAGGGCTTTCTATAGGTGAACTCATGTTATTCTGGAGCAAACTGGGCGCATGAAGGGATCACACTCCCTTGAGGGGAGTGAGCTACAGAGAAACACTATTTCCGAGAATTTATGAGCATATTCCCTAGGGTTCTAGGCTTTAACTATTGGAAAATCGGAAAGGTAGAAATATTTTTTCTGGTTGATAATTACTTGTGATTTCCTTAAGCTATTATTATCTTTCTTATGTTCTTCTTTTTATCTTAGTTCATCAAGTAGTTACCAAAACCAAAACACGAAGATCAAGGACACTAGATGTAGGCACACATCCAGGGAAAAACCCCTATATAAGGGAAAATCCAATAATTCAAATTAGATAGACCAAGACCCTAGACCAACATACCTTCCTCCACCAAGTCAACCGTTAAACTGATCTTCCTATTGGACACCTAATCCTCAACGGGTAGGTGTGGAAGGTGGATGGACAAATGGAGTCCAAGTGACCTTGGAATCCAGAATCCAGGAGTCACACCAATGTAATATAAATGTACATCTATGGTGAATAATATGACATCTCACGCTTATCCTTCAATTTTGTCTTGTGTGTTTATTGTCATGTGTGTTTACCATGCTTGTGTTTAACATGGTATCAGAGCGGGCGATTGCTGGCCTGCTCGAATCAACTAAATTCTAGCTGCGTTCTCTGTGCTGTCTACATTCCAAAATAGAAAATGTGCAGTCTTTGCTGGTGAATTTGTCCTTTGGGTGCCTTACCTGCATCTCTGTCATTTTCCTGCGCACAAGCCTATCTTATATATCAGAAATGTCTCTGGAAATATTCTCCAGCGTCCTCACACCTCCACTATGCCGCTACCTCCACCGGTCTCTGCGTTTTCACCTGCCCTCTAGTGTCATATCTGCCAAGTCTGCTTTATCGTTTCCTATTCTGGTTACCAAACACACCCATCCTTTCTGGCTACCAAACACACATGTGTTTGTCTTATCTATCTTTGTGTTGAATTACAAGTTTTATTTATTATGTGCTTGACATATGATTCTTTGCATTCCCTGACGTTTACCATCGAATACGCTGCACATGATTCTTTGCCTATTGTGTCTGCTTATTTCATTGTTGAGACTTTGATATAGAAACCCCCCTCCCACTAAGATATCTAGGCTATTCTACACGCTGTTATTAATATTTATGCTTAGCCTGTCAGCTATTGACATAAAGTTTTTCTGCTTTGCCTATGCCCTCGCCTGGCAGACTATTTCATTCATCTGGCAGACTGTTTCATTACTCTGCCCATGGTCCTGAAATATCTAAAATTGACATTCCACATCTGCAAATTCAAAGGTTTTCTGTCCCTCCATTTCCTCGGCCCTCTCCTCACACTGATCACCTCCCTCTCCGCGGGTAACCATTACACAGTGCATACACTCCATTCCACAGTGCGTGCTCCATTACATAGTGCATACCCTCCAGTACACAGTACGTGCTCCATTACAGAGTCGCTCTCGGTGCACCCTCGTCCCTCAGCGCTCGACCCTCCATACACACTCTGCATTTGTGATAGTGGCATATCCTCATAAACCGTGGCCTCCTCTCCTCTCCGCCATAATGCTACGGCCTCTCCCATGGCTTAAAAGTGAGTGGTGGCTTGGCGTGCTGGCTCCTAAAGCTCGAACTGATGTGTAGTCCACTTGAACCATTTCATCAAAAAATACTTAGGCTGTCAATCCATGCGACACAATAATCAGTTTGATCTCATTGTTGCCATTATCACAATGGTTCCTGATCTTGTTCATGTTGATGTCTCTCCATAAAGATTCCATAAAACTTGATTCACGGTCAAAGACACTAGAAGTGGATTCGCCCTTTGGAAATCATTAGAAAAAGCGACCGAATCTTGCCCTATTCTACTTAATGATCTCCATCCGCTCTTCTAGAAAATTTCCATAGTCTTGTTCCCTGAAACAAACCTTGGGGAAGTCTTGGAAGAGCAGGGAGGCCTTGGAGCAACCCAACGGCATGAAGGCATTGTTGGACGTCAGCTGCAAGAATAGTTTGAGTTTGAAGGTTGTTGAGGATTGAATGTTGGTGTTGTGAGTGTGGAGACCAAGCGATGAGCGTGGAACAATTTGAAACCTAAAGATTGACTACAGAAGGCTAAAAATAAGGTAATTTTGTTCCTCCTACGATCACGAATTACACATTATTGGTGTGACTGTGTTTTGGAAAGTCCATTATCTGAGTCATACATTGTTGCGTCATTATGGCGCCCTCCTCCGATGCCTGTCCACTACGCCGCATACCACTGCACATTGCCTCTATTAACAGAACGTAGTTTGGGTGACTAGCACTACACGACTGCACTACGCTCACATTGTCATACGCTCCCTTGACCTCCTATCCACTGGTCGACTCCTCCTTATGATCGGTTCCACAAGGCTCACACCACCGGTCCCTCGTTACCTCCTGTGCAGTCCACCAAGGTCCACACTGCCTCTCGACCCACCAAGGCCTCCTCCACACCCCACCGCTCAGGCCTACCACCTCCTGCCGACCCTACCACCTCCCGCTGCTCGACTAGATCACCATCCTGCTGTCTCACATACCACCTCACCATATGAGACGGGCTTGTTTTAAAAATACAATTGTTCTATTCAGTTGGAATCATATTAAAAGAGTAGATTCAAATGACAAGTTGCTGAGTTTGAACTTTGAAATACTCTTAGTGCGTTTATCAAGCCATGGAGCTTGATTTTCTGCTGGACTAAGCAATTACCTTGGAGCGATGAACATATGTGGATTTGTTAAATTTGGACAATTGGGTCCAAACTCCATCTTGTGATGCTTAGATGAAGATTCCAATATTTGTATTGGATTCCTCTTTCGGAGAGGTGTAAAATCGATATAAAATTGATTGTAATCTGATGAGCAGAACATTTATTTTGAATTTATTATTTATAATAAATTTAAGTGCAAGTCGGCCTTAAGGTTTTACACCCCCAACAGATGTGTCACACACCTCAATGATGGATATAAATACAGTCAACGTTGGAGAGCTTTTCACTCATCTCATCACACATCTTCTCCTCTGATTATCTACAAGCATTTGAGAAGCAGTTTCATCTCCCACGTGAGAAGAAGGACGAAATCTACTGCAGCTAAAGGACGAAATTTATCGCAGCAAATTTTTCTGCAGTTAGGGTTTCTGGGCAAGTTTGACCAGTGTTGATTTTGGTCAACGCATGGTCCATTTGAGCTGAAATTTTGTGGAGAATTCGATTTTTGTAGGCCGTACTCATTGGCACAAAAATCGAGGTCAAAAGATTGACCGAAGTTGGAGCTGCGTTGACTTTCTTGTTGCTGCCCTGCGTTGACTTTTTCTGGACTGCGTTGACTTTTCTGGGGTTGACTTTGAGTTGACTGGATAATTGATTTGAGGACTGTTGTGACACATTTTGGGTTGGCCGACCAAGAAGACTTTGCTGGTTGAAGCATCCTGCTGATCGCCGTAACGCACCAACACATTCTCCTATTTCTGGTTTGTCTTCTATAGATCCACTGGTATGTTCTATCAGCATTTTACTTAACTATTTATGTGATTGTTGTTATAAAAGTAAAATTGCATCAAGCATAGAACATCTACAAAAATTTAAATGGTATCAAAGCTAAGGTGAAGACAAGCCCTAACTTATAGCAATCACCAACTGAGAAAAATGAGTTCCACAAGTTATGGCTTCAAGGAGGATGACAAGCTGACTGGAAGGGATGACTTCCATGCTTGGAAGATGATATTAGACCTCAAATTGGAAGACCATGATCTCATGGAATATGTACTGGGTAAGATAGAAGAACCTCCATCCACTGCTACTGCTGCTGCTAAAACCAAGTATAAGAAGGGGGAGATCAAAGCAAAGCTAATGATCAGGGAATCCATACATAAAAGTCTGGTTGCCTACATATCTAAGCTAGGCACATCCAAGGAGATGTATGATAAGCTGATACAAATTTTCAAAGTAAACAATGCAAACCAAGTGCTATTCTTCAAGAATCAATTGAAGAATCTGAAGAAAGGCAGGGATGAGTTTGTCCAAACATACTTTCTGAAATTGACCGAGATCAGGAACAATCTGCTGGCTATTGGGGAGACAATAGCCGATCGTGAGATGGTACTCATCGCACTTGGAGGGCTCCCATATGAATGGCAAGTATTCAACACTACCATTCTCAATAATAATACAATTCCTAACTTTGACGAGCTACTGTCAAGATGCATGTAAGAAGAGACAAGAATGAAGGAATACGAAAATGATAGAAATATTGCCTACGCTGCTCATTCTAGAAAGAAGAACTCTGGTGGTCCTAAGAACAAAGGAAGAGCAAGGGCCCAAGGAAAGAAGGGCAAGTGTTTCACTTGTCATAGGCCTGGTCACTATGCTAGAGAATGTCCTTTCAAGAAGGATTCTCTCGATAGTGATGACAACAACAACAACCGAAGGAATGGAAATCAAAGAAACGACAAGTCCAAAGGAAAGAGGAAGGCTCCCTCTGGGGGAAACAATCAACCTTTCAAAATGTCTAGAAACTCCAGGTATGAGGAGTCAAATGTTGTTGATAAAAGAAATGAATACATTCTTGTATCTGCCCTCTCTGCTGCATCCCAGCCCGACACTATGGATATCTGCCTGATAGATAGTGGTGCCTCAAGACACATCATTGGGTTCAAGGAAGCACTCTCTGACATGGTTGAGAAGGATACTAATCTGGAAATTATCCTTGGAGATAATGCCACATATCCCGTGAAAGGGACAGGGACTGTGACCCTCCACTTTTCTCAAGGACAAGTCCTACATTTGCAGGATGTACTCTATGTACCAAAATTGAAGAAAAACCTTGTGTCTATATCAGCCATCGAAGACAAAGGCTTCAATGTGGCATTCACTGATGGAAAGGTGCGCATGTGGAAGAAGAATCTCAAGGAAGCTATCATGATTGGTTTTAGAGTTGGAACACTCTACCAGGTTGAAGGAAGTCCATTAGGAGCTATGACATGTGATACTATCCGACAAACTGAACTATGGCACCGGAGGTTTGGACACCTTCATTACAAGGTCCTTCCCGAAGCAAGGAAGGTGGTGACAGGGATGCCCGATTTTGGAAATAATCATGAAGGTGTATGTAAGGGTTGTGCCGAAGGAAAGCATACAAGGAGACCTTTCCCCTCAAGTGTCACAAAGACATCTGATATTTTGCAACTGGTCCATTCTGATCTATCTGGTATGCTACCCGTGACATCCCTGGGAGGATGTTCTTACTATATGACATTCACTGATGACTTCTCCCGCAAAACTTGGATATACTTCTTGAAGAAGAAGGATGAGGCTTTCATGTGGTTCCGTACCTTCAAAGCCTTGGTGGAAAATATGACAGGGAAGAAGATCAAGATTTTGAGGACCGACAATGGCACTGAATATGAATCAAATGAGTTCAAGGACTTTTGCAAAGAAGCTGGCATTAAGAGGGAGACTACTACTGCCTATACTCTTGAGCAGAATGGCGTTGCCGAACGAAAGAACAGGACCATTGTGGAAGCTGCCCGTGCCATGCTATGTGACCAGGGTCTACCGAAGTTTCTGTGGGGAGAAGCTGCGAATACTATTGTATACATTCAAAACCGATGCCCTCATTCCGCCCTGGACTCCAAAACTCCCGAAGAGGTTTTCACCGGTAAGAAACCTGATGTCTCACATTTTAGAATTTTTGGATGTCCTGTTTATTTTCATGTGCCAAAAGAAAAGAGAAGTAAGTTGGATGCTTCTGGGAAGAAAGGAATGTTTGTGGGCTACAACGAAACCTCTAAGGCCTATAGAGTCTATGTACCTGGTCAAAGGGAAGTAGAAATATGCCATGATGTCACTTTTGACGAAGATGCTTCCCTGAAGAAAGTAGTAGATTTTCCCAGATCTGAAGCAAGGCCTGGAAATCAGGAAGAACCGCAGGATGAGACAATGCCTGATGTTGAAGGACCAATGGACCCAATAGATCCATCTCCTTCACTGAGAAGGAGACCATCATGGATCGGGACACTCATGTCTGCAGGTTGAAGAAAGCCCTCTATGGGTTGAAGCAAGCACCCAGAGCTTGGTACGAGAGGATGGATAGCTACTTGATGAAGTTGTGCTTCACTCGAAGTAATGCTGATCCGAACCTTTACTTCAAGGTTGTCCAGGGAAGCCTCTCATTCTAGTGCTGTATGTAGACGACCTCTTCCTGACAGGTGCTGACCCTCTCATTCATCAATGTAAGAGGGAGCTCGCTGCTGAGTTCGAGATGAAGGACCTAGGACTGATGCACTACTTCCTAGGCCTGGAGGTTTGGCAGAGACCTGGAGAGATTTTCCTTTCTCAAGGAAAATATATTGTGAAACTTTTGGAAAGATTTGGTATGGTGGATTGCAAGTCCGTGTCAACACCAATGGAACTGAACTTCAAGAAATTGAGTGGCAGCGCTGCTGGGCCCGTATTGGCAAATCCTACTGAGTATTGTCAACTCGTAGGGGCTCTGATGTTCTTAGTGAACACCCGTCCAGATATATGTTTTGTAGTGAACACTTTGAGTCAACAGATGGTTGAGCCTCATCACTTTCACTGGGTTGGTGCCAGGAATCTTTTGAGATACCTTCGGGGCACGATAAACCATGGGCTGAGATACACTGCCGGGAGCATGACACTCCGTGGATATACTGATGCCGACTGGGCTGGCAGTGTGGTGGATCGTAAGAGCACATCGGGATGTTGCTTCAATCTTGGTTCTGCTTCGATTTCATGGATGAGTAGGAAGCAGAAGTCGGTGGCTTTGAGCACCGCAGAGGCCGAATACATTGCAGCAAGTATGGCTTGTTGTGGAGCAGTTTGGTTGCGAAAGCTCTTTAGTGAGCTGTTTGGACATGTGCTAGATACCACCGTGATACTTTGTGATAACCAGAGTGGGATTCGCTTGACCGAGAATCCTGTGTTCCACGACCGATCCAAGCATATTGATATCAGGTACCATTTCATCCGGGATATGGTACAGCGAGGCACCGTAAGGCTCGATCATATAGGAACTGATGAGCAGGTCGCGGATATTCTCACTACGCCCCTGGGGAAGGTCAAGTTCCTAACCTTCCGTGAGAGACTTGGTATCGTGGAACGACCCTATGATGTGGGTCCTGTTGGACGATGAGCTCGAGGAGCTCTGGGGGGATTTGGGGACAGCTTCTCAGAGCTATGAGCAACCACAAGGCTAGGCTTGCAAAACCTTGTTGGTGTGCTTGGACCCCACCGTTGTGATTATTGATTTGGTTCACCTCTCATTATCCGTGCCCCGTATGCATCCTACCCATTGAGTTCAGGGCTCATGGGAAGTACCTCTCATTTGGCCAATGAGGTGGGAAAAGCTAGAGACTAGTAGCAAAGACTGATGGACGCATCAGAGATTGCTGTACTCTCTATCTAGGATGGCACGGTCCAACCACTTGATCTGGGATCAAGTATAGTGAGGTTTCGGACCTCCACCTGACTTCAGGTCAGATGAACCAACTTCGGGTTGGTTGGAGACTCTTTGTGAGTCTGATAGAGGTTTCGGACCTCTGGGCTGAATTTGTCAGCCGGGGGATGATGTCTTCGTGACTGACCCACTTTTGTTCTGAAATAAAGAGGCCAGCAAAGCAAGTTACGGCGGGGTGACGCACGATGTTTGATTGCACTGGTGAATGGAGTTCTCCCTAGTTGAGAGGGAGTGTTAAATTTGGACAACTAGGTCCAAACTCCATCTTGTGATGCTCAGATGAAGATTCCAATATTTGTATTGGATTCCTCTTTCGGAGAGGTGTAAAATCGATATAAAATTGATTGTAATCCGATGAGCAGAACATTTATTTTGATTTTATTATTTATAATAAATTTAAGTGCAGGTCGGCCTTAAGGTTTTACACCCCCAACAGATGTGTCACACACCTCAATGATGGATATAAATACAGTCAACGTTGGAGAGCTTTTCACTCATCTAATCACACATCTTCTCCTCTGATTATCTACAAGCATTTGAGAAGCAGTTTCATCTCCCACATGAGAAGAAAGACGAAATCTACTGCAGCTAAAGGACGAAATTTACCGCAGCAAATTTTCTGCAGTTAGGGTTTCTGGGCAAGTTTGACCAGCATTGACTTTGGTCAACGCATGGTCCGTTTGAGCTGAAATTTTGTGGAGAATTCGATTTTTGTAGGCCGTACTCATTGGCACAAAAATCGAGGTCAAAAGATTGACCGAAGTTGGAGCTGCGTTGACTTTCTTGTTGCTACCTTGCGTTGACTTTTCTGGGGTTGACTTTGAGTTGACTGGATAATTGATTTGAGGACTGTTGTGACACATTTTGGGTTGGCGGACCAAGAAGACTTTGCTGGTTGAAGCATCCTGCTGATCGCCGTAACGCACCAACACATTCCCCTGTTTCTGGTTTGTCTTCTATAGATCCACTGGTATGTTCTATCAACATTTTACTTAACTATTTATGTGATTGTTGTTATAAAAGTAAAATTGCATCAAGCATAGAACATCTACAAAAATTTACAGGATTGCATTTCGAGCTTCATAGTATATTGCAAGAGTAGAGGAACTTATTTGACTATTACACACAAGGAGAAGCACTTTTTCAAGGACAATATTTATTGCATGCAAAATATTATTGATTAAGTAGAGTTCCCTTTTATCATTGGGCATATTTAATTTGGAAGAATATTGCCAGTACATTTGTGATCATTTCTTGACAAGAGTTGTTTGAACAATGACAAAAATTCATGGATTATTAGAGTTATTGAGAACTCTAATCATGTCTAGTGCTAACAACACAGTGCAAATTAGTAAGGACAATGTCTCTGATATTCTAGCCTATTTAGAAAATGCACAAGACAAGATTGATTTTTTGCAGCTTGAATCTCAGCTACAACAACAAGAATTACAACAGAAGAGTCATCATTCTGAACTTGTTTCTGTTCATAAAATTGAAACAGACTCCTATAAGCAACAAGTCAATAATGTTGCAGTCGATTCACATTCAATGTCTAGTACAAGAGTAGATTTACATGCAGATGCAGAAGTTCACTTTGCACTTCCCAAGCCCATCATCAGACCTTGGGAAGAGCTTGTCCATAACCAGCACAGAACAAGTCTTGGATATGACAAGGAGTTGTCCTTTCATATTATGGACTACTCCAAGCCCATAAAATTTCATAGAGCCATATTTCTTTATGACAGTTCACATTCAACTGTTCTAGATCTTGCTCCTTTTCCACAACAACAACAACAAATTGTAAAATGCCAACACTGTGATCGAGTTGGCCATATGAAAGATCACTGTTTCGATCTTCACCCATGCTTGCACTGTGGTCGACACACCCATTCTTCACACAGATGCTTCAGAAACAAGCCTCCTGCAAGAACAGGGATTCATCTTGGATGGATCGCTTCTTGGCAATGGGCATCAATAGCCAAGAAGATGTTTAAGTCGCATGTCAGAACTTGTTCTCGAATATTGAACAATCTTGTAGTTGAGTTTTCGCCATCATCTCACCTTGTACCTGACAAGAGGGAAAATGGTGGTCATCTACAAGCTTCGAAGCCACATCAAGTGAGCCTGAGCCCCAATCTCTCATTCCAGATTCAGAGTTGTAGCCAGAGACACAATAGTTCAAGCGAGCCTGAGCCACAACCTGTCATTCCAGATTCAGAGTTGTAGCTAGAGACACGGATCCCCATGAGCATTCCTTTGGTTGGTGGACAACCTTAAACCATCCATGCGAGGTTGATATTCTTCCTTTTCAAAGAATTCAGGACACTTCCTCTAGCAGAAGACTTTAGCTTCTTGCCAGCTTTGGTAGAGTTCCAGGAAATGCATTAAGCATTCCAGTGTTGGTGGTCATCCTTAAACCATCACAGGTTGTAGACCTCCCTTCTTCTAGGTTGAAGGTTTCCCTCTCAAATGTGAGGGACACTTCCTATAGCAGAAGACCTTAGCTTCTTGCCAGATTTGAAAGAGTTCTGGGAACTGCAATAAGCGTTGCGTTCTAGTGTTGGTGGTCATCCTTAAACCACCTCTTTAGGCCAACATTTCAGAGCGCTGATTCAACCTAAGTGCTGCCATGCATACTTTGCAGATTTGTATTACAACTCTCTTCTTAGACTCACACATACCCCTTCAGATTAAGGGGGGGAATGTTGGACACCTAATCCTCAACAGGTAGGTGTGGAAGGTGAATGGACAAATGGAGTCCAAGTGACCTTGGAATGCAGAATCCAAGAGTCACACCAATGTAATATAAATGTACATCTATGGTGAATAATATGATATCTCATGCTTATCCTTCAGTTATGTCTTGTGTGTTTATTGTCATGTGTGTTTACCATGCTTGTGTTTAACACTTCCAACCTTCAAAGATCAATTGCAATGATACTGCATTAACCCTGCTTCAATAGTACATCAATACTGCATCATACTGCATCAAGGACACATTTTCGACCCTACTACATCAGAATTTCGGCCTAGCTTTAAGACTGCCATTTCGACCCTCCAACAACTTAAGTTCCTTCACACGTGTGAGACAGGAGAGAGAAAATTTTGATTTCCTTAGCAAAATAACGACCTCCTTCTCCTTTGCTAGCCATTTTCTTCTTCTTCTTTAGAATTCGTACCCTTTACTGCTTCCAACTACTACAATTCGAACTTGTGTGTGTTCTCCTTCAGATGAGTCGAGTTGTTGCTTATATATAGTCCTTCTAGGTGATTGAATTCTTCCCTTGAGGCCGACTTGTCCTTCATTGAGGCCGACTTGGTTGAGGAGGCCTAATTGACCTAATTTACATTAAAATAATTTTCTTTCTTGACAAATAATTCCTAAGAAGGGTTATTTACATTGTGACATGGACAAGGACACTTGACATAAACTATGCAACTGCGGTCAAATTTCACTTTAGACAACTCACATGATGGAGATAGTGATTGCATTGGATTCCTCTTTTTGAGAGGACCCAAATCATCCTAAAGATCACCTCATTTGGACAAGCATAAGTTGGTTTTTGAATTTATGAACCCACTCATGTACATTGGATTAGGTTGGCCTCACACACGTGCCATTTAATAAGGTCGGCCCTAAAGCAAAGTGGACCCATTGGAAGGCTATAAATACAAGTTCCCTCTACCTCATTTGGATACAATGATGAGACAGTCTTCTCTCTTGGTTTTTGGCTGCACAGGTCCGAGGTTCGTCCGCAGAGGAATAGGTTCGCTTTGAGGTGAAATTGCAGGGTCTGAGGTTCACATCTCTGATTTAGGGTTTTGGGCCCCAATTGCAGGCACAATGTGAGACCCAAATTCGATAATTTAACCAGACAAATGAATCAGAGAGTTTAATGCAATTTCATAACAGTTTAAAGACTTAATTTTAACATTTAGTTCAGAGAATAACTAGAATTTCAAAGAGAATTTCAGTAGAATACCTGGCAATCGTTTGTACTAGTTCTTGATACCGTAGTTACCCAAACCGACCTTACCTCCCAACCTATCTGGGGTCTACCTGTACGGTCCCCAGACCCAGAAGATCATCTTCTGAACCTCCGTGCCTAGAATTCCAAGAACAAACAAGACTCTATGTAGCAGCGGAAGTTCGTAGATTTGGTTACTGTAGGAGAAGACTTGTATGCTTGTTGACTTTGATAGTAGAATAGCTTTAATTATAAAAATACACAAGAGGTATGTATAATAATAATATTTTATTGATAAGATATGACATGATTGAAAGTTTAGAATGAGGTCCCGCTTTTATACCTATGCAGGTACCTTTTCATGAATAGGCATGTCTTTTAGACATGCCTTTTCATTAACCTAATGACTATTTAACATAATCCTGATTGATTAACTAGTAATTACATTTATTTCTATTTATTCTATTAATGACTATATTTATTACTTTAGTTATGAATTAGGTTCATAACATTGCCTCCTTCTTCGAAAAGCTTTGTCCTCAAAGCTTAATTCTGACAATTTCCTTCATTGGGAATTATCGGCTAGACACGTCATTCTTCACTGGTACTTCCGATACTTCATTGTATGACTTGGTTGAACATTGTCCATGTTTCCATTTTGCTTCAAATATATATATTTTTTGATGATGAACCTTTTTCTTTTTTCGGAATTTGCACTTCTATATAGATATATTTATTTTAATATATATATTTTATAAATTATATGTATATAAGTTATAAATTATTTTTATAAATTATATATATATATATATAATTATTAATTCGTAATATATATATTCTCTACCCAATGGTTATGATGTTATAATTACCAGCGTTATAAATATCGACCCCCGGCAAGAATTCGACAGCACAAAAACAGCAGCGGAAAATACAGCCCATCTGTCCGCTGAAGCGTAACCTGTCGCTATGCAACTGTTACGTCCCCTGACCACGCCGTTCGGTGTAGGGTACTCTCCGCTATGAATTAATATCACCGGTCCACCTTTGAAATGACCAAGCGTATCGATGCCCTTTGGCCAGCTATTCGACCGCAAAGATGACCGCATGAATTTACCCGCAGAAAATGTCCCGGGGGGTGTTGACGGATGACATCTGGACGATTGCAGCGGCTGGCAGGCTTGACAATGACAACAGGTGCGCTGTTGTGTCGTAGTGGAAGGGTTGTGGTGTCGAGCAGGTAGAACTAGGTTCGAGCTTCGGTCGATGATGGGTTGAAAGGCAGCATAAAACCCTGCGACAACACTGTGGCAACAGACCCATTGTATTGGCGGCACAACATGGATAAAACGGTAAAGATTTTCGAATGAAACCGGCAAGAAGCTGTCGCGGCTCGACAGGGAACAGGCCACCAGCGAAGAATCCACGTCTTGGGGTGTCGTAAGCTAGAACTGCGTCAATATTTTTATTTTTTTCAGCGGGCGGCGAGAAATAACACTCGGACGGATATGAAAATGTTATTACGGTTGATGACAGACATTGGAATGGATTTAGACAGCGACAAACAAAAAGAACAGCATGATCACATTCCTGAAAAGCATTTTTCAGAATGCGTGTGTTATTTTGTTGAGTTTTTCACAGCCTTGTTTCTGCATCCCATCGCAGATTATCGTGGAACTTGCTAATCATCATGATATATCTGCATCGGCCTGCCAACGGAGTCCCATAGGAACTTGCTTGATTATGAAAACCTGACAACAATGTCATGCTATTCAATGTAATTTGTTCAGGATTGGAATCTGAAACTGCTACTGACGCTCTATTGTCGATATTGTTCTCTTCGCCAATGGCACTTGGAATATCCTTGTGAGTTTGTTGTCCCTATTCAGCACCAACAACAGAGCCAGATTGCCCAGGTTGACCCAGAACATATGATTGTGAAGAGGCTTCAGAATCACCTATAAAATTATTATGTTCATGTCTCGAGCAGTCTGAAGTTATTATAGCATTCTCCCCTTGAGGATAATAATTAGATCCAACCATTTTAGACACCTCCTTTGAGCTACCCAAAGCTGTTAAACAGTTATCCTCTTCGGAACTCAAACGAGAGCCAACCATGTTGGGTGTCAACTTACGTTCAATCCCCTGCAAAAGAAAATCTTCAAAATTAATATGTTGTTGAGGGACACTGACTTCTCTTCTATGTCGACTGCAGTCATCAAGCCATATAGGTTTGACAACATTCACAATGTCTCGAACTGAAAGTTTCCCGATCTCCTTCATTTCAATTACTGACGGTTTTCCTACAACGATGTGTGTCAGGCCATCATTGAACATCATGTACCTAGAACTGCCTCCAGTCCGAACCATGTTAACTAGCTTCCGCCTTTCAATCGGCTCAAATCCTGTCAGTAGAATCTTACAGTTTTCCAGGCAAAGGTCATTGGCCTCTGTTTGAGAGTCAATGGCAATACATCCCACATATTCTGAAGTATTTTCAGCAGATCGAATAACTGTCTCTGCCTTCTCTTTGGTT
Organism: Pinus albicaulis; assembly: GCA_034641835.2. Classification (NCBI taxonomy): domain Eukaryota; kingdom Viridiplantae; phylum Streptophyta; class Pinopsida; order Pinales; family Pinaceae; genus Pinus; species Pinus albicaulis. Next base: position 1,467,236,161 of record CM076581.1, read on the forward strand.
GTTTTCGATGAGAACGGTTGTGACACAGAACTGTCTAAAGTAGCTGAGATGACCAGAGATGTAACTTTTGCTGGCTGTAAAGAAGATCCCAACTGGTTTTTTTGTAAGAGAGCATCATTGGCCTTTTTTTTACGTTGTTGCTTCTCTTCTTGATCAGATACAGCTAATAGAACCTTTTTGACAGCTGTCACATCTTCCATAATCTGCACCACTTCATCTGTGGGTAAACTAGAACCACATCCTTGCAATGATGTAGAATTTGAACCCGAACCAGCAGAGAATTTTGTCATAGCAGAATGAGAATGAGATTGAATAACAGTGGAAACCTTTTCTTGCCTCACATCTTCATCATCATCCGGATCTGCTTCACGGTTATAAAGTTTTTGGTTTGCACACTTATGTCCTGCAAAATATTTGTCTCCACATTTCCAACATTTCCCTTCTTCTTTACTTTCAATTTTTGTTGGTTGTTTTCCTTTATTACGCATTGGTGGGGGAATATATTTGGTTGACTTTTCCATGGATGTTCTACTTGATTTTAGCATAACTCGTTGTCTTCTCATTATTACAGCGTTTTTCATCTTTCTGTTTCTCATGATTTTCTTTTCTATTACGAGAAATTTTTTTAAAATCTGCAGAAAGTTTTTTAAGATCTGCAGAAAATTCTGCAGATAACTTATCTAAGTGCTCAACCTTTTCTAGAATTTTTCTAATTATTTCGGGCTTTTCACGTAATGGCACATTATATGGTAAATAATGTGCTCGAGCTTGTAAACTATGTTCGTAGGCTTGTAGAACCATGTTGTGTGCCATTCCTTCAACCTGTCCTCAATATGGCTCTGATACCACTGTAGCAGCGGAAGTTATAAATTTGAATACTGTAGCAGTAAGACTTGTACGCTTGTAGGCTTTGATAGCAAAAGCAGCTTTAATTATAAAAATACACAAGATGTAATTATAATAATAATATTTTATTGATAAGATATGACATGATTGAAAGTTTACAATGAGGTCCCGCTTTTATACCTATGCAGGTACCTTTTCATGAACAGGCATGTCTTTTAGACATGCCTTTTCATTAACCTAATGACTATTTAACATAATCCTGATTGATTAACTAGTAATTACATTTATTTCTATTTATTCTATTAATGACTATATTTATTACTTTAGTTATGAATTAGGTTCATAACACTCTATATCAGAATTCCAATAACAAACAATACTCTGTATCAGTATTACTGTCAGAATTCCCTCTGCTTCCTTCAATCTCCCCAACAAAATTTTCTCCCCTCTATCGGCTTTCTTCATCTCTTTATATATTTACCTTCACTGTCTTTCAACCTTCTTGTTGTCTGCCTTCTTTCTCCACCTCTCCCTTACTCTTTGTTGTCGTCCTCCTCCTACTTTCTCAGAGCTTCTTTTTTTTTGGATGGATGCGGTCTAGTTTTAAATTAGAACAAATGTATTGAAATGATTTGCTTCGATAAGATTCATGAAATGTTTTATAATTTCATAACAATTCTCAATAAATGACTTTATTTAATATATTTTATTTTATTTAATTAAATCATTTTATTTACTTTAGTTAATTAAAATTTAATTAAGTTATAATTTATATTTAACTATCTTTATCTCACACACACACACACACACACACACACACATATTTATAATAATAAGGGTGGTACTCATATTAATGCCTCAGTTGTTATACTTATTATATTTTGGTGAATTTTAAGGATTTATTTCGATAACTGATTTATCAACCGAAACTGAAACTTCTATTTCAAGATTAGCTAGTAGGTATATTAGTGCAATACATGCGGTCCATCCATATGTAGCTATCACATGGATGTCTCGTATGTATGCTAATATTCACATTTCGATTATATTTGTACACGAGCTATTGCACACAAAACAGGAGGATCTCGACCACAGTCGCATGCACGGAAGCTCATCCATGCAACTGGAGCCTTCCAGTCGCACGGACAACCCTTCATCCATGCGACTGGGAGATTAGGGTTTCTGCAATCCAGTTTCGACCTCTAGTTGCACGCTTGCCAGACCTAAGGGAGCGACTGTGAACCTATAGTTGCACGAATGACTCCTCCATGCGACCGGGGATTAAAAGATGAAGTTTCAATATTCTGTAGATTTCGCGCAGTGACTATAGGGTTCGACAGTGGACTTCAGATAACGACAGTTTAATACAGACTTCAAAATTAGATTTCCGAGTACATACATTGTTGGGTTCATTCCATGAATGTTGTAGTTGTTTTGCTGGTTAGTTGCATAGATGAAGATATGGATCATTGTACTCTCTTTTGCTGAATCATTTGATGACAATCTAAGAAGAAGAATTTGCAAGGGTTTTCCCCATAGTGGGTTTTACCCTGGTCTTTGACTATGTGTGCATGATTTTCTTCTATTGTTCCTTTATGTTTCGCTGCATTGATGATGATGATATTGTTCTTTCTATATAGTTGCATATGTTGTTGAATTATGATGTAAATCTGAATAGTGTTATGATGTTATGGGGTGAACTTAATGCGTTAATGAAGGACTGCAATTATCAAAGGAAAGAAGAATATAGACCTATGAAAAATTAACAAGATTTTAGAGCTAGGTTGAAGAAAAGTCATGGAGATCACCTCTATGTTGACACCATTGATGGAAGCAAGAAGATGATGGTGGAGACCTAAAAGAATTCTATGGTATGAAGGAAACCTAGGCAAGTTGTGCATTAGGGTTTGAGAGAAACCCTGGTTTATGGCAAGGATTTGAGAAACTCTCGCATGGTCAAAGTCAATATGTTCAAGCACTTATGATAGATTTGATGAAGCCCTAGATGGGATAGTCTCTAGTAGGCCTGATAAAGTTGATTGAAGGAAACATTGTTTTGTAGACAATGGATATTTATGGATCTTGAAGGTTGGTTCAAGAGGGAGAGGACCACCTCTCATTGAAGATAAGTATTTTTTGACTTATGGTGCTCCTTTATGTCTTCACTGTTGTCTAGAATTAATTAATTTTTTGATCATTGCTTATACTTCCTACATGTATATTTGAGTATTTGGATGTTTCTAACCTCCTTGATGAGATGTGATAAGTGGATCCCTCTTGAGGATCATTTGAGATGCAAGAAAGGAAAGCTAGATCTGGAAAAAAGGTAAAGAGGCACCTGATGAAAAGGTGACAAAATACTACAAGCTGCCTATGTCAAATAAGAAGGTGCAGTGGTATTTGAATACTACAAGGCATGCAAGGTATATTGTTTCAATGTTATGTTTCAATTGTAGTATTGGATGGCAATGTAAGCCCTAAGGTTTGATGATAATATCTCCTTCTTGAATGGTCCATGCATGCATATGAAAGTAATTTGAATTCATGGTTATTATGATGAAATGGCGCACCTGGTATTAAACATTTTGATCATGATGATCTTCTTGATTCTATGAGGCTACTTAGTGTTGATCTTTGATATAGTGGTATAACTTGATTTTGGCTAACATCTATTGTTCTTGGATATTTAGATCCCATAAAGAAGGCTAGCACCTTGACTCTAGTAAATGATACTCTTGATACTTGACATGCACAAGACATGAATAGAAGGTTCCCTCATTGATTTCTATATACAATGGTATTGATAATGCTTGTGATGAGCTTGATGAAAGTATGGAAAAAGGGTTGACACTCTTGTTGTTTTGTAAAATTTTATTGAATGACCTGACTTGATGCTATTGATGATGATAAGCATGGTAACCATGATGATAGAAATATAACTATGAAATTGACATTCTAGGTCCTTCATTAACCGTGGTTATGTTTTTTATGTGATTAGTTGAGAGAAAAATCTCAACTATGCCCTGAAGATCTCAATATTCCCCTTAGTCTAAGAGTAAGAAGTTACAATGCCATGTAGCTCTTATAGTCGCATTAGTTTCCTATTACAATAAAAATGAAAAATACAAGATAACATAATATGTACTAACATTTCAATTTTTTTTTCTCATTTTTGTCCCAAAATTTCAATGAGCCATATCCTTGGCATACAAGGTACATTTGACCACATTCAAATAGTGTTGAAAAGTTCTTTGCAAGCTCTTTGTTGTGCAAACAATTTTGGCAAAAAGGGGGATTGAACTTGAATTTGTCGAATGTGAGGATCCTCTTGATCATACCCTTCCCATTTGTCAAACACATAAGGGGAATTTCAATGTCTAAAATTGGCTTCCTAATGAAAATAATAAAATAATAATTAAACTAATAATATAAGAGTTTCAAGAGAATCTTTCGGTAAAAATCACATCAAATATTGGGTCGACGCGTTTCAAACCACTTAGTGTGGTTGATTATCAGGACTAAGAAAAATTGAGTATACCCACACTGAGAAAAATTGAAAATACATGGGAAAAGATGGCTTATCTCCATATAGGTTTACTCAAATTTCATTTGTAGGTACCCGTTGGATGCATAATTAAATTTAATTTTGCATCTAATGAGTACCCACTATGCATACTTTCAAGTAGACCTACAACACGAAAGATTGAAATACATGGAACTTGGATGTAGAATTTGTTGGAAAGTGTAACTAGGTTCGGTCTTCAAAGTGACTAGTAATTATGAATTTATGTAATGAAGAAGACAAAGATAATAAAATGTATTTTGTAAAGTTTGACTCATGGGTTTCATGAGCAAGAAGTTTTTATTATAGGTCAAAGACTTCTTCGTGATGTCTTTAGGGATTTGTCATCTTGTCATAAATGTATAATTTAGAGTCATGTATATGAAGTGTTGTTACACTTGTAAAGGATCATCATTGATGTAATTGTATTCTCCAAAGACCTTGTCAAAGTACTCCTTGAAGACGACCTAGAATATGCTGGAGATGGTCCTTGTAAAGTCGGGTCACAATTAGTTGGTAAAGTTGGCCCTATAGCAGAAGCCATGTCGACCTAGAAGACATGAGACAATCCCTATATATACGTAGGATTGCAACCTCATTGAGGACACACAATTCAGAAAAGTTCCGTGATAGAAAATGCGAGTAAAGGACTGAGATTACAATGAAGTTTGGAGGTTAATCTACGAAGGAGAAATAGGGTATACTTACCCTTAGTTTTGGGCTATCCTAGTAGTTTTTAGGAAGACTGATAGTCACTACAACAAGGAATCAATCTACAAGCAGGAGTGCGGATCACCATGCAAAGGAAGATAAGTGTGTGACAACAAAACAAGAAAGGGCTCTAAGGTGTATGAAGGTGTAAAGAACTCTCTCTTTGTTTTCGTTCTAGGTCCACACCTATAATCTCTTCATCATAACAAGGATTGAGGTTTATCTTTGGGTTAACATAGTTCAGTCTCAAGGCTGTCAAAAGGTAGAGAGGTGTTGGAAGGAGACCAAAAGGAGGAGATTCTTGGAGACCAAGCTCACATCAAAGGAGATCAAAGGGAAGCATATCATCAAGGGTTACTAGACTAGGGACTGAGTCTCCCTAGAACTGGTGCAGTATGGTGCAGAAAAGGAGATCAACATAAGGAGCCAAGAAAGAGCAATGGAAAGGTCTTGGAGGCATATTAGTGTCAAGGGTTCGTGTCATGGTCATGATACTTGTCAATTGAAGATCTAGAAGAAGTATACTTTCAGGTTTTCCTCTCTAAGAGGGAGAGGTTTTGGCCTTGGCTTGAAGAGCCAAAATTTTGTCTCATGTTTTGATAATTGACTTGATGAAAGACATAATGAGCTAATAAAGAGAAGGTCTAAGTAATAGAAGCATAACAAGTATAGCACAAGCAGTTATCAAGTAAGAGAATTGAATTAAACACTGGACTACCAAATTCTCAATAGAATTTAGTTTTGCATCAAAGGAGTACCCACTCTACATACTTTTGAGTAGACCCACACTAAGAAAGGTTGAAAATACATGGAAAAATGTGGCATCCAATGTGGAGATAGACAAAAATACATTTAAAAAAGTAGTTTTCTTCTCTACAAAAATATTTGTCCTTGTGGATGGCATCATCATCTTGAACCTTATTGGTTCTTTTAAATTTGATTTTGTTGGTACATTCTTTTATTGAGTCCCACTTTTTACCACAAAATTCGCCTAATGCATAGAATGTCACCGTGCATTTAATTGTCTCCCATGACTTCTTTAGGTTCTCCAATCTACTATTAATGTCATCCTTTTCTACTTGAAGAGTTGGCCCTTGCAAATCCTCATATGTGTTCAAAAACCAAAATGACATATTGGTAAGGACATACTCAACTTTGAACTTCAAACCTAGGGTTAAAATGGCCAAAAAATATAAACATCAAAGATAGCTAGAAAAAAGATAACATGCTTGTACACTTATAAATTGTTCTATGAACCATGTAAAATAAATAAGGAGGTAAGCAACATGTACATTTAAATCCTTGCATAAATATGGGGAAAATAAGACACTAGTTAAGAGGGTGGCATTTTGAGTATTATTGAAGATTTGGAAAATATGAAAATTGTAGGTAGAGAGAAATTGATCCCCACTCTAGGATTTTTTTTTTTTTTTTTTGATGGCAATGAAAATGATTGTTTGGCCCTCCGAAGATTGATACTTGCTAGTGATAAAGTTATAAACTCCTTCCCGCAATCACTAAGCACGACAAAGAAAATAAGTCAAAATTATAAAAAATCACTACTTTATGAGAGTTTAATCAATGTGGCAATTTTTTGGACCATAGCATGAATTGATGTTTCCTAAACATTATGATGCGACATTATTTATTTTTGTGATTTTTTCTAGGTGTTGGAAAATATGGTAGCCATGGTCAATATTTTCATCTTGAAAAAGAAATAGAAAATTGAATTTTTAAATTTGCCCAAAATTATTAGGTTGAATGGGCCCATAAGAGGCACTGATTCGACTCCCACTTGAAGGCTATGTAAAGGAGATCATTTCTCCTCATTTGGATACATCAATTTGATCTTATGCATCTTTGATCCAACATATTTATAGGACTGTTGGAATTTTAGGAGACGACAAAAATTCTAGGGAGGGTCGAAATTTCAGGGACAAGAATTTTGATATGGCACCTCATCATGATTTTGGTTACTGGTTTGGTTATTATTTTGCTATTATTGTTTATGATGTATAGATGAATCTGGAATCTCTCTCTCTCATAAGGAAGAATATTTTAAGGGTTTTCCCCTTGTGGCTTTTGCCCTAGCTATGTGCATAATTTCTATGTCTGTTGTCTCATTATTTCATGGTTATTTTACTGCTCTTTCATGTTTATTAGTTGATGTTTTTCTTCTGTATAACTGCCTAAATGATACGGAGTTTAATGCTATGTGAAATCTAAAGTTTAATTGATCATTGAAGTAGTTATCAGGTGAAGAAAAACCTAATTCTAGTAGGTATCCTAGAATATCAACATGGTATCAAAGCCAAGTTGAAGAAAAGGTTGAATAAATGGACATGACAAGTTTTGGGCACTTGAAGAAGGCTGAATCTGTATCTACTCTTGAAAAATGGAACCTGTAATAATTGTGATTGACCATCATCTGTGTGAAAATTCGGATACCCCGAATCCTATTGCAACAACTAATGTTATTTCTTCTATTTGTTAATTTAATTAAACAAATTATTTGTTGTGTGCTATGATAAATATCGAAACAAATACACTGTAACCTTCACAAAACAAATACTGCGGACGAAATAAAAACGTTGGAAGAAATAGATGCACACACACCATATAACACCGTTATTTTTGGACAAAGTCCCTAGAAAAACCCAACTCGGGAAAATCGATGCAGAATCCGAGGGTTTTGATATTAAGCAGTAGCGAAAATCTTAGTACAAACTATGGATGCCCAAACTAGCAATCCAAACAGAGAAAACTGGAAAAAATAACTATTGAGAAAAATATCTCACTCCATAGGTGATCTGACACTGACCTCAACTCAAATTGAGCTGCTCCTTGCTCCCTCTGCGCAGTCACTGCATCAGCTTACGCAGTTAGTGCGTCCCACAAGCTCGGAACTACGTCTCCTCTCACTGTCTCGTTAGCTGCTGTCTGGGAAACTGATACTCCTTGCTTTCGGACCCTTTACCTAGCTTTTGGCCCATAATCTCTCCTTTTCCCCAACAAAATAGAAATATCCTCAAGAGGGCTTTGCGCTGCCTTTGCGCTGCCTCTCAGTGGAAATCACTTCCTCTCTGCAATGTAATCACTGGAACTGGAAAAGCTTCCTCCGACCTGACTATCTCTTCCCCTCTCTCACTGCTTCAACCTCACTGAATCACCTCCGACAACTGGATGCTCCTATTCTAGAGATCGATTTCCCAGCAAAATCGAATATTTAAATGATTTGGTGTTTCTTCTCCAAGCCCCATCAACTTTTTCTTATAATCCTCTGTTGAGACTTCAATGACCACGATTAAATCTTAATCGATGGCTAGGATTAACTAGAAATCGATCCATGCACTTTTCTAGAACATTCTCACCATGACTTAATTAATCATATTTCCTAAGTTTAGACCAGTGTTGATAATATCGGTATTGGCAAAATATCGGCGAGGGTCCAGAAAAGATCTTATCGGGAATATCGACGAAAATATTGGCAAATATCGGCAAGCATAAAAAATGCATAACATATTCATTTTTTTTCTTCAGATTTTTAAACATATAAAGCAATAACAACATGAAATAAACACATTGGCACATAAATATGAAGAAAGCACTGATATATATGATGTAGTGGATGTAAAATAAAAATGATACATCAAACGCGATACCAAATCCTGTTGATCCTTGATAATTGTCTAATCAAGGACTCAAATGTGGAGAATCAATACAATATAACATCGCACATATAAAAGTATCTCATCATCATGAGTTTTATGTAGCAAAACAAATAAAAATAGCAGCTATCTATCTGAAATCAATGCCCTCTTCCCCCTTTTACGGGAAAACATGAGGCACTGTTTGTCAGGCCTGCCTCTAGCAGTAGAAGGCCTTGACCCTGCACCTAATGGCAAATACTGACTACTGGGTGTGGAGCTCTGCTCTCCTATCTCTATAGCAAATGGTGCAAACGCTAATGCTCCCACAGTGTCCTCCTTGTCGTCCTCCTCCTCTTCCTCCTCCTGCTCCTCCTCCTCCTCCTCCTCTTGCTGCCCCTGTTCTAATGGTTCCTCTGGCTCTAACCATGCAGATGACTCCTCCAAGACAGGATGCACAGTCTCCACCCTCCACTGAGACAATACATCAATATTGTCTAAGGCAATGTCATCTGGATCGATTGGTGCTTGTATTTGCTTCACTTGAAGGCGGATATTGTAATGCACATACACTAAATCATTGAGACATGCAAACTCCAACCTGTAAGAGTGTAAAAAAACTGAGTCTTCCCTCTCGACACTTGAGGGGCATAAATTAAAATTACAATAAATGTAATTACTCAACTGAAGGATGAAGGTCAAAGTTATATCTGTTGCGCTTTTTTGACTGTATTTTCTCAAATACACTCCAATTGCGTTCACACCCTGAAGAACTACATGTTTGACTCAGGATTCTTATGGCCAATTTCTACAAATTTGGTGCCCTTGCACCATAGGTTCGCCACCAAATATCTACAACAAAATAAAGAAATAAAAATTAAAAAACATAAAACATAATTAAACTTTCAAATGCAAGTTACATAATTTAATTTTTAAAATCTAGAATTATAAATAAGTAAATTGAAAATTGAAAATTCTAATGAGTGATGGCTTGTCACTTACGTGGCATGAAGAGGGTCCTTTCCCTAATAGCACCATCAAAGCCAAATAGGCCAACACAATCCTGATAAAACTGTATCTCGCAGTTGATTTTGCTACGAAGCTCAGGATGGGTACCATCCTCTAAATACTAGAATGGAGCCCTTCCATCACCTCACCATCAAAATCAAAGGCGCATTTGTATGAAAATGCTGGGTTGAGGAAGAGAGTTGCTGCATGAATGGGTTGATGAAGCATCCATGCCCACCGATTATCAATCACATCCCATAACATCATATGGGTATCATACCCAACAAAACCTTTGTCTGCATAATAAGAACGAATGGCCTCCTTGGCCCTATCCATGGCCTCATACACATAAGCCATTGCAGGCTTCTCCCCATCTACCAATCTCATAACCTTTACTATAGGTTCACTAATTGAGCACACTTCTTCTACTCCCTGCGAAAATGTCTCGGTGTACACCATTTTTGCAATGGCTCTCCCATCCTGTCTCCTGCTGTATCTACAATCACTCCACTCATCAGAAACAAACATTTGCTTCAACTCAAACTGACATTGAAGCAAAGACTGAAGAGTAATAAAGTTGGTGGCAAAACGTGTGATTGCAGGACGCCTCAACTCCTTGTTTTTTATGAATCTCCTCATGAGGCTAAGAACAAAAGCATGGTTATATAGAAACTTGGGGACACTCCTAGCCATATCAATCACCTCCTTCATGAAGGAGAGTTTTCCCATATCCTCAAGCAGCAAATCGATACAATGTGCTGCACATGGAGTCCAGAACAATGTGCGGTGTCTCTCCATAAGCATCTTGCCGGTAGCCACATAATTAGCTGCATTATCTGTTATGACTTGCACCACATTCTGCACGCCAATCTCCCAGATGAAGCCATCTAATAGCTCACATATCATTGCTGCATCTTTTATGTGTGCTGATGCATCCACTGATTTAATAAACATGGTACCTTTAGGACAATGTACCAAGAAATTTAGAAGGGTCCTACACTTCCTATCTATCCAACCATCAGACATCACTGTGCATCCAGACACTTCCCATGTCTTTTTCAACTTTGTCAATCTAGAGTTGATGTCCTACTTTTCTGCTTTCCGCAACTCCTCGTATGTAGCACTTTTGTAACCTGGGCCCACAACAACAATAGCATCACACATTGGCTGCCAATATGGATTGGTTTTGGTGATGCTAAGAGGCAAGTCACTCCAAAAAAGACACTTCCCCATAACTCTATCTACTTCAAGCTTCTCTTTTTTTTTAACAACTGATGTTATGGAAGGTTGTGTTCCATGTCCTGTTCGTGGAACAAAAAATGATGACCTCCCACTAGCTGTTGCAAGTGACGCTGTGGAGCCCCTCCCACGACGCTGTGGAGCCCCTCCCACTACCCTCAGCCTCAAAATTAGAAGAAGATATGCCGAAAGATCTACCTGCATGTTGAACCTTGTTTCTTTCCGCCTCTTCCTTCTTTCTATCTTTTTCATCAATAGCTTCAAGAGCTTTTTGTATAAGATCCAGACTAGAAACTGTACAAAGGGCAACATCATATCCAGAGAGTCTAGCCAAATGGTATTTCAATATTGTAACCCCTCCTGTCATTTTTGTCCCACACAATTTGCATGATAAATATGCCCGATTTGTCCCACCAACGGGCTCCCAATACTCCCAAAATGGGTCGAAAGCTTTTGGCATATTTGACTTTTGTAGTGAACTAATTCAAACCTAGGGCACAAAAAACCAAAAAAGTGGCATTAAACACCCATGCATAAAAATTAAAAATAATAAGTAATAAGCATGCCATTTAAAAAAAAATTACTACAAGAATACAAATACATTATTTGACATTCACAACGTGAATACAAAATTGGCAATAAGAGGGTGCATAATAAGGCTTAAAAAAAATGAAGCTTGCTGTCCAAATATGGTCAAAACCCTTGCACTGGCTCATGGGCATGAAAATCATAGTAAATAGAAGAAAAACAAAGTAGCACAATGTTGGTAGGCAAAGAGACAAGGATGCATAGCCCTAAATCTATAAAAAAATTCATTAAAATATGGGTTTGGAAGAACATACCTGTTAATGGAAGAGATGGATTTTGTCTCACTGTTCTTCAATCTTTGATGATGAAAAACTTCGTAGGTGCTGGTGATAATGGTTGTTCGATCACCAATTCCTCTTTGACAACCTCCACAATGCTTTAGCCTTCCTTCTCAGCCATTCACAAAGAGAAATGAAAAAAAAAAAAATTCGTTTTTTCCCTTTTCTAGTGGCGTACAGGAGATGGCCGGCGATATTTTTCGAAATATCGGCAATATTTCGGAAATATCGCGATATTTTCGGGGAGCGAAAATATCGCGATATTTCGTTTCCTCGAAAATATCGCGATATTTCGGCGATATTGTCAACATTGGTTTAGACATAGGAAATATTAAAAAGTGACTAATTAATTTAATTAAGTCGTCTCTAGGTGGAATTTCCAGAAATGATTTTTGACTATTGGAGAATACATGTATTCTAGCCTCTCTGCCAAATATCGTGGCTAAAACACATCTGATGCTACAAAAACTAACACTCCCTCTTAGCGAGAAATGTGTTCTAGTGTTGCAACCCATTGAAACAACAACCTATCTCTGCATCATCTCCCGTCATGCTGTTGATGTCTGGCTATTGCTGCCCACCAATTACTGCGCAACTCTGATATGTGCTACATCTGTGCTGCTACTGACCCTGCCGAACTGCTGCCAACACTGCTTCTGCACTGCTACTTTGTTGTTGCTGCTACTGCAACATCTGCAACTCCCTCTCATGTTCTGATGCTGCAACTACTACATATGCACCTGAGAACTATCCAAAATACTGAACCATCTGTGTTCAACATGATGCATCTGTCACTCGAGTCCTGACTGTTACTCGTCTTTGCGCTGTCACTGAAGCCTCTGTGCTGCTGCTGACTCTGCATTGTGACAACTGCATTGCTGCCAACTCTGCATTACGCTGCCCAATATCTGACTGCTACTAGCCACTGCATCTGCCACCTTGGCATCTGACCAACCGCCACTGGTCCATCGTGCTACTGCGTAATGTGGGCTCCCATATCAAGGTACTGATTCAAGAGGTGGACCTCCCCAAGATTCCTGCCAAACTTGGAGCACTATGGGGCTACAAAACCAAGTCACCCCACCTCTTTCTTGGAGGGATGTCTACAAACATGGCAAAATATTCCTCCAGCCTGGAGGACAACCTATCGATCTCGAAAGAAGCTTTCTGTTGGTCCTGCTTCATCTCCTTGTGCTTCTTCCTGAGAGGACACTGAGTGCTGTAGTGGCCTAGCTTGCCGCCCCTGAAGCACTCCACCTTCGACATGTCCTTCTTCTTCCTACGCTGCTCCCTCTGCCCCTTTGATGTGAGGGTCACATCCTTCTTTTCCTTCACCTGCTTCGATCCACTACTGTTGTTGCTACCACTATTGGTGCTCTTCACCATATCTCGCCTCAACTCCTCCTGCTTGCCCACATTTTGTCCTATATTGGTAATGTTTCTCTGCCCAAAATGCTTTGGACAAACACTTGTCACTCCTAAAAAAAAAAATTGAGAGCTATACGCACTATCTCTAAAGGCTGAGGTGCTGACCCTACAACTGCCAGCAAATCTCGGATCTCCTAAATCCTGGTAAGGAAGGGGTCTATGTGCTCCCCCTTCTGCATACGGGTACATCTCAACTTTTCCTCTAAGTACATCTTCCACTGCTTGGAAGATCCCTGAAATAACATGGAAAGGGAGTCCCATATCTCCATGGCCGTTTCCAGCCCATCTATGTGAGAAAACACGTGATCTTGAACTCCATCGAGAATCAATCTCTTCGCCTTCGCCATCTCCTTCTTGTATGCCTTCAGTTGATCTGGATCCGTGGGGACAACCACCACATAATCGATGTATGCTTTGAGATCGTATTCATCCAGAAGGAAGGAAATCCTTGCCTTCCAGATCACATAGTTGGATGCTTTGTCCAACCTATCCTGAACTTGCAGCCTGGCTGATGCCATCTCAACAAATAAGTCGAGAGCCTCCTCTTCTCTTCTGCTCCGCTGCTGCTAGGCTCTACGCACTCCCTACTAGAGTGAGTAAATATGCTCACAACGATTGCTGATCTGCAATGAGAAATCAAACTTCTAAAGCTAGAAGTCCCCTGAGGAAAATTTTCCCTCAGTGTGTGCTCTTTCTTCCTATTGACGCTATTTTTCACTAGCAACTACTACAAAATATTGCGTCCAACTAGATATTTTCTCTACAAAGAAAATATTGGTTGCTACCTCTACCTCTGGTAATCCTCGATCTGGGGAAATCCGATTTCTGTGTTGCTCTCTCAGAGAAATCAAATTTTCCTCAAGAAATTGACCCTCCTGGCCAAAGGACTACGCTGCCTTCGAGGGTTTCGAACTGCTGCTTACGTAGAGCTACGAAATTCCTCTTGCCTTCTGCTATTGAGCTCTTCGACTTACAATCTGGCTTTGATACCATGTGAAAATTCGGATACCCCGAATCCTATTGCAACAACTAAAGTTATTTCTTCTATTTGTTAATTTAATTAAACAAATTATTTGCTGTGTGCTACGATAAATATCGAAACACATACACTACAACCTTCAGAAAACAAATACTGCAGAAGAAATAAAAATGTTGGAAGAAATAGATGCACACACACCATATGACACTGTTATTTTTGGACAAAGTCCCCAGAAAAAACCCAACTTGGGAAAATCGGTGCAACAACTGAGGGTTTTGATATTAAGCAGTAGTGAAAATCTAAGTACAAACTATGGATGCCCAAAGTGGCAATCCAAACAAAGAAATACTGGCAAAAATAACTAGTGAGAAAAATATCTCACTCCATAGGTGATCCGACACTGACCTCAGCTTGGATTGAGCTGCTCCTTGCTCCCTCTGCGCAGTCACTGCGTTAGCTTACGCAGTTACTGCATCCCACAAGCTCGGATTTGCGTCTCCTCTCACTGTCTCATTAGTTTCTGTCTGGGAAACTGATACTCTTTGCCTCTAGACTCTCTTCCCAGTTTCTGGCTCAGAATCTCTCCTTCGCCCCAGCAAAACAAAAATCTCCTCAAGAGGGCTCTACACTGCCTCTCTGCAATGTACTCGCCGGAACTGGAAAAGCTTCCTCTGATCTCACTATCTCCGCCCCTCTCTGACTGCTTCAACCTCACAGAATCACCTTCGACAACTAAATGTTGCTACTCTGGAGATCAATTTCCTAGAAAAATCAAATACTCAACTGATTTGGTGTATCTTCTCCAAGCCCCATCGACTTCTTCTTATAATCCTCCGTTGAGATTTCAACGACCACGATTAAATCTTAATCGATGGTTAGGATTAACTAGAAATCGATCCATGCACTTTTCTAGAACATTCTCACCATGACTTAATGAATTCCTTTTAATTAATCATATTTCCTAAGTTTAGACTTAGGAAAGATTAAAAAGTGACTAATTTATTTAATTAAGTCGTCTCTAGGGGGAATTTCCAGAAACGATTTCTGGGTATTGGAGAATACATGTATTCTAGCCTCTCTGCCAAATCTCGTGGCTAGAACACATCTGATGCTACAAAAGCTAACAATTTGTGATTAGCTCCTTGGTTGTGATATGGACTCAAAGATGATGCTCCTTGATGATAAAAAAGGCAGGGCCTTAGGATTAAATTGCTTTCGCCTTATGAAGAAACCCTAGCCAATAGTTGTTGACCCTTCTTCGATATAAAGGGTTGAGAAAATCTTGGGATTATAAATTGATTGCTAAAATATCTGACATCTTTATGTTAAGATTGATTTACAGATTGGAATCAAGAAGGATAAATATCAAGAGGGAGCCGTCTTAATCAAAAAAAGATAAACTCCTTGATGCCTACTCTTTGATGATGATGATGTGGACTTGATGATGATGATGATGCCATGGACTCGTTGATGATATTGATAATGATGATAAAGTATTGCTGATAATATTGATGACGATGATGATAAGGACTCGTTGATGACGATGATATGGACTCCTTGAAGATGTTGATGTGGACTTCTTAATGAGGAATGATGCATACTCTATGATGTTGACGATGTGTATTCCTTGTTGATGATGATAACTACTCCTTGTTGACAATAATTGATGACATGAATGATGTGATTGTACTCCTTGATAATGATGATTATGTAAATTCCTTGATGATGATGATGTAGACTCCTTGATAAAGCTGATGATATGGACTCGGTGATAATGTAAACTCCTTGATGATGATAATGACAAATAGGACTCCTTGACGTTGATTTAACTCCTTGAATGAATTTCTTAATAATAATATAATATGATAATGATATGGATGAGGTCGACTTCTTGATGAAGACATGGACTCCATGATGATATGGTGACGATGATGATTCCTTAGTGATGTGGACTACTTGATGATGATGAAGATATGGACTCATTAATGATGTAAATTCCTTGATGATGATGATATGGGCTCATTGATGATGTAGACTCCTTGATGATGATGATGATGATGTTGATGATGACGATGATGTAGACTCGATGATGATGATGGTAATGATGATATGGACTCCTTGATGACTTGTACTTCGTGAACTCTTTGTTAATAGTGAGAACTCCTTAATGATGATGTGAACTCTTTGATGATGATGATCTGGACTCGTTAATGATGTTGATGATGATAATGTGGACTCGTTGATGATGAATTGGACTAGACTCCTTGATGATGATGATGTGGACTTCTTGATGATATTGATGATAATAATCTTTTACTTGATGATGATATGGACTCCCCTTATAATATAAATAATATTTACTACTTATGTGGACTCTTTGGTGATATGGAAATGGTCAACTTCTTGATGGTGACAAAAAATCCATGATGATATCATGATGATGAAGATATGACTCCATGAACTCCTTGTTGATGATGAGAACTCCTTAGTGATGATGTGGATTCCTAGATGATGTGGGCTCCTTGATGATGTGATGAGATTGACTCGATTTGAGAAGATTAAGATCATGAGGGAGTTGTCACACTCTCAAAAGATAAGTATTATCTTGATTATTTCATTATAGGTCTCTTGGATTTCTTGGTTGTTCTATAGCCTCCTAGTGAGAATTGCAGGTACATAATGGAGACTGCCAAGGTGTGGAAATGACTGGAAATGATGGAAGAACAATGTGACGAGAAGACTAGTGATGAGATTTGTACTCAGAGGAAGTAGGCAAGATCAACTTGATTGAAGCACATTTCCGTGAAGGTGGCTGGAAGTTTTGAAGACCGATGATGATCTAGATATGCTAAAGATGAACCTGTGATATTTTTGCAATGTAGAGGATTTCTACGTAAGAGGGAGTTGTCCTTTGAGGCATGAGCCTGGTGTATCTTTGGCATAATGGACTGTAGGAACATCAATATCTCCCCGATGAATGATTTGAAGAAGCTACAAGACTTTAATATTGATTTGGTTGATTCTCTAATTAGTGATGATGTTTTGTTTATGTTGAAGTCTATTATTACCCGCTGGACTTGATTATGGTCTACTGGATTCTACTATGGTTGATGATGCCTGCTTCTATGAGAAGCCACTTATTCTCTATTGGATTCGACTATGGATACTGATATTTGCTTCTGTGAGAAGCCACTTATTATATGTTGGATTCGACTATGGTTACTGATATTTGCTTCCCCGAGAAGCCACTTATTGTCTACTGGACTCTACTATGGTTGCTGATGATTGCTTCTATTAGAAGCCATTGCTGAAGTCTATCATTAGCTGTTGATGTTTTCTTTTGAGAGAAGTCTCGACTGAAGCTGAACATTGTTTGTTGAAATATTTGAGGTCCACTATGGCTACATTTCTAATGTTGAACTGGTTGTTGATGTGAAGAATTTGGAATGATTGAGAATCCCCTTGAAGAGGGGGCATTACATAACATCATATTATGGGCCATCTCCTGTAGGTTGTGTGACATGAGACCTTGTGGTCCGGGAGATGTATTATTGATTCCTCTTGTAGAGTATGTGTTGTGAGACCCTATGGTCCAAGAGATGTATTATTGATTTCTCCTATAGGCTTTGTGTCGTGAGACCTTGTGGTCCAGGAGATGTATAGTTGGTTCCTACCTTAGACTGTGTGCTGTGAGACCTCATGGTCGGGGAGATGATTTGAGATGGATGCTATGTATCTTTCCTTATGATGAGACTGATGATCTGTTAAAATTGGACAACTAGGTCCAAACTCCATGTTGTGATGCTCAGATGAAGACATCAATATTTTTATTGGGTTCCTCTTTCGAAGAGGTGCAAGATCGATCTAAAGATCATCTTGATTCGATGAGCAGAACATTAATTTTGAATTTATTCTTAATACTTTCAAAATATGTGCAGGTCGGCCTTAAGGTTTTACACCCCCAACAAATGTGTCACACACCCTCAGTGATTGATATAAATAGAGTCTACATTGGAGGAAATTTCAATCATCTCATCACACACATCCTCATGATCTAAATCTAGATGATGCCGGAAATGGATGCCGTAAATCTGGATGATGCCGTAAATGGATGTCGTAAATCTGGATGCCGTAAATATGGATGATGCCGTAAATATGGATGATACCATAAATTTGGATGATGCCGTAAATGGATGTCGTAAATATGGATGATGCTGTAAATCTGGATGTCGTAAATATGGATGATGTTGTAAATCTGGATGTCGTAAATATGGATGATGCTGTAAATGGATGCCGTAAATATGAATGATGCCGTAAATATGGATGATGCCGTAAATGGATGTCGTAAATTTGGATGCTGTAAATATGGATGATGTTGTAAATATGGATGATGCCATAAATCTGGATGATGTTGGAAATGGATGCCGTAAATATGGATGATGTCGTAAATCTAGATGCCATAAATATGGATGATGCCGGAAATCTGGATGTGGGATTCTTTTGTTGAATTATGTTGATTTTTGATGAGCTGTCTTTAAGGGCTGTGTGTGTGACACTTCTGGTTGGTTGACCGTATTGAGACTTTGCTGGTTGAAGCATCCTGTTGACCGCTGTAACGCACCAACACACTTATATTTTTATGGCTTGTCTTCTGTCGATCTACTGGTATGTTCTATCAACACTTTACTTTCTTGTTTATGTGATTGCTGACTGACATTGGGGATAAAATTAAAGTTGCATCAAGCATAGAACATCTTCAAAATTTACATGGTATCAGAGCTAAGGTGAAGACAAAGCCCTAGTTTGTAGCAATCACCGAAGAAGAGGATGGGTTCCTCAAACTACAATGGCTTTAAGGCTGATGAAAAATTGACTGGGAAGGATGACTTTCATGCTTGGAAGATGACATTGGATCTTAATTTGGAAGACCAAGATGTCATGGAATATGTGCAAGGTAAAATCCAAGAGCCTCCATCCACTGCAACTGCTGCTGCCAAATCAAAGTACAAGAAGGGGGAAATCAAAGCAAAGCTGATGATCAGGGACTCAATTCATAAGAGTCTGGTTGCCTACATCTCTGAGCTAGGTCGCTATGCTAGAGAATGCCCTTTCAAGAAGGTTAAGAAAAGGAAGGCTCCCTCCGGCGGAAATGGGCAACCCTTCAAAAGGTCAAGAAATTCCAGGTATGAGGAATCAAATGTTTTTGATGATAAAAGAAATGAATTCATTCTTGTATCTGCCGTCTCTGCTGCATCTCCACCCGACACTATGGATGTCTAGTTGATAAATAGTGGTGCCTCAAGGCACATCATTGGGTTCAAGGAAGCGCTTACTGATATGGTTGAGAAGGATACTAATCTACAAATTATCCTTGGAGATAATGCCACATATCCCGTAAAAGGGACAGAGACTGTGACCCTCCACTTCTGTCAAGGTCAAGTCCTCCGCCTGCAAGATGTACTATATGTACCTAATTTGAAGAAGAACCTTGTGTCTGTTTCGGCCATGGAAGACAAAGGTTTCAATGTGGCATTCATTGATGGAAGGTGCGCATGTGGAAGAAGAGTTTCAAGGAAGCTATCACGATTGGGTTTAGAGTTGGTACACTCTACTAGGTTGGAGGAAGTCCACTGGGAGCGATGACATGTGATACTATCTGACACACTGAACTATGGCACCGGAGGTTTGAACAACTTCACTACAAGGCCCTTCCCGAAGCAAGGAAGGTGGTGACGGGGATGCCTGAGTTCTCAAATAATCATGAAGGTGTATGTCAGGGTTGTGCCGAAGGAAAGCATACAAGGGGACCTTTCCCCTCAAGTGTCACAAAGATATCTAATGTCTTGCAATTAGTACATTCTGATCTGTCTGGTATGTTGCCTGTGACATCCTTGGGAGGATGTTCTTATTATATGAGACGAATGAGTTCAAGAACTTTTGCAGAGGAGCTAGCATCAAGAGGGAGACCACAATGTCTGTGGGTTACAGTGAAACTTCGAAGGCCTATAAAGTATATGTGCCTAGTCAAAGGGAAGTAGAGATATGCCATGATGTTACCTTTGAAAAAGATGCTTCCTTGAGGAAATTAGTCAATCTTCCAAGATCTGAGGAAGATCATGAAGCAAGGCCTGGAAATCAAGAAGAACCGAAGGATGAGACAATGCTCAATGCTGAAGGACCAATGGACTCGATTGATCCACCTCCTTCAGTAGGGAAGAGACCATCATGGCTTAGGGAAACTCTCGAGGATGCTGAGGGACATATGGCTCCAAATGAGGACATTCTTGAAAGCAAGAAGCTAAGTAGATACCAAGGGTATCTAGCAGCCACAAGTACTATTGTACAATCTAAGCTTGATCTTTTGAGGAAGTCGTAAAGCATCAAATCTGGAAGGATGCTATGCATGAAGAGTATGATTCCATAATGAAGAATGATGTCTGGGATGTGGTTGCAAGACCAGAGGACAAAGCAGTTGTCACCTCGAAATGGCTCTACAAGATCAAGCATAGATCTGATGGAAGTGCTTAAAAGTTCAAGGCAAGATTCATTGCCCGTGGCTTTTCTCAAAAGGAAGGCATAAACTATGATGATATATTTGCACCTGTGGCCCGATATACCACCATCCGATCTATCATAGCCCTTGTTGCTACGCAAGGATGGAGTCTTCATCAAATGGACGTGAAGACTGCATTTATGCATCGTGCGATAAAGGAAGAGGTGTGTGTGGAGCAACCTTAGTTGTCCAGGATCGGGACACCCATGTTTGCAAAGTTGAAGAAAGTCCTCTATGGGTTGAAGCAAGCACCTAGACTTTGGTACGAGAGGATAGATAGCAATTACGGAAGCCTTCGGATTCACCAAGAGGGCTGTTGATCCGAACCTTACTTCAAGGTAAACCTTACTTCAAGGCTGATAGAGAGAAGCCTTTACTCAAAAGTTGTATGTGGACTCACCTCTTTCCTCGATGTGCCGTCCCTCTCCTCATTCATCAGTGCAAGAGGGAGCTCGCTTCAGAGTTCGAGATTGAGGACCTAGGACTGATGCACTACTTCCTAGGCTTGGAGGTTTGGCAGAGACCTGGCGTGATTTTCCTTTCTTAAGGAAAATACATTGTGAAGCTTCTGGAAAGATTTAGTATGATGGACTGTAAGTCCGTGTCGACACCAATGGAGCTCAACTTAAAAAGTTGAGTGGCAGCGCCGCTGGGCTCGTGTTAGCAAATCCTACTGAGTATCGTCAACTTGTAGGGGCCTTGATGTTCTTAGTGAACACCCGTCTGGACGTATGTTTTGCAGTGAACACTTTGAGTCAACATATGGTTGATCCTCATAACATTCACTGGGTTGGTGCCAAGAAACTTTTGAGATATCTCTGAGGCACAATAGACCATGGGTTGAGATACACTGCCGGGAGTATGACACTCCATGGATATACTGATGCCGATTCCACTGGCAGTGTGGTGGATCGCAAGAGCACATCAGGATGCTGCTTCACATGTAGATCTGCTTCGGGCAAGAAACTGAAGTTGGTAGCCTTGAGCACCGCTGAGGCTGAATACATTACAACATGTATGGCGTGTTGTGAAGTCACTTGGTTGCGAAAGCTCTTAAGAGAGTTGTTCGAGCATGTGCTAGATGCCACCATTATCCTTTGTGATAACCAAAGGGGGATTCGTTTGTCATAGAATCTCGTGTTCCACGAACGATGCAAGCATGTTGATGGCTGGTACCACTTTATCTGGGATATGGTACAACAAGGTGCCCTAAGGCTCGATCATATAGGAACTGATGAGCAGGTTGTGGATATTCTCACAATGCCCTTGGGGAAGGTCATGTTCCTAATCTTCCGTGAGAATCTTGGCAAGCGGAACAAACCCTATTCTGAGGGTGCCGTTGGACGATGAGCTCTGGGAGCTATGGGGGGCTTTGGGGATAGCTTCTTGGAGCTATAAGCAACCACAGGGCTAGGCTTGCCAGACCTTGTTGGTGTGCTTGGGCCCCACCGTTATGATGATTGAGTTGGTTTGTCTCTCATGATCTGTGCCCTATATGCATCCTACCCATTTGAGTTTCAGACTCATGGGAAGTACCTCTCATTTGGCTGATGAGGTGGGAAAAGCTAGAGACTAGTAGCAAAGACTGATGGACGCATCAGAGATTGCCGTACTCTATCTAGGATGACACATGTCCAACCACTTGATCTGGGATCAAGTCTAGTGAGGTTTCCGACCTCCTACTAACTTCGGGTTAGATAAACCAACTTCGGGTTGGTATGTAACTCTTTGAGTCCATGTGAGGTTTCGGACCTCCAACTGACTTCAGGTCAGTGAGACTAACTTCGGGTTAGTATATATGACTCTCTTGAGTTCAAGTGACGTTTTGGACCTCCTACTGACTTCGGGTCAGATAAACCGACTTCAGGTTGGTATGAGACTCTTTGTGAGTCCTATAGAGGTTTCAGACCTCTAGGCTGAATCTGCCAGCCGTGAATGATGTCTTTGTGACTGACCCACTTTTGTTCTGAAATAAAGAGGCCAACAAATCAAGTTATGACGAGATGACGCACGATGTTTGATTGCACAGGTGGATGGAGTTCTCCCTAGTTGAGAGGGAGTGTTAAAATTGGACAACTAGGTCCAAACTCCATGTTGTGATGCTCAGATGAAGACACCAATATTTTTATTGGGTTCCTCTTTCGAAGAGGTGCGAGATCGATCTAAAGATCATCTTGATCCGATGAGCAGAACATTTATTTTGAATTTATTTTTAATACTTTAAAAATATGTGCAGGTCGGCCTTAAGGTTTTACACCCCCAACAAATGTGTCACACACCCTCAGTGATTGATATAAATAGAGTCTAACGTTGGAGGAAATTTCGATCATCTCATCACACACATCCTCATGATCTAAATTTGGATGATGCCGGAAATGGATGCTGTAAATCTGGATGCCGTAAATATGGATGATGTCGTAAATTTGGATGCTGTAAATCTGGATGATGCCGTAAATGGATGCCGTAAATTTGGATGCTGTAAATCTGGATGATGCCGTAAATGGATGCCGTAAATCTGGATGATGCCGTAAATCTGGATGATGCCGAAATTATAGATGATGCTGTAAATCTAGATGATGCCGGAAATGGATGCTGTAAATATGGATGATGTCGGAAATTTGGATGTGGGATTCTTTTGTTGAATTATGTTGATTTTTGATGAGCTGTCTTTAAGGGCTGTGTGTGTGACACTTCTGGTTGGCTGACCGTATTGATGCTTTGCTTGTTGAAGCATCCTGTTGACCGCCGTAAAGCACCAACACACTTATATTTTTCTGGCTTGTCTTCTGTCGATCTACTGGTATGTTCTATCAGCACTTTACTTTCTTGTTTATGTGATTGTTGACTGACATTGGGGATAAAATTAAAGTTGCATCAAGCATAGAACATCTTCAAAATTTACATGATCTCTCCCTTAGGTTGTGGGCCATGAGACCTATAATTTGTCAGGGAGATTGATCCTGACAATGAGAGAGATTTGTATTTGTGATCTCTTCCTTAGACTGTGGGCTGTGAGACCTATGATTAGTTGGGAAGATTGATCTTGAGGGAGAGAATGAAAAGTACCCCCTGGCTAAGAGGGAGTGTTGAAAAATATGGTAGCCATGGTCGGTAATTTCAACTTGAAAAAGAAATTGAAAATTGAAGCTTTGAATTTGCCTCCAAAATTATTAGGTCAGTTGGGCCCCTAAGAGGCACCCATTTGACCCCCACTTGAAGGCTATATAAAGGAGATAATTTCTCCTGATTTGGACACATCCATTTGGTCTTATGCATCTTTGATCCAATGAAATTATAGGAGGGCTAGAATTTTAGGAGGAGGTCGAAATTCTAGGGAGAGCCGAAATTTCATGGACATGAATTTTGACATGGCACTTCATCATGATTTTGGTTACTGGTTTGGTTATTATTCTGCTTTTATTATTTATGATGTATAGATGAATCTGAAAACTCTCTCTCTCATAAGGAAGAATATTTTCTGGATTTTCCCTTTGTGAGTTTTGCTCTAGCTGTGTGCCTAATTTCTATGTTTCTTGCATCATTATTTCGTGGTTACTTTACTGCTCTTTCATGTTTATTAGTTGATGTTTTTCCTCTGTATAACTGCTTAAATGATATGGAATTTAATGATATGTGAAATCTAATGTTTAATTGATCATTGAAGTAGTTATTAGGTGAAGAAAAACCTAATTCTAGCAAGTATCCTAGAATATCAATAGTTGATACATCATGCTGGATTTGGAATAGTGATTTTTGCGATGTTGTCCTTTTTGGTGATTTTTCATTTATGCTATAGACACATTTGCAACCCGTTTCAATTTTCTTTTTAGAAAGAGCACACATTCACAAGACAAATGATGAAAATAATTTCATGCACTAAATTTATAAATTTCATAGTACACAGTTACATGGATTTATGGTAAAAAAATGTTTCAAATAGATCACATGGTAATAAACAAACCTTGTATTAACCATATCGTTATTTTTATCAAAATAGTGGGCTCAACAAAAATGAACGAGTTATTCTAACATTATTATGTGAAAATCACGTGGGATTAGTATCCTACCTCATTTGGTTATTTAGGGAACCATCTATCTGTTAATTTTTCTCATTGCAGATTTGATTTATTTTGCTTCAACATTTTATTAAATCCTCAGAAAATATTTATCTCAAATATTTCTGAATTTTCCATAAAATAAATACACTGGTATGTTAACTTAAAAATGCAATGAAAATAAAATGAAGAGATCAATTGCACCACAATAACAAATTTACACGCAACACAATCTTCCTTCATTAAGTTTCTCGGGAAAATTCTGGGTAAGACTCACATTATTGCATAAAAAGGTACAGTTCTTGGGCACCTGGAAGCTTGGCCCCACTAGGAAAAATGGCCTCAAGGATTTATGTCTCAAGGAATCAAACCACTTGAAGCAAATTGGCCTCCCTTTCTCCTTGTCTCGTATGGCCCTTGTGCACTAGAGAAGTCGACCTCCTTGGATAATTCATCCTCCTCTACAGTTCAATCCTCTTCATTAGCAACTCGGCCTTCCTCTTTCCTAAAATCAACCTCCGTGAATTTCTCCCTAAATTTCCTGCTGCGCTTTTCCTCACTTCTCTTCAATCTAGTCAAGCTTCTCACTCTAGAGAAAATCGTTTCCCCTCCACAACTATTTGTCTTCACCTCTCCCTTAGTGTTATTTTATAATTTCATTAATCCAAATCCCTAACCCTAATCTCCTAAGTGATCAATGGCTAGGATTAGATCCTAAGCCTCACTTGATAGCATAGCAGCGGTTGAGATTACAGCTAAGTCACTTAAATAATTTTATTATTTATCTTTAGAACTTTGGCCTAATAGTCCACAATAATTAATTAGATTAATTATTGTACTTTTCCTAAGTTAACCTTGGGAAGGAAATCATAATATCAATTACTCCACCAATCATGCATCTAAAGAGGTAATAAAATATCTTCTACATGCTAAGACAGCAAGCCTATGTAGAAGACCTTCCGAAGCCACAAAAACCTCAACAATATCTCATTTTAATTCTCATTAAATTGCAGTATGTATTGGTTGTTACCACAACACCATAACCCAACAAACTATACACTAATATCTAAATTATTCTATGTAATTATTCCTATTCTATGATATGTTTTCCATTTTTGCATTACATTCTTCTACTTGTTACATGCTCGCCTTTTTATGCCTTTAATCAATCTTCTCTTGCCATGTCATATTTGAGTCAATGTTTGTTTTTTACTATTGGACAATTGATTGATATTAAAATATTTGCAGGACTCACTGGGAAGAGTCTACATCCCACCTATAAGGCGTGTAAATGAAATTATGGGCGTAACCACCGAGGAGAATGTGGAAAAAGCACGACAAGGTCTCACTTGACTAGGTAAATTTTATTTTCATACATAATTTCTTAAGAATATTTCTGCAAAAGCACCAAAAATAGAGAGATATTCAATTGAATTCATTGAATGATTTGAAAGTTTGTGTTACCACAAAATTATTGAAAGATTTTTGCTTTCATTTGAACAAGTTTTTTGGACATTTTGTCTTCTGAATGAGATGTCGTGTAAGCATTTATTTTCTATCAATATGGACCCACCACTTTCAATACTTGTGATTTACCCTAGGCTATAATTGACAAAATGGTTCATTACCAAAGCAATCACAAAAAAATTGCACAAGAGGTCCATAATTGTAATGTCCAATTACAAAACGATATCTAATACAGTATGAATGATACAAGAGATGACATATAATCAAGAAGACTTGCATATTTATAGTGCATAAGATACATGAAAATTCTAAAAACAAGTTGTGTTAAGGGACATGAAACTTTAAAGACACAAGTAATTTAATTAGGTTTATTACATGTCACCTCTTCTCAAGATACTCTGTCCTTGGAGAGTCAGAACAGCTGAAGAAATAAGATAAAAAGATGTTTAAAGCTTCAAAAAGCAGTCCCACTTTAAAGGGATCAATCCTTCCTAGTTTTCTTCTTTTTTGGGATTTTCTATTGATAAGACTATTGAATTGAACTTTTGTTGCAACTCCAACTATATGTTTGATTATGGCTCCAAGTTGTATTGGAATTATAATTCTTTTGAATGTTAGGAACTTAGGATAATGTTGTGTACATTTAGAGTGATGTTGACATTGGGAAGTTGACTAGTTAATGTAGTCGAGTTTGTGTTTAGGATGACGATAAGATATTTAAGTAACTTGCTTCCTCTTAATCTCAATTTAAGTATATTTTGTTGAGATTTTGGGTAGCATAAGATGTGCTCTAGCTCTGAAACTTTGTGGACGGGCTATAATGCATGAAATCTCCAAGACCCAAAAATCGTTTGGGGAAATTCCACCCAGTGTAAAAGTTATTCAAATAATTAAATTTTTTAATGGGGACCCTAAGTCTAACATAGGGAAATTGAAAAATTAAAGTGAATTAATTTACACATGTGGTAAGAATGTTCTAAGTGACGTGGATCAATCCTTTTCTAATTTGAGACGTTGCTTAGAGATTGGATCACGACCGTTGATTTCTCAACGAGAAAAGTATTAAAGGAAGGCTTGGGGTTAGTTGGAGGAGACACACATTGCAGTAACACTTGAGCTAAGTCGAAATTTTGGGGCATGGTTTGTTGAGAATTTTCGAGTGAGCTTGCAGTGATGGTGAGGAGTAGATCGGCGAGAGATTACACTGATCCGAGGCCGAGAATACATAAACCAGAGAGGCAGAATCGTACCAGGCAGCGCAAAGGCCAGCAGGAGGGATGCAACCCAACCAGGTTGACGCAGAGCCTTTAGGGTGATGCAGAGGCAGCGCAGGGGCTGACATAGAGCCTTCAGGGTGACGCAGAGGCAGCGCAGAGCCCATAAGGGTGACGCAGGGGCAGGCTATGCTGGGCAGGAGAGGCTGACATAGAGGCTGGAGGGACAACGTTGCGGTTCCAATGGGCCAGAAAGGGCTTGTATTCAGTAATTCTCTTGAGGGTTTGAATCAACCATATTTTCTGTCTCCGAGTGATAAGGTACAACTGCCGTGAAATTCTTTGTCGGGCAAACCACTATTGGTGCCCTTGATGTATTCAAATTCTACTTAATAATAAAACCCTCAAAGAGCTGCTGCACCAGTTTTACTGCATTGTGTTTTTTCAGGGACATTTGTTCGAAAATCATGTGTGTCCTTTGTCATATGTGCACTATGTTTCAGTAAATGATCTGTAAATGTGTAGGCTATAGATTGTGTTTTCTTTGATATTTTTTTTGAATATTTAATTAAATAACTTGTTAAATTAAATCAAACAAGTAGGAGAGGTAAATCAATATGATGCAGTAGGGTTTCTGTGTTCAGAAATTTTCACATGGTATTAGAGCTATTGCAGATCAAGCTAAAGCCATCAGCAAGAGGCTGAAGAATTTTTGCTGTAGGAGGGCAACTGAAGCTCATAGATCTAGGAAGAGGCAGTGCAACACCAAAGCGATAGCACAGACCCAACAAAAGGGTGACATAGAGGCTGATGCATGCCCTAGTGGGTGACGTAGAGCCTGTCAGGCTCATGCTGAGCTAACGTTGAGTTGACGGAGACGCTGACGTAGTCCAAGTTGGAGTGACACTGTGCCTGTTTTCGGGGCTGGAAGTGCAATTTCTGATCTCCAAAGTTGTTGGTAGGGCATTGGTTCTGTCGGTGTAGAACAATGCCTAGAAAAGTTGACAAAGTAAGGGGAAACAATCCCTCAACATATTTTCTTGCCAAGAAATATGAGATTCGATTAGGAGGAGTGATCGTAGAGGGCTGATTCGGCATAATTAGTGAAGGATTTCCTGCAGGGAAGTCATTTGTCAGAGGGAGCATACTCTCTAGAGGGTTTCTATCGCCAAGAAACCCAGATCTGGTCTGTTGCTGAGTGTAGCAGCAGTAGAAGGGAGAAGAGCACTTGCTTCTTTAGTTTGAGTAGAGATGGCCTCATATAGACTAAGAGATCAGGATATGTTAGACGGTGTGTCTAACTTTTCTATCTGTAAAGCCAAAATCCTGACAGTCCTTGAGGAGTATGGCATCAGAGACGACGCTGAGAACGTCCTAGCTGTGCCGATTGATGCAGATGATCTGAAGAAGTTCACTAAAAATCAGATGTGGGCTAAACGCTTGATCATGGATGGAGTGAAAGATCACATGGTCCCGCATATTGCCGAGAAGAAGACGTCAACGAGTTGTGGAAAACTTTGACCACGTTATATCAAGGTAGCTTCGTCCAGAGGAAGATGCTTCTGGAGAATCAGATGCGAATGTTCCAGATGCACAAGGGAGAGGAAATCAATCCCTTCCTCTTTAGATTCCAGACTATCCGAGACTAGTTGATTTCCATGGCAACAACTCCAGATGATGGACTAATGGTGAGGGCTGCCCTGAATGCAGTCACTGATGAGTGGGAGACCTTTGTCCAAAGTATCTTGGGCAGAGCACAAATCCCAAACTGGGGGGACATTTGGGCAATCCTTCGTCAGGAGGAGATCAGGAGGATAATTAAGAGGGAATTCAACAGTGGAGGGGTCAAAATTAAGAAAGAGGAGGAGGAAGATGCAACCCTAGCATCTAAGGGACAAAGACAGCAAGTGAAGAAGAAGAAGGACCTATCCAAGGTCTAGTGCTTCAGATGTGGCGAATAGGGACACTTCGCCAATACTTGTCCTAAGAAGAAGGGCAAGGAAGATTCAGAATCCAAGGCAACAACAACGAAAGGGGACGATGGCAACGATGATGATGTGGCCATGAGTGCTCATGTACCTCGAGAGGAGGTGGGGCGACATAGATCTGTAGATTGAGCTACAGATGGTTGTAGTGGAATCCTTGAGGTGCTCAAACTCTTGGATCACATACGACTACGAGATCCTTAAGACAATAGGAGGATGAATAGAGTAGTGGATGCAGAGGATCATGGAAAGGCACAAGGCAATGCTTGAACGTTGAAGACTGGAGTAGCACAGAGGAGAGGCAGTAGCGCCGAGGCTGATGGGATTTCAACAATGCAGAGGCAGTGCTTAAGCAGTGCAAATAACACAGAGCTTCAGAGAGACAACGCAGAGCAGCAGTAGAGGGTGCTTCAGTGATGAGATGCAGCGAGACTGACTTGTCTGTCAGTTGTTGGGTGATTGTCCTTCAATTTCTTACTTCTCAGCAACTGAGTTGCAGTGTAGCAGTTAGCAGTGGCAGTGCTATAGGCAACATGATGGAACAATTTGAGAGGGAGCTGCTATACAGATGTGGCAATAACTATGGCAGAGTCATGGGCAACAGTGTAGAAAGAAGCAACGCAGTGGATGGAGGGCAGCAGGCCAAGCATCAACAACACAGGGGACCAATGCCAGAGATTAGAGTAATGCTTCTGGAGTGAAGTGTTGCTAGAGCACATTCCTCACGAAGAGTTTGAGAAGTGTCTCTATCTTGAACTTCGAACTCGAGAGTTTGTTCCACATATACCTCTTCCTTGATTGAGCCATGTAAGAAGGCAGTCTTCACATCCATCTGATGTAGACTCCATCCTTGCGATGCAACAAGGGAAATGATCGATCGGATGGTGGCGTAGCGGGCAACCGGTGCAAATATTTCATCATAATCTATGCCTTCCTTTTGAGAGAAGCCCCGAGCAACAAATCTTGCCTTGAGCTTTTCAACTCTTCCATCGGCTCCATGCTTGATCTTGTAGAGCCATTTCGAGGTGACAACAGATTTGTCCTTTGGTCTAGGGACCACATCCCAAACATCATTCTTCATGATCGATTCATATTCCTCGTGTATAACATCCTTCCAAAATTAGTGCTTCATGGCTTCTTCAAACGTTCCAGGCTCAGATTGTACGATAGTGCTCATGGCTGCTAGATACCCTTGGTACCTATTTGGCTTCTTACTTTCATGGAATGATCCCCTTGGAGCAATATGTCTCTTTGCATCTGCGAGAGTGTCTCTAAGCCATGAGGGTCTTCTTTTATTTGAAGAAGGTGGATCTATAGGATCCATTAGACCTTCAACTTCGGGCATCGGTTCATCCTTCGGTTCTTCTTGCCTTCCAACTTCTTCTTCTTCTTTGTCTTCCTCAGAGATAGGAAGATCTCTGACCTTCTTGAGGGCATCGTCTTCATCTAAGGTGACATCATGACATATCTCCACTTCTCTTTGACCAGGAACATAGATTCTATATGCCTTTGAGGTTTCACTGTAGCCCACAAACATTCCCTTCTTTCTAGAAGCATCCAACTCGCTTCTCTTTTCTTTCGACACATAAATATATACGGGACTTCCAAAAACTCTAAAATGAGAGACATTAGGCTTCTTACCAGAGAAGACTTCTTCGAGCATTTTGGATTCCATTGCGAAATGTGGGCATCTATTATGAACATACAGAGCGGTGTTGGAAACTTCTTCCCACAGGAACTTCAGAAGACATGCAACTTCCAAAATGGTTCTATTCTTCCTTTCATCAACACCATTTTGTTCGAGAGTATACATAGCAGTGGTATCCCTCTTAATGCCAACTTCCTTGCAATAGTCATTGAATTCATTTGACTCATATCTGGTTCCATTATCTGTCCTTAGATTTTTTATCTTTTTCCCAATTTGATTTTCAACCAAGGCCTTGAAGGTGCAGAACCACTTGAATGCTTCGTCCTTCTTCAAAAAAGTATATCCAAGTTTTGCGAGAGAAGTCATCTATAAAAGTGATATAATATAAGCATCCTCCCAAGGATGTTATGGGAAACATACCAGATAAATCAGAATGAATCAATTGTAAAATATCAGATGTCTTTGTGACACTCGAGGGGAATGGTCCCCTTGTATGCTTTCCTTCAGCACAAACCCGACATACACCTTCATGATCATCTTGGAAATTAGGCATACCTGTCACCACCTTCCTTGCTTTAGGAAGGGCTTTATAATGAAGGTGTGCAAACCCCCGGTGCCATAGCTCGGATTGAAGAGTTGTGTTGCATATCATGGCTCCCAACGGACTTCCTCCAACCTGATAGAGTGTATCAACCCTGAAACCAAGAGTGAACACTTCTTTGAAGTTCCTCTTCCAAATGCATACCTTTCCATCGATCAATGCCACCTTGAATCCTTTGTATTCCATTGCCGAGATAGACACTAGATTCTTCTTCAAGTCAGGTACGTACAACACATCTTGCAAACGGAGGACTTGACCTTGATTTAAATGAATGGTCACAATCCCTGTCCCTTTCACGGGATAGGTGGCATTGTCTCCAAGGATAATCTCCAAATTAATATCCTTTTCTATCAAATCAGAGAGGGCCTCTTTATATCCAGTGAAGTGCCTTGAGGCACCACTATCAATCAACCAGTTATCCAAGGTGTCAGAAGGAGATGCAGTAGAGAGGGCAGATATAAGAATATATTCATTTCTCTTATTATCAACAACATTGGATTCATCATACCTGGAGTTTCTTGACCACTTGAAAGATTGACCATTTCCATTTCTATTGCGATCAGAGGGAGCCTTCCTCTTTCCTTTGAACCTGTTGTTCCTTTGATCATTGCCCCTCAAGTTGTTGTTGCGGTCATCTTCTCAGGGAGAGTCCCTTTTATTGGGGCATTCTCTTGCATAGTGACCAAACTTGTTAGAATTGTAACATCATCCCTTCCTTAATTTGGGACCCGCTCTTCCATGATTTTGATTTCTCGGACAAGCATTGTTCCTCTTCTTTGCATGAGCAGTGAAGGCAGTAGGGTCACTTCCATTCCCATTTGAGGGATGGTCTCT
This sequence comes from Pinus albicaulis, assembly GCA_034641835.2. NCBI lineage: Eukaryota > Viridiplantae > Streptophyta > Pinopsida > Pinales > Pinaceae > Pinus > Pinus albicaulis. The sequence goes on from CM076581.1 coordinate 1,467,268,804, forward strand.
CTCCATCATCCTTGTCTCCTTTCGAGTGCATCTTGTCAACAATTCATCAAAATCAAGAATTATATTATGATTGAGAATAGTTGTATTAAATACATACCATGACCGAGGAAGTCCTCCAAGAGCAATGAGAGTGAGCTCTCATTCAACTATAGCCTCTCCAATAGCTAAGAGATCATTCTTGATTTCGGTGATCCTCATGAAGTAGGATTGGATGGACTCTTCCTTGCCCATCTTGATGTTCTTCAACTTGTTCTTCAAAAAGAGAATTTGATTAACATTGCTTGCCCTGAACATGCTAACCAACTTATCATACATCTCTTTAGATGTGCCCAGCTTAGAGATATAAGCAAGCGAGTGCTTATGAATAGAATCCCTGATGATCTTCTTCGCCTTGTTTTCCCATTTCTTGCACTTTTAGTGGCAGCCAGTGCATTAGATGAAGGCTCGGTGATATTTCCCTGCACATAATCCATAACATCTTGATCCTCTAATGTCAGATCCAAGGACATTTTCCAAGCATGATAATAAGACTTATCATTCAGCTTGTCATCAATTTTGAAGAATGGGGAAGTCATTGTCCCTATTCCTTGTCTATTCAACTTCGGTGATTTCTCTTCTCACTCTTGCTTGGGCTTTGTCTTCACCTTAGCTCTGTTTCCATGTTAATTTCAATTAACCATGGTATGTTATATGCTTAGAGCAGTTTACTTCAATCTTTCTTATTAGCCCAATTCAATTTCAGATATGCAATTACATAACCATTGAAAGTAAATGCTGATAGAACATAAAATAAATCGACTGAAGACAAGCTAAGACACGAGACACAAATATTCTTGTAATTCTTCTTATTCAGCAGATCTGTTACATCAGTCAGCAGGATGCCCTAGGCCGCAAAGTCTTCGCTGGTCAAACCAACAATTCAACCTCCAAACAAGCTTGGTCAAACTCGGTCAAACTCGACCTTCCATCAAAGTCAAACATAGCCCAAAACAATCCACAATTTTGGTCAACGTAGAAGTTAAAGTCTGTGGTCAAAATAACAGTCAACGCCACGGTCAATGTTGCGGTCAGCTGCTGTCAAAGTCAACATTTGACCTTGGTTTTTGTGCCTCCATCTGCGGCCTCTCCAAATCGGAATTCTGCCTCAGAAAACACTGTCAAATCTCAAGAGTTGACCCAAAGTCAGTGCTAGTCAATGCTGTCCAGGAAAACCCCAAACCAGTCCGAAAGTTGCAGCATCCTGTTTCACACGTGTGGAGGAGAGAGAAGCCTCTAAGGCTGTATGAACCAATCAGATGAGAGAGAGATGTGTGAGATGAAATGAATGATGAAATGAGCATCATGTCTCTCCTTTTTATATCCATGACTGTGGGTATGTGACACAACTTTTGGGGCTTGTGAGCCTACATTACAATTTTGGCCGACCTTGACAAATTGCACATGTGTGGAAAAATAAATTCAAAATACAAGTTCTGCTCATCCAAACAAGATGATCTTGAGATCAATCTTGCACCTCTTCGAAAGAGGAATCCAACAAAAATATCATCTCCATCATATGAGCAGTGCAACATGGAGTTTGGCCCTAGTTTCCAAATTTAACGTGGGTTAATGTCTTAAAATCACTGACACAACCATCTCAAATGCCTCAACTTATCCTACTTTTCACAACAGAAAATAACACATCAGTGAATCAACTAGCGAACATGACTAATTTTTAAAAATTTTCAACCCATCTTTGTTATATTAACCAACTGATAATACAATTGGCTAAGGCTCCCGAACCAGGGATAATGGCCCTCATACATCCACTAGTACAAGTACATATAAGAACAAGATACACTAATCAACTAGCTGATGTTGTGCACCATCACAGCTCGTCGATCGTACCCTGAACACACTGCTGCTCTTTCTGCTACCAATCTACAACTCCTGCCTCTATCAATATACCAACTCCTTTAGGTCACTAAAATCGGCCATCCATCAGCTCTCTAGTTGATCATTAGTCCATCAACACATCAACACAGATACTCTACATTCATTAGCTGCTCCTTAGTCCTTCAAGGACACAACTCTTTGAGACTTCTTGCCCACTACTGCTCCTCAGCTTCTTAGGGACTTCTTCCTACTATTGTATTCTTGTGTTGCTCCAATGAAGACAAACATAGGGCATAATGGTTGCCTCCTATTGTTGTCAAAAGTCACTTCTCCAACAATGAACTTGGGGGTTGTACAATACTGCTCCTCTTGCTGATCAGACCTTGAGCTGCTCAATCCTCTGCCTCATCTAGCAACCACCTTAGTCCTTCAAGATGTTGTACTTAGGGCACACTTGGTCCACTCTCACACTGCTCTCCAACAATCCACGAGTGTCCAATCCAACTGTCCAATTTGGACCCTTAAGATCTGCTCACATACAATCCTAATTTTACTGATCTAGAGCTTTGAGAATGTTGCCCTCTGTTTTGCAATAAAGTAGCTATTACACAGATTTGGGCTTATCATACTGCTTCTCCAACCTTGGAATAGTTTCATCAACACTGCCCTTTCTTTAGTCAATGCCTTGACTGATCATGGGTTTGTTACCCACCAATAGTGGTTGACACCCATAGGAGAAATTTTTCTCCTAGATAGGTGTCAGCTGGCAGCCGACAACCCCTTGTTGCCACCAGATAGCTTTATGTGCCCCCATCTCTGCCACCTGTGCTAGGGATTATGCTTCCTCGCCTATCTGTTATGATCGTATGTTTCAAGGTGGGCCTTCCAACCCCGAAGGTATGGATTTCATTATGTAGTTGGGTATTTTTTCTTACTTATCATGGACACTTTTGGGATAGGATTAGTGGGGGGATTCAGTGTAAAGAAGGGAGAAAACAAACTAGAAGGAGCCTCCAACTACAAGGCATGGAAAAAGAGGATAGATCTTATCCTTGCTAAGCACAAAGTGTTGGACCTTGTTCAAGGAAAAGTCAAGAAGCCTACAGATGAAGTCGAGAAAGAGAAGTTCAGAGAAATTGAAACCTTGGCCATGAATCTAATTGTAGATGGAGTAAAGGACAAGCTTATTCCATATATATCCATCATAGACTCCATTCAAGAAATGTATGAGGCTCTTTCTAAATTTTTCACCATCAAGAACATTGGTCAAATAATAAGCCTCAAGAATGAACTAAGGACAATAAAGATGACAAGAGATGATATTGTATCATCAAACTTTGTAAGGATATCTAGAATAAGAGATGAACACCAAGCAATAGGTGAAGTTGTACTAGAAAAGGAGCTTGTAATTGTTGCCCTTCTAGGGCTACCCAAATCTTGGAGCGCTTTTGCATCGGGAATTAGCAGTTGGAAGGATACTCCAACATTTGAACAAATGTGGAATGCATGCAGTCAAGAAGAAGCCCAAATATCATTAGTAAATAACAAGTAGGATGATGAAGAAGAAAACACCTCTAATGCTTATTCTGCTCATCACCAAAGAAGAAAGTTGACATATCCTAGATTGAATGTTACAACTTTCATAAGATGGGTCATTACAAAAATCAATGTCTTGAGAATCCAAGGAATAAAAAAAGAGGGATCATGCAAATATTACCAATGAAGCTCCACCAAAGAAGAACAAGACTGAAGAATCAGAAGTCAAGGACTTATACTACTAAGTCATGTCTTAGATATCCTTTTTATTCTTGTATTGATTTACTTTATGTTTTGATTTCTAGAGTTTGTAGGTCTAATATGTCATGTTAGAACATTTTTGAATTATTTTTATAAGCTGTAGGTATCCCTTAGAAAGATTGGCTTAAGAGGGACCCTTCACCATTTTACCAAAATATAAGTATCTTATTCATTGTCCGCTCTTTTATGTTTGGTTTCCCTCTCATATCAAGATATGTCTGCATTTTATGCTAATAACCTTTTCTTTGTATTTTCCTTGGTAGTAAAGACTGCAGAATACACAAAGGTTATGGAGGAGACTTCAAAGGATAAACTTGAAGCATGGAAGAAGTTATGTTGCAAATGAAGCCCTTCAAGAATTGATGTCATGCAAGGTTTGTTAAAGAACAATACAAGGTACGCCTTAAACTACACGTTTTGTTACAAGGATCTCTTCATAGAAAAGGTATGTTCATTCACTTTTGAAATTTGCTTTACATTACTGACATCGTTATGTCTAGGGTTTTGAATCACAAATATTTTTGTTAGGGTGATTAATCATTAGATTGAATCTACCCTCATTATATTATCATATGATCATTCTTGTATAACACTAACCTTTATGGTTCACTATAAAACCCTAGCCTCTTAATGCTAAGGGTATGTCAATGCTAATAATGAAACCCTAAGCCATCTTAGGGTTTGTCTAGAACATATTAGGAAATCCTATTGTTTTGAAATTTAGGGTTTTGGTATTGTTATCGTAAAACCCTAGTCCTTTAGGGCTTACAATTAATGTCTAGGTCATATAATGAAACCCTAAATCTTTAGGGTTTGGTGAATTAGGGTTTATGAACAAAACCCTTGTAATAACTAAAGTAAGATCCTAGGAATAAAACCCTAGGTGTATATTCTTTTGTATAATCGAAACCCTAGTCTGATTAAAATTGTTGTAACTTTGATGTATTGATGTTTGTGTCTTGGGTTTACCTAGTAGGTATGGATATTGATATGAGATGCTGGTACATGATAATGAAACCCTTGATACGTATATGTAAGTATGCTATCTTGACAGTTGATGAAATCTAGGGCATATAACAAAAACCCTAGTAAAGATTAATATTCTAGGGCATCATGATATTGTTTTCGATTAGTGATATGATTTAGCTTTGATGATAAAATCTAGTGTTTGCAACAAACCCTAGTAGAGTCTGACATGTTTCTAAAAGCTTATTGTTGAAACCTTAAATATATTGTACTATGATTAGATTATTATTGAATTGCTAATATCTAAGGCTTTATGTCTCGAAGATGGAGTCTACGATTTATGACAAAACTCTAGCAAGAAGTTGAAGTCTAGAATATAAAAGTTATAACCCTTGCTGATTATGAACCTAACTAGGTTTAGGTATTTGATGTCTAAAGTTTAAATGTTTTGATGCTTCCATTGTAATGACATGATAAACATAGTTGTCTTCATGCTTCTGTATATTTATATTTGTTTTTACTTACTATTAAAGTTTTGCTGGCACATAATCTTCAAGATATTCATAAGTTGAAGATCATAATGATGAAGGAAGCAGTAAGAATGATGATGATCAAGATGACCTTGATGACATAAGAAAGAAATGAAACCTTGAAAGAATGAAGTTTCTTGTAATGTTCCTTCCTAAATTATTTTGGAACAAATTTAATTTCCACAATTTTGGGATCAATTTTGGAGGCTATGGGACCCACTCAATTTTGGTAAAGGACTTAGAATATTAGAGGAGGCTGTATTATTTTGCTAGTGAAATGTGTGGGCCACCCACATAAGGAAAAACACACTTCACTTGGCCAATGGTTCGAAATGCTTAGGATGGAAATCAAATGGCTTGGTGGAGGGGCTCACGTAGGAAGAAAGGCCCACGAAATTATAAAAGGAGGAAGCTTAGCTTAATTTGCATCTCTTTTGCACATCGAACTCAAGTTAGTTGCTCGAGTTGCTTAATCGGGTCACTTGTTGTTTAGCATGAGTTTTCCAAGAGGAGAAATCACCCTTTCTTCGGGGGGACTTCGAGTGCCACTCTAGAGAGGTTTTATTACACATATCCGAAGGAGATCAGCAGGGGAATTTCCAAAACTTACACTCAGATTTTCCCAGCTTGTGCATATTCTAGGAGGACGTAGAGGGACTCACATGTGAGTCATTTCACTGCTCTTCTGGGGAGCAATCGCCGGATGAATTTAGGAGAAGGAAGCTCAGAGGTTTTGCAGGCTTTCTGAGGAGCTTGGGAGCAGGAGGAGACGACTACATTCTGGAGTGAATTTGCATCTCCTGGGCCAGCGCATAAGTGTCTCACTCGGTACATGTAGTGAGTTGGAGGCTTGCTTAGTGAGGCTGAATCTTGCAGGGAGAAATAAGGGGAACATTTGTGGAGTTGATTGTAGCCTTTTCAGAGTGTTTTGGGTGGAGTTTTTTGGTGTACAGACAAACAACACACTTCAGCAGCCAGAGGAGGACGTAGGGCCTTTGGGGGCCGAAATTTGAGGGTCAAAACTAGGCCAAACCCTTTCTAGGTTTTGGTGGGTTTTGCTTGAGGAGATTGGGATTGATTTGGTGGAATTTTTTGAGCACCAAAGTTGGGGTTTTCAGCAGTATCTTTGCCGAAGATAGTGCAATTTTGATGGGGCAGCGCAAAGCATTATTGGGACAATTGATAGCATAATCCGGGCTTTTCATCTCTTCACCTAGGATTTGCTTCACTTGCCATTGAGGCAAGCCCAGGTGCATTCCTTCCACATACATGTACTTTGCTCTAGTTATATAATAAAATGGCTCAGCGGTTTCCATATTTATGGTTTTTCATGGGTGTGCACTAAGTTTAAATCTTTCTGTGGTTGAATTTGTGTTTGCTTTGTATATCATTGTTTTTCCTAGTTTAGAACATTACGATGGTATTAGAGCTCAAATATTGGCTTAGCCGTGAGGTACTTTCCGATGAGTGAGGACAGACAAAATATCACCTACAGGAGACAAAGGTACCAGAGCATGGAGAGGGAATTGGAGATCACTCCGGACACTAAGGACCGTGGGAAGGCGGTAATAATAGAGGATATGGGAGAACTCAAGAGCAAGGAGGAAATGGCCTTTGGCAACCTCTTGAAGGCCTTGAATGACTTAGTGAAGGGGCAGAAGGAGATGTTAGATGAGATCAAACAACAAAACAGGGACTGAAACATTCACCGAGATTTTCTATTTGGGGAGACATCTTTGGCCTCTCAACAATATGACCACCCTTCACCCACTACGCGCCCAACAACCTCTAGTGGGCCAACTACAACCCCGTTACCTTCTTTTCTACCCTTAGCACCAAGTGAACAAGGTGGAGCTGATGACCAGATGCCCATGGGGGAGTGTTTCAGGGAGTTGCAATCCATGGGAGAAGATTTCAAGGTAGCTCTATCTTTTAGAGATTATTGTTAGCTCAAGCAAAAATGTGAAGGGGAGGAGTTATGGAGGCCAGGGCAGGCAGAGCTTCGAGTTGCAGTGCACTATTGGGAGGATGTATTTTCCCACATACGATGGCACTACCAAGTGCACAACTCATGCTTGGATGGAGAAGCTGGACACCTATTTCCATCTCAATAGGATGGCAGAGGTGGAGGCCAGTAAAATGGCTACCTTACATTTGGAGGGAGAGGTACATGACTGGTGGTTTCATGGCTTATCCACTATGGGGCATGCCAATGTGACTTCCTATGAGGATTTCACGAGGAGAGTGGTGGAGTGTTTTGATCAAAGGGATCCGAAGGTTCACTTCAGGGAGTTGACCTAGCTCAGAAAGACGGGTCATCCAGAGCACTATATATCAGAGTTCCTGAGGGTTTCAGTCATGGTGCCAGACTTATTTGATGTTAGGAGGGTGTACACATTCGTAAAGGGATTGCTTGAGCCACTGCGTGGACTGGTGAAGTCACACAGATCCTCTACTCTACAGGAGGTTGTGACTTGTACGAGAGGCATGCAAAGGGCTATCCCCAAGACTCGAGCACCTCTTCCATCATGCACTCCCTACCCTCAGAAAGGAAGTGATACTAGGCCACCACCACAAAGGGCAGCCCACGGGCGTGGGAAGCTAGATGAGGAGACTAGGAGAGACCTCAGGAGGAGCAAGCTGTGCTTTACTTGTCGAGAGTTGTGGGCTCCAGGCCATTGGTGCATAGTGGGCAAGGCCCACTATATTGAGGTCTTCTTGGACAATGATAAAGATGATGATGTGGAGTTGGAGTACGGTGGGGGAGACAGTGAGGGTTCAACAGAGAGGGGGCCATCACCACCACCACCACCACCACATGGTGGATCATATTTTACACCATCTGGGGGATTTCTTACCTCTTTGTGCATGGTTCCCAAATTTCTGACCTTGAGGATCAGAGGCACAATGCAGGGGCAACGTGTCTCGGTCTTAGTAGACAGTGGGGCCACCCACAATGTCATTGATGCTCAGATGGTCCAAAGGAGGGGCATCACCACAACAAATTTTGAGGGGTTTTTAGTTCTGGTGCTGGGGGACAACACTATGTAATGCACTCGATATGTTTCCGCTTTGATAATGACCATGGGGAACTATTCGATGACATTTTTTTTTTTTTTTTTGTTTGGTGGTAGACGTACCATACACCAATGTAGTGATGGGTGCCCAATGGCTATACTCCCTTGGCCGAGTCACCACTGACTGGAGGAAACTAGAGATGGAGTTCACTGTGCTAGATGGGAAGCTCGTAGTTCTTCGGGGTATGGATTCATATCCTCCACAGGCAGTCTCGGCCCACATGATGGAGGAACATTTGAGGCATGGGGACATAACATGGACAATAGAGCTGAGGATTTCAGAGGTTGGGGGATAGGCCAAGGCACCACACCCAGGCATACAAACCATACTAGATAGATATCTGATAGTTTTTGGGGACATGCCACTGGGGCAACCACCAGATAGGGGGTTTGAGGACACCATTGAGTTGAAGCCTGGAGTGCAGACAGTTATTACCACTCCTTATAGGCACCCCAAGGCCTATATGGATGAGATTGAGCAAGATATCAGAGAGTTGTTGGCATTGGGCCACATTAGGCCGAGTTCCATTCCTTTTGCTTCTTCAGTGGTGCTAGTGAAGAAGAAAGATGGAACTTTGTGCATGTGCATTGATTACAAGGCGCTCAACAGAAGGACGTTGAAGAATCAATCCCATCCCGCATATTGATGAGATGATGGATGAGCTTAGAGGAGGTAAGTTCTTCTCTACTATAGATTTATGGTTAGGGTATCGTCAAATCCAGGCAAGGGATCAGGAAATCTTGAAGATGACCTTCCGGTGTCACTACGGGCATTTCGAGTTCTTGGTCATGCCTTTCAGGTTGACCAACGCACCTGCCACCTTTTAGTCACGCATGAACCATGTGTTCAGAGGATAGTTGAGGATATTTGTGTTGGTATTCTTCGATGATATCCTGATCTACATCAGGACGTGGGAGGAACACTTGCAACACCTAGAGATGATGTTGCACATTTTAGAGGAGCAACAGTTCTATGCTAAGTTGTCCAAGTGTGAGTTTGAACTGACATAGATGCTTTACTTGGGACACATCATTGGCACAAATGGGGTCAAGGTGCATGAGGAGAAGATCAGGGCCATTCAGGATTGGCTGATGCCTAGAGATGTGACAACATTGAGGGGGTTTTTGGGAATTTGCACCTATTACCGGAAGTTCTTTAAGGGCTTCTCACAGTTAGTGACACCCCTCACAAATTTGACAATGAAGGGGGCTCTTGCATGGATAGATGGAGCCTAGACAACTTTTGATCGCCTCAAGGAGGTGATGAGTAGTTGCCCAGTGTTGGCACTCCCAGATTTCACGCAGCCATTCACGTTGGAGTGTGATGCATTAGGTGAGGGGATTGGGGCAGTTTTGTCCCAAGATGGGTACCCCATTGCTTTCGAAAGCCGAAAGCTTCTACCACATGAGTAGTTGTACGCCATTTACGAAAAGGAGATGTTGGCCAACATGCATGTGTTGGTCAATTTTCAGCCATACTTGGTGGGAAATTGGTTCTAGGTGAAGACAAATCACAATAGTCTTCGCCACTTCATGGGGCAGCAGGGTCTCAATGACATACAATAGAGAGGGGTCAACAAGGTGTAGGCTTGTGATTTTGATATTGAGTATGTGTAGGGGAAGCACAATGTGGTGGCCGATGCATTATCCAGGAGACCCACAAGACTTTCACTCATGAGCATTTTCCATGACAGGAAGGCGCAGTTGTTGGTAGAGTACTCCAAGGATCGACATGCATGTGAGACCTTGGAGGGCATTCACATGAATGAGCGCTACTGATTGATGATTGGAATTATATACTACAAAGGGGCGCATATTCTTAGTTCCAGGCTCACTGTTGAGGGAGCAGATACTCCATGCGGCTCATGATTCTCCATTGTCAGGGCATCAGGGGTTCAGGACGACATACATGGCAGTGAGAGAGCGCTTCATATGGAAGGGCCTCAAGGGGGACATATTGAGGTATGTGTAGGAGTGTGAGGCCTATCAGAGGAACAAGGGGGAGTTGACCCATCCAGCCGGGTTGTTGCAACCTCTCCCCATTCTTGAGCAAAAATGGGAGAGTATCTCCATGAATTTTATCACAGGGTTTCCAACAGTGCAGGGAAATGATTGTATTTATGTGGTGGTCGACTAACTGACCAAGTATGCCCATTTATTTTCCATTCTGACGCGGTACTCTGCTTTTCAGGTGGCTAAGTTGTTCTTTAGGGAGGTTTTCCGCTTGCACAGACTCCCTAAGACCATATTCAGCGATAGAGATAGTCGATTTATGGGAGGATTATGGCAAGAGCTCTTCAGGCTAGTGGGTACTGAGCTCACCTTGAGCACGAGTTACCACCCACTAACAGATGACTAAACAAAGAGAGTGAACAAATGGCTAGAGGGCTATCTCAGGAAATATCTTATTGGGCAGCAGAGGGCATGGATTTGATGGCTGCACTAGGAGAGTATTGCTACAACACCACCTATCATATGTCCATCGGTATGTCACATTTTTGTGCTTTGTATGGTTATGATGCTTTGCCTTTTGTTGGCATTTTTTGGAGACCGTCGAGCCCCAAAGGCCAAAGATTGGATCCTAGAGAGCCAAGACATCCTCAAGGCTCTCAAGGATAACTTGCTGACAACTCAGACTCAACAAAAGATGTACGCTAATAGACACCGGGTTGAGAGACATTTTGAGGAGGGGAACTTGGTGTTCTTGCGATTGCAGCAATATCGACAATTTGCACTGAAACAAAAGGGGACCGAGAAGCCGCAACCATGTTTTTATGGGCCATACAGGGTGATTAGGAGGGTTGGAGAGGTGGCCTATGAGTTGGAGCTACCACCAGGGAGCAAGATCCACAACATTTTCCATGTTTCATGCCTCAAGAGGGTGTTGGGGAAGCAAGTTACAACAACTGTGGAGTTGCCTCCGCTTGATGATGAGGGGCATCTGGGTTTGGAACCGAAGGTCATTCTGGAGACTAGGGAGAGGAGGGTGAGGAGCAGAATGATCAGATACTATTTGGTGCGTTGGAAGAGCCTGTCGGATGATGATGCCACTTGGGAGGATGAGGACATACTTGAGCATCCAGCGCTGAAGTTGCTTGGGGACAAACAACATTTGGGAGGTGAGGACTGTAATGTCCCTTCCTAAATTATTTTGGAACAGGTATAATTTCCACAATTTTGGGATCGATTTTGGAGGCTATGGGGCCTGCTCAATTTTGGTAAAGGGCTTAGAAGATAAGAGGAGGCTGTATTATTTTGCTAGTGGAATGTGGGGGCCACCCACATAAGGAAAAACACACTTCACTTAGCCAATGGTTTGAAATGCTTAAGAGCGAAATAAAATGGCTTGGTGGAGGGGCCCATGTGGGAAGGAAAGCCCACGAAATTATAAAAGGAGGAAGCTCAACTTCATTTGCGTCTCTTTTGCACATCGAACTCAACTTAGTTGCTCGAGATGCTTAGCTAGGTCAATTGATGTTTAGCATGAGTTTTCCAAGCGGAGAACTCACCCTTTCTTTGGGGGACTTCAAGTGCCACCCTAGAGAGGATTTATTACACATATATGAAGGAGATCAACAGGTGAATTTCCAGCAGTTGCACTCATATTTACCCAGCGAGTGCGTATTCCAAGAGGATGCAGAGGGAGTCACGTATGAGTCACTTCAGTGCTCTTCCAGGGAGCAATTGAAAAAGGAATTTAGGAGAAGGAAGCTCAAAGGTTTTGCAGGATTTTTGAGGAGTTTGGGAGCAGGAGGATACAACTACATTCTGGAGTGAATTTACAGCTCCTGGGCTAGCGCAGAAGTGTCTCACTGGGCACACGTCGGAGTTGGAGGCTTGCTTGGTGATGCTGAATCTTGTCGGGAGAAATAAGGGGAACATTTGTGGAGTTGATTGCAACCTTTTGGGAGTGTTTTGGGTGGAGTTTTCTGGTGTACGGATAGACAACACGCTTCAGCAGCCAGAGGAGTACGTAGGGCCTTTTGGGGCCAAAATTCGGGGGTCAAAACCAGAGCAAACCCTTTCTGGGTTTTGGTGGGTTTTGCTTGAGGAGCTTGGGATTAATTTGGCGGAATTTTCTGATCACTGGAGGTGGGGTTTTCAGCAATATCTTTGTAGTAAACAGTGCAGTTTTTTTGGGGCAGCGCAGAGCATTATTGGGACAACTGATAACATCATCCAGGCTTGTCATCTCTTCACTCGAGCTTTGGTCTGCCTGCCATTGAGGCAAGCCCAGGTGCATTCCTTCCACATACTTGTACTATTGCTTCAGTTATAGAATAAAATGGCTCAACTGTTTCCATATTTCTGGTTTTTCATAGGTGTGCACTAAGTTGAAATTTTTCTGTGGTTGAATTTGTTGTTTGCTTTGTATATCATTGTTTTTCCTAGTTTGGAACATTACACTTCTCTGAAGTTATGAAGTTGTTAATCTCCCCAAGTTGAGAGAGAGACTGGATAGAAGAAAGGGTATATCTTCCCAGTCAAGAGGGAGGGCATATTATGACAATGAATACCTTGAAGTAAGAATGAAACCAAATGAATGAAAGTACTACAGATGAATGCTCGTGATTCATGAAACAAAAGACTTGAGAAGTACTGAGGCTGTATTTGGTGCCGTTGAAGACATGAAAGAAGAAGAAAGATTATGACAAGTTGTATGCAGATAACTTCATGATGATATAAGTAGCATAAGAATGATTAAGGACCCCGAAGGTTTGTGTTTACTTGAATATGTCTTTAAAGGTTTATTACTGATTGGGGATATGATTGTGCATGATCTCTCCATAAAAGATTGAACATTTGAAGCATGCTTGGATTGGTGGATATGTCTGATTTAGTTAATTAGGAGAGATGAAGCATCTTATTGCAAGATGCTTGGGAGGACATCTGGTCGTCGTATGTGTTGATGTCTAGATCACGAAGTAGGGAGGGTGGCGTTGGTCATGGAGCTCCGAATTTGGATACGCACCTAGATCCCCATGTTGATGGTAGAGCTTAAAAGCTTGATGGTACCTAGAGTGGCTAAAGCTTGAGTCCATCTTAGTCCCACCCGATTTGAGTACTCTAGTCAGGTATCTAATCTGTAGCATTGAGTGTGCTGGAACTCTTTGTAGTTCATTTCATTTTGAGATCTTCCATGTACTCTTATATGTATGTAATTATGAATACCTCCATAGTTAAGTGGGAACGTTGAAGAATGTAACTAGTGTCGGTCTTCATAATTGTACTTGTTAAAATAAATTTTATTATTAAATAAAATGACTTATTAAAGCATGGGTTTCATGCTTGGGTCAATGTCTTCTAGGTCAAAGCCTCCATTAAAGGCTTCTAGGTTTTGTCTTGAGTCATTAGAGTCATTGTCATTTTTATTAGACCCTTCTTGGGCTTTTGTATCATATAAAAAGAATTATTTTTGAGTCAAAAAGGTTATATGTCACCTCCACACCAAGTTGGCCTTATTCCCATGAAGTCGACCTACAGTAGGGAAATTTGACCCAACATAAAGGCTATATATAGAGAGGTAGTTCGACCTATTTGGAGCACTCACCCAACAATTTCGATTACTCAACAAGTTCAATCTTCAAGGAAGAGAAGATAAAATGAGAGCGAAGTAGTTGGAGAAGGACAAAATTTGTTGGGAAGACCTAATTCGAGTTTATGGGCTATCTATCTCTCACACGTGTGAATATTTTGGGCAGTTTTTGGGGCCGAAATTTTGTTTCTACTGCAGGTCCGAAATTATGTTGCTGGGGGCTGAAGTTTTGGTGCTCGAGGCCAAAATTTTGGACAGGAGTTGCCTGTTAATTGGGGACTTTGACAACGATCATCTATTGAAGGGAAGGGCCGACTTGGCGGTTTGAGGAGGTCTTTGTCTAGGTCTAAGAGGTCTTGGAGAGTCTCATCTTGATTTGAATCTACTAGTGGAAGAGTTGGATGGGTTTTCCCCTAGAAGGGGTTTTTCCCTCGCTAAGCGCCTACATCTTGTGTCTCTTTTTCTTGTGGTCTTCATATACATATAATTTGGTAATTGCTTGATGAGAGGTAAACTAATAAAGAAGTAAAAGAAGCAAACATACTTGACAAGCAATTATCAAGAAAGAGGAATCAAACCCTAATTCCTATAAGCATTGATTTCTCAACATAATTCTCCTCTAATATATACTCATCTTGAGTGATCGAATGGGCTTCTTCTAGGCCGAATTCACTGGCAGGGCCGACTTGGTGTTAGGAGTCTAAAAATGACACTTTAAAAACAAATTTAATATTTCTTTCTTGTCACAATGTGCCCATAAGGGTCTTATACATATGACAAGGACAATGTTGACTCAATAAACCCTAAAGCATGAAAAACATGCTTGACCTAATAAAATGGAGCATGAAACCCATGCTTTCAAAATTACATTTTCTCATTTTCTTTTTCTTCTACAAATTGTACAATATTAATTATGAAGACCGAGCATAGTTACATTTCCAACAAGAAGTACCTCCCTCACTAAGAGGAAGTGTTGATGTTTGTAGCTCGGGCAGATACTTCTACACAAGCCTAAGTTTATAGCTATGTAGACACTTGCTCTAGTGTGAGCAAGTTGCTTTTGTAACTAAGCCTAAGTTTTGACTTAGGAAAGCACATAATTATTATGTTAGCTAATTGAGCTAAATTAAGCTTAGGAAATGTGAAATAATTGCTTAAGTAATTAAGTTTTAATCTCAACCCATGATCTCAAGTGAGGCAAGATCTAATATCGACCAACAATCACTTTGGAGATTAGGGTTAGGGATTTAGCTCAATGTAAATTTATAAAAGCAAAGTTAAGGAGAGGGAGAAGACAAACCATACAACGACACAAGATTGAAAGAGGCATCTCAGTTAGGAGTGTGACACTCTAGTGTGATGGGCTTGAGGAAGTGTAGAAGGGGAGCTTGGAGATCAAATCAGCCAAGGGCATTGAGGGCCAATCGAAGGTCCGATCTGTCGAATTAAATCCAAGGTATATTGTAATCTATTATTTTCTTGGTTGGGTCTGTTACCACTCAAACCAGCAGGGGACCTAAAAGGGACTCCTAAGAGGGCAACTTCTAGGTCAAGGGAAATGATGAAGACTTAACCAACTATCACCACAGCTAAGACTCCTTGCTCTTTACAGACTTTCACTGATGGGAGGAGACCTGATATTTAGGAAGTCACCTATAAAGGATAGATCAACAAATAGATGCAAAGTGACCTCAAAGACCCTTTCCCTAGAATAGGATTAAGAATGGAGCTTGCCTGCTTTTTAAGCAAAGTACAATATTTTATAGGAAAAGGAGGCGAAGATTTGAGGGTTAGGTTAGAGGAATATGATTTGAAAAGGAGCTTCCCAATCCCTAGAATCATTAAAGAATTTGGATTCTCGAGTTGTCCTTGATGGATTGTCTTTGATAGGGAATGGGACCATACAGAGCCAAGTGGACCCAACCTGAATTAAGGGGATGGAGTTTAGCAATCAATGATAATATTAACCTAAACAAGGCATGGGAAATGATCAAAAGAATAATTTTCATTTAAAGATGTCAAATTGATCCTATGAGGTGCTAGACTTGGGAACACCAGGGAAAAGTTTGATCTTAGACCTAGGGCTTGGGATATCTCGTAATCTCACCGTCAAAATCTCTTTAAATTCAGAGGAGACATTGAGGACACACCGACGCAGTAGGGCTTAGGAGATTGAACTTTTCTAGGGCTAGTTTGTCGAGAAATTGATGCCCTAGGTGGCCAAGCATGGATAGACCTAGAAGAGGGGAAAATGTGAAGAAATATGGCTTAAATTGACCACCTTTTGATGGATCAATGCATAATTCCTCTTGGGGATATGGAGTCAAGGAGAACTATGAAAATGATTTTCGTTTCTTGTTCAAGGAGGCTCTGAAAGTCAACTCCATCCAATGTTAAGGGCAAGAGAAGAAAAGTGACCTTAAAAGCATTTATACTTAGTTGCAGATGGAGGAGGCTTATTGAGATAACTTCGATCTCTAGGACAATTCATTCATCAAACATGGCCCATAGATATAGAAAAGCGAAATAGAAACAAAAGAGAATATATCCAACCATCAACACATTTGCAATATAAGAAGCTCCAGGATAAGAAGACCCAATCCACACATCAAAATTCATCCATGATCCAAAAATATCCTCCAAGGAAAAAGAGCGAATTTCTCAAGAGAGAGAATGATCCAAGTCAAGCGATGATACAAAATGAATTCATCTAACTCCTATTTATACACTCATTAAGAGTTTGAATTACCTAATGGGCATACGTTAGCCCCTAAAATAAAATAATGTGGAAATTAACTAGCTTTTGGTGACAAGCCCACCAAACTAGTTGACAAATAAAATATAAGCCTCTCAAAAGGTCAAATGCTAATCTATGTATGTTGTAGGGCCCTCCAAGAGTCCTGATGAGGCCCATAAGTTCCATAATGATGAAAAGGATCCTTAAAATGATGGACAAGGGGGTGGCCCCTTGTTCTCCAAACAATAAACCTGTGGTACTCCCAGTGGTTGTGGGGGCACACCAGTGACCTCATGGGTCTCAAAATGAGTCGAAGATTCCTTTAGACCATCTATAAGGGCTTAGATGATGGGATGAATGATGCCATGCCAATGTACAAGTCTTGGGACACCTGCCAAGTGTGTTGTGCACCTGTGGGGCCAGTGAGCATAATGGACCAGATACATCTTCCTCGTCCAAAAGATGGATCTCGAGCAATCTCTGAGCAGCACTGGGGATCCATGGAATGTTGTCTATTGTTGTGGAGGCCCATGGCTCTCTACACACACAATAAATGTGCCAATTTAGCCCTTTGGAGGGATAGGACCCCGTATAGGGAGACCAAACCCAAATGGACACCATTTGCAATCCTACATAAGATCCAATGTGTCCCCTAGCCTTCCAACACAACACGTCATTAAAGTAATCGGGTAAAAGAGCTTACAAACCATGGACAACAAGTGGACACTTCATAATGGCATGCCCTTCCATAATGCGCTTTAGAATGTGCTAATGTCTCCAAGCTCCAAAGGGGGTTAGCCAAGTACCTTATTAGTTGGTTTCTACCTTTAGAGGGGATAATATGTCCAAGGTACATCCCTCAAATTGTGGTGGCATGTAATAAATAGGTGCAATGGAATAAGGAATGAGAGGGGAAATCTTGGGCCACATATCAGGGTATAATGGTACCTAGAAAAATGGAAGCCCACACCTGGGTATATAATGTGTAAGAGGAAGTAATCGTGGCACACCTTGATTTTTCCACCCTTTTATATATGCCTTTTGGCTTTTATGATTTTTCTTTGATTAACTGCTCGGGGCTCAAAGGATAAGAGCATGATGTGTAAGATATAACAGTGGATACCCCCTTTTTAGTGCGGCGGCTCATTTCCCTCTAGGGGTTGAGACAATCATGGGTTCTTGAGTGATAAAGGAGGCTTATCTAGGGCCTATGGAACCAGGGTGATGACCATGGGTATGGGGTAGAGCTCATGCATTGGTTTTTACCCAGGTGCTAAATATGTTTGTCTCGACCATATTTTGCATCTTGTGGTACATTTTTTGTTGAATGTGGCCATTTATGCTTTTACTTTTTCTTTTCAGCTGCTTCAACCTTTGAGGCATCGTTCCAAGCCTGACCCAAGGGGGGGCAAGGGAAAGGGGAGGCTAGCCCTATGTGGACCTAGTGAAGAAATGTGGACCCAGGTGGGAAAGATGATGAATGGAAGGAAAGTGATATATGTGGATGAGGGAGCGGGACCACCCAACCAAAATCAAGGTCTCTCAAGTAGTACCACTCTAAACCCAAATGGTCAGTAAAGGAGACCCCACAGGACTAAAATCCAAGGGTAACATTGAAAAGAAGTCAAGGGGACATAAGCACAGACCTAGCCCACTCTTTCCATCGAATGTCCCCATTAATCCATGCCCAGAAGTGTCCATGATAAGTAAACTCAATACTCAATTACCAAATGACAAGACATACCTTTAGGTTCGGGAGGCCCACCTTCGAACATACGATCGTGACAAATGGGCGAGGGACCACATGGCTAGCTCAGATGGCAGAGAAATGGCACAATGAGCTGGTTGGTGGCTGGAGGGGCTGCTGGCTGAGGACCATCTTGGAGAATTTTTTTCTCCTAGGAATATCACCCACAAAGTTGTTGGTAACATCTATCTCCAACTGGGACGCGATCTCTCGAAGAAGCTGGCAAAGCTACTCGAACGGGAGATCACAAGAACTACAACAATCTCTTGGTCACCACAAACCTGTTACCTGCACATATCAACGAATAAACTCACGAGGAAACATGTTTTTCATGGTGTCTTATGATCACCCATGCTTAATGCTAGGCCATAAAATCAACAAGTAATAAAATATGTAGGTTCTAATCTAAATGCAACTAATCTACCATTAGAAACATCATATGAAATTAGTTCTAATGCAAAATTATCATGTGATGCATCCTACTCTAACATGCATATGGTGCGAGACTAATACCAAGTGTAATCATAAAGCCGATTTAACAAACATATCATCATATCAATATAAATCTTCCTGCCAGTATGATTACTCATGTAGCGAATGTCAAAGAGAATGTGGACAAAATCACATGGATGATAAGGCTAGTGGGAGATAGGAAAATAGAATGCCCACACACAGATGATCATGTGAGAAGAGGTAAGAAAATGATGCAATCTAGTCCATGAGATGCTCTCTTCTAATCAAAATATAGAGATGTCAATGATTAGGCTCATAAACTTTTGATGGATGTCAACCTCAGGCATATTATTATTGTCCTTATCATTTATGTCATATTTTATGGCCATTATAAGGTAATGATTAGTAGGAAAGGGAGATTGATGAGATGGAGAAACACAAGTAGGTTGCCCATGATGATCACAATGGAAAAGGGAGATTATAGATTGATCATGATCCAGAGGGGGTGCCCAAGGAGATGAAGAATATTCAATGAGGGGTTCTTCCTTGACACTATACACAAAGAGAGGAGAGGGATCAAGGTCACTTGAGATCGTATGAGAAGAGGCACATGAATCACTCTCAAAATGATGGACAAAAGAAGAAAGCAAAGCGGAGGACAAAGAATTATATTCAACGTGTTCTTCTTCCCCAAGTCATAATCGAAAGGCTCGAAAGATTTGAATATGGAGTCGCAAGGAGGATAGGTAGGAGCCTCGTCAATTTCCTCATTATCAGTATCAAAGATTGGGTTTCCCCTAAAAGAAGAATCGATTGCTTCCAACTTTACTTCATTCAAGGGAAAATAATAATTCTCCTTCCCAAGGGTATCAATGGATATGTCATCATAAATAATGCTCGAGAGAAAGAGAAGGCTAATCTCAGCCTCATCTTCCTTGTCAGTATCATAAATGGGAGCGCAATGAAATTGAGGACCAACAATTTCCCACTTTCCTTTTTCAATATGAAGGTATTCTCCAATATCAACTTCCACGGGGCTAATGTGATTACCTTCCCCAAGGTTCTCAAAAGGAGAGCCATCAGGAGTAATATCTGTGGGAAAGGCAAGGTTAGCCTCAACTTCACTTTCCATAGATTCATCTTCCCCAACACATGTGTTCTCAAAATACCCTTTTCATCATGTGGACCCAAGGAGGACTCGTCTTCACATTAATCACTTGGATTCTCAAGGTCTTGATGATGCTAGATGAAAGCTTCCTCTTGAAAATGTCTAAGAAAGCCATCAACGAACTCCTCAATAGATGAGATGCTCCTAGGTTTGGGATTTTGCAACCATGAGTTATGACCATAAAGAGAACTAAATAATAGCAACATAAGGGCATCCTGGTGGACCACTTTCTCTTTTGAAGCATGTGCCTTAAATCTTTCTTCGTGGTCAATTGCGGGGAGTGGATCACCATCAAATATGGACACCCCACGTACCATCCTTCCTGTGACATGATTAGGATGCCCAGGGACGTTAGCAATGTCCAAATTGAGAAATTTATCAAAGAAAGACAATCTATTTGAAATATACATGAAAAATACGTAGGAGTCGCCAGGGTGAATTTAAAGATGCCTAGAAAAATGCTTGCTTCACCCTACAAGCA
Organism: Pinus albicaulis; assembly: GCA_034641835.2. Taxonomy (NCBI): domain Eukaryota; kingdom Viridiplantae; phylum Streptophyta; class Pinopsida; order Pinales; family Pinaceae; genus Pinus; species Pinus albicaulis. The sequence goes on from CM076581.1 coordinate 1,467,289,171, forward strand.
TCAACCTTAAAGTTCGATGAAGAACTAGGGCTTCGTTCATCTAATGGAGTCACCAATAATGTTGTGTCAATGTGTCATATGGGGAACAAAACACATGTCTCGTGTCCCTGACAACGACGTCCAAAATGTTACCACTCAAACCAACACGGGACCTAAAAGGGACTCCTAAGAGGGCAACTGCTAGGTTAAGGGAAACGATGGATACTTAGCCCACTATCACCACAACTAAGACTCCCTTCTCTTTACGAAGTTTCACCGATGGGAGGAGACCCGGTATTTAGGAAGTCACCTATAAATGATAGATCAAAAATAAATATGAAGTGACCTCAAAGACCCTTTCCCTAGAATTGGATTAAGAATGGAGCTTGCTTGCTTTTTAAGGTACATGCTTTTCTAGGAAAAGGTGGTGGGGATTTGAGGGTTAGGTTAGAGGAATATGATTTGAAAAGGAGCTTCCCAATCCCTAGAATTCTTAAATAGTTTGGATTCCTGAGTTGTCCTTGATGGATTGTCTTTGATAAGGAATGAGACCACACAGGGCCAAGTGGACCCAACCTAGGTTAAGGGGATGGAGTTTAGCAATAAATGATAATATTAACCTAAAAAAGGCAAGGGGGAGGATCAAAACAAGAATTTTCAATTAAAGATGTCAAATTGATCCTATGAGGTGCTAGCCTTGGGAACACTAGGGAAATGTTTGATCTTAGACCTAGGGCTTGGGATATCTCGCAATCCCACCATCAGAATGTCTTCAAATTTGGAGGAGACTTTGAGGACGCACCAACATAGTAGGGCCTAGGAGATTGAAGTTTTGCTAGGGCTAGTTTGTCAAGAAATTGATGCCCTAGGTGGCGCAATGTGGCGAGACCTGGAAGAGAGGGGAAAGGGTGAAGACATATGGTTTAAATTGACCACCTTTTGATGGATCGGTGCCTAATTCCTCTTGGGGATATGGAGTGAAGGAGAATGATGAAGATGGATTTCATTTCTTGTTCAAGGAGGCTCTTAAAGTCAACTTCATCCAATGTTAAGGGCAAGGGAAGAAAAGGGACCTTAAAAGTGTTTATACTTTGTTGCAGATGGAGGAGGCTTATCAAGATAACTTCGATCTCTAGGAAAATTCATTCATCAAACATGACCCATACATAGAGACCACCTAAATAGAAACAGAATTCCACATTAATGTTATAAATGCATGCAACAATTAACCCTAAAATTACGAAAATATCTTGATCAATGTATGCAGCAAAATGAAATAAAATAGCATTAAAACTGTACTTACATGTATGAGAGTATATCCAACCATCAACACATTTGCAATATAAAAAGCTCTAAGATAAGAAGACCCATTCCACACATCAAATTTCATCCATGATCCAAAATTATCCTCCAAGGAACAAGTGTGAAGTTCTCAAGAGAGAGAATGATCCAAGTCAAGTGATGATACAAAATGAATTCATCTAACTCCTATTTATACACTCATTAGGAATTCGAATTACCTAATGGGCCTGAATTAGCCCCTAAAATAAAATAATGTGCAAATTAGCTAGATTTTGGTGACAAGCCCTCCAAACTAGCTCACAAATAAAATAATAAGCCTCTTGAATGGTCAAATACTAATATATGCATGTCGTAGGGCCCTCCAAGAGGCCTGATGAGGTCCATAAGTGCCATAATGATGAATAAGATCCTCAAAAGTGATGGACAAGGGGGTGGCCCCTTGTTCTCCAAATAATAAACCTGTGGTACTCCCAGTGGGTGTGGGGGCACACCAATAACCTCATGGGTCTCGAAATGAGTCGAAGATGCCTGTAGACCATCTGTAAGGGCTCATATGATGGAATGAGATACCATGTCAATGTACAAGTCTTGGGACACCTAGAAAGTGTGTGGTGCACCTGTGGGACCAACTGGCATAGTGTATCAAATACATCTTCCTCGTCCAAAAAGTGGATCTCAAGCAATATTTGAGCATCTCTGGGGATCCATGGAGTGTTGTCTACTGCTGTGGAGGCCCATGGATCTCTACGCACACCCTAGATGTGCCAATGTAGCCCTCTGGAGGGTTAGGACCCGGTATAGGGAGACCAAACCCAAATGGACACCATCTGCAATCCTGCATAAGATCCAATGCGTCCCTTATCCTTTCATCACAACAAGTCATTAAAGTAATCGGGTAAAAGAGCTTACAGACCATGGAAAACAAGTGGACACTTCATAATGGCATGCCCTTCCATAGTGGGTGTTGGCATGTGCTAATGTCTACTACCTTATTAGGTGGTTTCTACCTTTAGAGGGAAAAATATGTCCAATGTACATCCCTCAAATGGTGGTGGCATGTGATAAAGAGTTGAAATGGAATAGGGAATGAGAGGGGCAATTATGGGCCACATATCGGGGTCCAAGGGTAGCTAGAAAAAGGGAAGCCCACACCTGGGTATATAATGTGTAGGAGGAAGGAATCGTGGTACATGAGGTGCTTTGACCATGATTTTTCCAGCCTTCTTTATATGCCTTTTGGCTTTTATGATTTTTCTTTGATTAACTGCTCGGGGCTCAAAGGAGAAGAGCAAGATGTGTAAGATATAATAGTGGATACCCCCTTTTTGGTGGGGCGGTTCATTTCCTTGTAGGGGTTGGGACAATCATGGGTTCCTGAGTGATAAAGAAGGCTTATCTAGGGCCTATGGAACCAGGGTGATGGCCATGGGTATGGGTTAGAGCTCATGCATTGGCTTCTGCCCACGTGCTAAATATGTTTGCCCTGACCATCTTTTGCATCTTGTGGTACATTTTCATGTTGAATGTGGCCATTTATTCTTTCACTTTTTCTTTTCAATTACTTCAACCTCCGGGCATCGTTCCAAGCTTGACCCAAGGTGGGGTTAAGGGAAAGGGGAGGCTAGCTCTATGTGGACCCAGTGAAGAAATGTGGACCCAGGTGGGAAAGATGATGAATGGGGTTATAATGAATGGAAGGGAAGTGAGATATGAGGATGAGGGAGCGATACCATGCAACCAAAATCGGGGTTTCCCACGTAGTACCACCCTAAAACCAAATGGTCAGTAAAGGAGATCCTACGAGACTAAAATCCAAGGGTAACATCGACAAGAGGTCAAGGGGACAGAAGCATAGACCTAGCCCACTCTTTCTAACGAACCTCCCCATTAATCTATGCCTATAAGTGTCCATGATAAGCAAACTCAATACTCAATTAGCAAATGACAAGACATACCTTTAGGTTCAGGAGGCCCACCTTCAAACATACGATCAGGACAGATGGGTGAGGGTCAAGGGAAAAGGGAGGCTAGCCCGATGTGGACCTAGTGAAGAAATGTGGACCCAGGTGGGAAAGATGATGAATGGGGTTATAATGAATGGAAGGGAAGTGATATATGAGGATGAGGGAGCGATACCATGCAACCAAAATCGGGGTTTCCCAAGTAGTACCACCCTAAAACCAAATGGTCAGTAAAGGAGATCCTACGGGACTAAAATCCAAGGGTAACATTGAAAAGAGGTCAAGGGGACAGAAGCACAGACCTAGCCCACTCTTTCTACCTAATCTCCCCATTAATCCATGCCCATAAGTGTCCATGATAAGCAAACTCAATACTCAATTACCAAATGACAAGACATACCTTTAGGTTCAGGAAGCCCACCTTCAAGCCCACCTTCAAACATACGATCATGATAGATGGGTGAGGGACCACATGGCTGGCTCAGGTGGCAGAGAAATGGCACAACGAGCTAGTTGGTGGTTGCAAGGGGCTGCTGGCTGCCGACAGAGGACCATGTTCGAGAAAAATTTTCTCCTAGGGATATCACCCACAAAGTGGTGGGTAACAGGGCCATTATCCCAAGACATGAGCCCAAGTAAGTTCCGATTTTTTAATGAAGAGTTTGTTGGTTGGGAAGAATTTGTAATTGTCATTGTGATTGAGATTGGCTAAAGTGATTTTTGTTTTCACTTATTAAGTTAAGAACCTTGTTTTGCTTTCATTAAGTAGTTCTGTAATCTGCTAGGTCAATGAACTATTGGGTGCTAGGTTCATAGGAAAATGAACAAGCTATACCAAATTTCCTTGATGGAAACTAGGGAAATTTCGCAAAAGGGGATGTTAGAACCATAAAAGACTCTACATGAAGATGAAAATTTTAGTGAAACCCTAAATCTTACAACAATTGCAAAATGGAAGAAAATACTCACAACAATGTTGCTCAAAATCACAATAGAATCACTTTATTAATCCAAGATAAAATTCCTCCAATCACAATATCCTCCTAACGACAATTCACTACATCAATGCTCCATTGCATCCAAGAGAAAAAGAATTAATGCACACTATCTCTCAAGTGAGTAAAATGAGTGTGACAATGATCATCTCCAAATTGACTTCCATTTATTCATATTAGGCAAACCAAGTCGATTTTGGAGTAAAATTGGTTAAAAGAACTAAAAATAATAAATTATGTGATTACAAGTTAACTAAGTCACAAGCCAACCTAAAATATAGCTATCTCAATGATAAAACATAACAAAAATCCTCCTTCTAGCCCACAGGTGTGAGCAAAAGGTCCTCCAAGGGTGGCATCATCCCCTAAAAGTGAATATCTCCATCAAAAGGTGCCTAGAGTGCTTTAAAAGAGTCCTCCTCACTCAATATGCCATCTCCTCATCAACTAGTTTGTTGAAGAATGTAACTAGGTATACTAGGTATGGTCTTCATAATTGTATAATGTAATATATTTTTTCACAAGTAATTTTATTATTAATAAAAATTACTTATTAAAGCATGGGTTTCATGATTGGCTCATCATTTTTAGGTCAAAGCCTCCATTGTAGGCTTCTAGGTTTTATATTGATTCAATAAAGTCATTGCCAATTTTATTAGACCCTTCTTGGACTTTTGTATCATGTAAAAATAATTATTTTTGAGTCAAATAGGTCATTTGACACCTCCACGCCAAGTCGGCCCTATCCCGATGAAGTTGGCCTACATTAGGGCAATTTGACCCACAGAAGAGGCTATAGAGAGGTAGTTCGATCCATTTGCATCACTCACTCAACAAGTTCGATACACAAGAAAGAGAGGTAGAAAATTTGCGAAGTTACTAGAGAAGGAAGAAGATTGCAGGGGAAGACAAAATCAAAGTTTTGGTCTATCTATCTCTCACACGTGCGAAGTTACTGGGCATTTGTTGGGATCGAAAATATGAATTTTACTACAGGTTGAACTTTTGTTGCAGGGGAGACCAAAATTCTACTGCTGCAAGGTCGAGACTCTAGGTGTAAGTTGCCGCTGGGAAGTTATCATTTGGAGAAGAAGGAAGGGTTGACTTGGTGGTTGGAGGAAGTTTGTTTCTAGGTCAAAGTGTCTTGGATTATCTCATCTTCTATTTGAATTATTGAAGGAAGAATTCTTAACTAAGTTTTCCCCTATATAGGGGTTTTTCCTTGGCTGCGTGCCTACATCTGGTGTCCTTGGTCTTCATGTTTTGGTTTTGGTAATTGCTTGATGAGATAAGATAAAAGAAGAACATAAGAAATATAATAAGAAAACAATGAAATCACAAGTAATTATCAACAAAAGAAAATATTTATGCCTTTTGAATTTTCCAACATGGTATCAGAGCTAAGGTGAAGAAGGAAGAAAAAGGCACCCTGAAGATCTATTGAAGGAAAAAGGGGATTGAAGGAAGATCGTAAAAGGGATCATATAAGGGGATAAACCTACTATCTACAAGAAATATGTCTAACTCAATGAAGGTAGAAAACAAACTGGGAGCCTCCAACTACATGGCATGGACAAAGAGGATAGATCTCATCCTCGAGAAGAATAAAATTTTGGATCTAGTTTGAGGAAAAGTCAAGAAACCTACAAATGAATCAAGTGAAGCAGAGAAAGAAAAGTTCAGAGAAACTGAAATATTGGCCATGAACCTAATAGTGGATGGAGTAAAGGACAACCTCATTCCATATATATCCAATATAGATTCTGCTCAAGAAATGTATGAGACCCTATCCAAATTATTCACAATCAAGAACATTGGTCAAATTGCAAGCCTCAAGAATGAATTACGAACTATTAAGATGACGATGGGCGATACCGTGGCATCCTTCTTTATAAGGATATCTAGAATTATAGACAAACTTCAAGCAGTAGATGAAATTGTACCAAAAGATTACTTCCCTTCTAGGACTTACAACATCGTGGAGTGCCTTTGCATCAGGAATCAACAGTTGGAAGGATACTCCAACATCTGAACAAATGTGGAATGCATGTAGTAAAGAAGAAGCCAAAATATCATTAGAAAGCAACAAGGAGGATGAAGAGGAGAACATCTCAATTGCTTATTCCGCTCTTCACAAGAAAAATGGAACCTTCAAGAAGTACAGAGGACCAAAGAAGAAAATTGACCTATTAAAGATTGAATGTTACAATTTTCACAAGATGGTTCACTACAAAAGTCATTGTCCAGAGAATCCAAGGAATAAGAAGATAGAAAGAGAACATGCAAATGTTGTTGATGAAGGTCCACCAAAGAAGGACAAGACAGGAATCCAAAGTCAAAGACTTATTTGTAAGAGACTCTATCCCTTGCATATCCTTCTATCCTAAGTTTTGAATTTTTTCCTTTATGTTTTGGTTTTTAGAGTTTGTGAATCTAACATGTCTTGTTAAACATTTTTAATTGTTTTGATAAAGTTGTGGGTGTCCCACTGAAAGATTGAATTAAGAGGGAGCTTCCACCAATTTACCAAAGACAAGTATTTTGTTCTTTGTTGTTCATAGTTTCATGTTTTGGTTTCCTTCTCACATCGAGACTTGTTTGTATTATATGCTAATAACCTTTATATTTTCTTTGTTAGAAAAGCTTGCTGAATGCTCAAGGGTTATGGAGGAGACATCAAAGGATAGACTTGAAGCATGGAATAATTTATGCCCCTTAAGACTTATGTAGAAATTTCCTGTTTTCCCACCCCGGTTTTCAGTTTCACCTTATTTCTCCAAATAGTTAAATGCCCTTTCCCATATCCTTACATTCAACAAACTGGAAAATAAATTTTTGCTGAAAACACAAATTCTGGAAAATTTACAGAATGCTGAAAAATGCAGAAATAAAAATCAACAAGCTTAAAACAGTCATTCACACATTTTAACACAGATATTTTTGGTCAACATGACCCTAGAAAAACCCCCTACAACTCTTGGGGAAAACCAGTTTGAGAGCTTCTCTTTTATTTTTCTGAATATTGCTTTTTACAGTGAAACAGGAAAAACTCAGAAAAAATTCCAGCAACCAATTTACAGACTTATCTCGATTTCCGTGCTTGCACACTGCCTCGAAAATTGTGCCAAATCAGCAACAACAGAAAACAGAAAATTTATAGCACCTTAGGACAACATTAAATGCTGTACGGCCACCTCGGGAAGCATGTCAGAACAGTTGTGCTTTGCTGTATGGACTGTACAGATTTTGTACAGCAACCTCTCTCGAAATCTGTGCCAAAAAACAGAGATGTAGCTGCTGTCCTCTTCCTCTGTTTTTGTGCCGGAAATGACAGCCACCCTCTTCCTTGAGAAACGTGCCTGATTATTGTGCCTTGGAGTGCGTGCTTGCTGCTATACCCTCTTCCTCGATTTCTGTGCCTCCTCACTTGGAAACACTGCCTCTCCTATGCTATACAGATTTTCTACCTCGGTATGTGTGCCAATAAATGTTGCTGTACCTTTGCTGAAATCTCTTCACTGCTGCCCTCCTTCTTCTCACTGCTCAGAAAAATCTCTAGCTCTCCTTCTCTCCTTCTCCCAGTCTGTTCATGAAAGAATGAATGACCTTTTCCTCCTTTCCCTCCTTTAACCTAACCCTAAGTGACTTTTGGGGAATCCCTAAATCCAATGGCTGAAATAGATTGAGATCTAGGGCTGAGATTAAATGCTCATTTAAATCTCACTTTCTATTTTTTAATTCACCTCACTTTAATAAAGACCCACTTAGTCATTTATTTCCAAAGTCACTTTTCCTTTCTAATTTTACATTGACTTTATTAAAGTCACTTTAAAATTAGACTTTAGTAACTTATCACTTAAAGTCACTATCAAATTAGACTGTGCCCAATGTAAAGTCACACAGAATAGTATTGACTTTATAAAAATTATAAAGTCACTTTAGGAGAAAAATTAAATTCTTTTGGACACATTCCCAGGCCAAAGATCAAAGCGGGAACCCTTTTGTCCTCCGGTAACCAAATTTAAATGAAAATTCTATTTCCCACCCCGGTTTTCAGTTTTCACCTTATTACTCAAAAATAATTCCCATAACCATACATTCAACAAGTTTGGAAAAATAAATTTTTAAGTTGAAAGCTACAAGTGCAAAATTTTGAATCTTTTGTAAATGCAGAAATAAAATAACAGCAGTAACAAACAGTCATTCAACACATCATAACTCAGAAATTTTTGGTCAAGGTGACCCTGAAAAAACCCCTACAACTCTTGGGGAAAACCAGTCTGGAAGCTTCTCTTTTATTTCTGAAAAATGCTTTTACAGTGAGCAGTAATACACAGAAAATTACAGCAAACACAAAAATCACTTATCTTGACTTTCGTGCCACCCTCCACCTCGAAAAACGTGCCAAACAGCAAACAGAAATTTTTCAGAGAAATTACAACATTAAATGATGTCTTAGCTGCCTCGAAAAACGTGCCAGGAATGACCGTACGGACTGTACGGATTCCGTACGGATGGGACAGCAGCCCCCTTTCTCGATTTTCGTGCCCAGAAAAATCTGCCTTGAAAATCGTGCTCCTTGCTGCTGTTCCAGCTCTCGAAAACAGTGTTGCCCCTCTCTCGAAAACCGTGCAAATGCTGTACGGACTTTCTGCCTTGGTTAATGTGCCAATAAACTCTGCTGTACGGATTTTTCAGCCTTGGGAAGTGTGCTCTCTTGCTGTACAGACTTCCTGTGCGCCGCACCACGCTCTCCTGCGCAATCACTCTCTGACTCCCTCTCCTCACTCTCTCAATGTTTGCTCATGAAAGAATGAATGACCTTTTCCTCCTTTTCCTCCTTTAACCTAACCTACTAAGTGACTTTTGGGGAATCCCTAAATCCAATAGGTTTGAGATAGATTGAGATCTAGGGGTGAGATTAAATGCTCATTTAAATCTCACTTTTCATTTTTTAATTCACCCCACTTTAATAAAGACCCACTTAGTCTTTTATTTCTAAAGTCACTTATTCATTTCTAATTTTACATTGACTTTATTTAAAGTCACTTTAACTTTAGTAACTTTATCACTTAAAGTGACTTTAAAATTAGATTTGACTTTATAACTTTATAAAGTCACTTTAGTAACTTTATCATTTTTAAATTAGATTTAACTTTATAAAAAATTATAAAGTTACTTTAGGAGAAAAATTAAATTCTTTTGGACACTTTTTCCCTGGGCCAAAGATCAAAGCCTTAGGGAACCACTCCTCCGGTACAGAATTTCAACACTCCCTCTTACGGGGAAGGTGTTCCTCACCACACCCATCTTGTCTACGAAGTAGACATGCTTGCCCGTGGTAAGGCTTTGGTAAGAATATCCGCAACCTGCTCATCGGTGGGAATATACTCAAACTTTACAGCTCCCTTCTGAACGTAGTCTCTGATGAAATGATATTTGATCCCAATATGCTCTGACTTGTCATGAAATACTGGATTCTCCGTGATTTTAATGCAACTCTGATTATCACAGTAAATCATTGAAGGTCTCAACGATTGACCAAATAAGCCAAACAACATCTTGCGAAGCCAGATGGCCTCACAACTAGCTAGACTGGGCTGTATGCTACGCTACCCGGCCCCGAACTCATTGCTCTTGTTCTTTGGCAAAATTTGAACCATGGCACCACTGCTGAACCCAACCCAAAACAACACCCTGAAGTGCTCTTCCTATCGGAAGCACAACCTGCCCAATCAGAATCAGTGTAACCTGCCAATCTCACTCCATCCCCCTGCCTGTAGTCCAGACCATAATCCACTGTCCCCTGCAAGTACCGCAAAATGTGTTTTGCGGCCACCCAGTGAACCTTCCTAGGCTCACACATAAACTGACTCATCGTGTTGACTGCAAAACAAATATCTGGTCTAGTGTTGACCAAATACATCAAGGAACCAATCAGATGTTTGTACAATGTGGGATCCACCAACTCGAAATCCGAAGCATGAAGCTTCTTCCAATTGGTGATCATCGGTGTCGACATGGGTCTACAATCCTCCATGTGGAATCTGCCAAGGATGTCCACAATATACTTCCCCTGTCCCAGGAAGAAATGCCCCTCCTCCTGCCACACCTCCAAACCCAAAAATTAATGCATCAAGCCGATGTCCTTCATCTCAAACTCCACCTCAAGATCTCTCTTGTTGTTCTCTATGAGTCTCTCTGCACCTGTAATGACTAATTCATCCACATACATCACCAAAATGAGAGGCTCCTCACCTATCACAATATAGTAAAGGTTCGGATCTGCCTCACTCTTTGTGAAACCCATCTTCTACAAGTAAGTATCTGTCCTGGAGTACCAAGCTCTGGGAGCTTGCTTCAGGCCATAAAGGGCCTTCTTCAGTCTGCACACATGGGACTCCTTCCCATGCACCTCAAAGCCCTGTGGCTGCACAATGTACACCTCCTCCTGTATGAAGCCATTGAGAAATGCGGTCTTCACATCCATCTGGTGGATCTTCCAACCCATCTCTGCTGCTATCGATATAATGGAGCGGATCGAAGTATGTCGAGCCACGGGAGCGAAGGTCTCCTCATAATCAACTCCCTCTACCTGGGAGAACCCTCTAGCCACAAACCTCGCTTTGAATTTCTCAATGCTGCCATCTGCAGCATGCTTTACTTTGTAAAGCCATCTGGAAGTAACCACGGATTTGCCCTCAGGCCTCGGCACCACCTCCCAAACATCATTCTTCATGATAGAAGAATACTCCTCCTGCATGGCCTCTCTCCAGACCTGCTGGCTAGCTGCCTCCTCATAGCTAGAAGGGCTCGTAGTCAAGGATGCTAGTAGCTATTGCCATAGCTACAAAACCTCTCGTGTGGCGTCCGCTCTCCGACCGCCCTTAGGCCCGCAACAGATGTGGTATCTCAAGGTGTCCCGGGGCCACTCGGGGCTTCCTCTTCCCCGAGTGCACTTCCGCCGGAGAATAAACTCTCCTCCCTCAACATCGCAGAGCTCCGAACTCCCGACCGTCCGTCCGCCGTCCTCCCGCCCGCACCCGAACCCGTAGATGCGTCGAGGTACGAGAAGGAATCGGCCCATCGCGGGACTCCCCGCGGAACCGCTTCCGTGACCGCCCGCGTGCCGCCCATAGCTCCACCCCTCCGACTCCGCGAGCCACTCCCACCGACCGACTTGACATCGCTCATGCGATGTACCTCCGATCCTCCCGATCCTCTCGCCCACCGGATCCCCGCGACCGACTCCAATCCCGCCGCCGAGGGTCCGCTCGATCCAGATACTCCCCTAACTCCCGTGACCTCCTAAAGGCCTCCGTCCTCCTCGAACTCACATCCCGCCCGACAACAACTTTCCTCCGTGGCAGAATGTAAATTCGAAAGGCCTTGGAGGATCCCACTGTAGCCCACAAAGATACCCTTCTCTCGCTTTGGTTTAGCTCGTCCTCTTCTCCTTGGGTATGTAGGAGTATGTCATGCACCCAAAGATACGAAGATGACCCATATCAGCTTCTTCCTGCAGGTGCCTCCTCCGAGTCAGTGGCCCCAAGGCACGATGCGACTCGTTCGCAAGTAACAACAGGTTGGGTGTGCCTCGCCCACAAAAAACAATGGCAACCCCCGATCATGTAACATGGCTTTGGCAAAATTTCCCTCCGATGGATCTCGTTCTTCCTCTCGCAACCCCGGCTCTCGCTCGGGGGTTGTAAGGAACAGAGCTCCCTCTCCTAATGCCCGCCTCCGCACAATAGTCAACAAACTCTCCAAGGGTGTACTCTCCTCCATCGTTCGACCTCGTGGACTTGATCTTCCGACCCGTTCCGTGTCTCCACAAGAGCTCAACCAAACCGCTCAAGACCTCACTCTTGGTCTTCAAGAAATAAATCCAGGTCCTCCGGAGTGATCATCAATGAATGTATAGTACTCATATCCACTCAAGGAAAACATGAGACATCCGACCGCTCACATCGGAATGAATCAAATCAAGTATCCCGCCGCTTCCGCTCGTCACCGCCGGGAAAAGGGGGATTTGGCAAACTTGCCCATCGCACATCCTCTCGCAAGGGGCATCAAAGTGATCGCATCGAACTCGGCACACCCGTAGTGATCTCCCGCAAAGTCCTCAAGGCTCCATGATGCATGTGCCCCATCCCTTCCGCGTGCCAAATCTCACACTCGCCGTAACCGCTAGCTCGCCGTCTGCGTACTACCGCCACGCCAAAAAGGGACTCGAAATGCAAACTTGTACACCTTCGCATGGCGTACACCTATCACTCTAGTCAATCACTGGAGTGCCCCCGGGATACATCAACACCCGTCCCCCGAATAGTATCTCATATCCTCTCGTCCTCCAAAGTCGGTGACCTGATATGAGGTTCTTCCTCATCCCGTACATAAAGAACATCCGACACCTTCAAGGGAGGTTTGACTCTCCGAAATGTCAATGTTCCCACACCGACGTTCTAACAACTCGTCATCACCGAGTACTACCTCTGCTAATAGTGCCACTCTCCGAAAGCTCGAGAAGTACTCACGGACTCCCCGTCATGTGACGTGAAGCCCCACCGTCCACATACCTCGTATACCCGAAGATGCTCGCTAATCGAGGGAAATGCATGCTCCCTCCAACCTCTATGGCAAACATAATCCCGCACTAGAAGACTCACACGCAAGGAACCCAAACTCCCACAAGCGATCCGCAAAGTCCTCAACCTTCCGCCGAAGCCGCCATGCTCTCGGGTTCTTCCTCTTCTTCTTCTTCTTCTCCGGCACACAACCGCATAGTGTCCCATCTTCTCGGGACAATTCCAACACTTCACTTTGGAATAGTCCTCTGCAGAGTTACACACACCCCGTTTACCTTTACCTTTGCCTTTGCCCCCACCGTTGCTCGTGGAAGCTCGGCTTTCCCTTTGCCTTTCTTGCGTCCCCCGCCACCGCGCATCCTCATCCCGCTCAACCGGCTTGGTCGCCCCAAGCCGACCTTTCCCGATCTCCGTCCGAATGCAATCATCCCAAAACCTCTCCCATGTGGGAAGGTCTCACGTGCACAAACTCCACGCAGTTCATCCATGAACGGGGAGGCCATTCACCGCAATCCGCACCAACCAAGGCAGGAATGGCCTCTCCACTCGCCGCCAACTCATCTACATTAGTAATCTTAGTGAGATATCCAAACTCGCACTATCATTGCCCATCTTAATGGTCTTCATCTTCCTTCAGACCATCTGGCTCTCATTGGTACTGGGGTAGAGATCGGACAATGCCGTCTACATCTCATGAGCATTTCTTCTTCCCTCTCACATGAGGAATGTGCAATGGTCTTTGATTCCGTCTAGAATCACTTACCCTTGTTGTTCTTTTTATTATATATAAGCCGCTAACCGAGTAGCATCAAGAGTACATTCACAGGTTCTCGTGGTATGCACCATAATGTCCCAGACTTCGCCTCTCAAAGATACTGCAGATTCTCTCCTTCCCCAAATGTCAGAAGTTGGAATGCCCATCCAACCTATCCTCCAAATTCCCGCTCCCAATGACATCCTCATTGCCCTAACCGAAAAATAACATCACAGAGTAAAGGTAAAATCATTAAGCCAGAAAAATCGCCTTGCCGGAATTTTCGAGTGAAAAAAATCAGCAGCCGTAATTTTCTCTTCCTTGCTGTCCCAAACGTCTTCAAAGACTCAAGCTCGATACCATGTAGAAAATTCAGCTTCACCTGCTGCCACCTATTACTCCAAAAATAGTTAAATGCCCTTTCCCATAACTATACATTCAACAATCGGAAAAATAAATTTTGTCGAAAACACAAATTTCGGGAAATTTTTCGAATGTCGTAAAATGCGGTAAAATAAAATAACAAATAGCAACAAAATGCTCATTCAACACATCATAACTCGCATTTTTGGTCAAGGTGACCCCGGAAAAACCCCCTACAACTCTTGGGGAAAACCAAATACCGAAGCTTCTCATTTATTTCAAAATGCTTTTACAAAGGAGCAAGAATACAATTTTAAAATTACAAGAAACAATAAAATCACTTATCTTGACTTTCGTGCCACCCTCCACCTCGAAAAACGTGCCAACAAGAAACATAAATATTTCAGAGAAATTACAGCATTAAATGCCGTCTTAGCCGCCTCGAAAACGTGCCAGGAATGACCGTGACGGACCAGACGGACTCCGTACGATGGGACAGGCCCCGTGTTCCCCCTTTCTCGATTTTCGTGCCCGTGTACCCCGCCTTGAAAATCGTGCTCCTTGCCGCCGTTCCAGCCTCGAAAACAAGCACGCCGCCCCTCTCTCGAAAACCGTGCAAATGCCGTACGGACCCTTCGCCTTGGTTAATGTGCCAATAAACTCGTACGGATTTTCCGAGCCTTGGGAAGTGTGCCTCTGCCGCACGCACTTGCTCGTGGCCGCCCATACGCTCTCCCTCTCGTCGTAAATCACTCTTCAGCCCTCTCCTCTCTCGACCCGCTTCATGAAAGAATGAATGACCTTTTCCTCCTTTTCCTCCTTTATTCCAACCCTAAGTGACTTTTGGGAATCCCTAAATCCAATGGCCGAGATAGATTGAGATCTAGGGCCGAGATTAAATGCTCATTTAAATCTCACTTTTCATTTTTTAATTCACCCCACTTTAATAAAGACCTAATTTAGTCTTTTATTTCCAAAGTCACTTTTTCCTCTTTCTAATTTTATATTGACTTTATTTAAAGTCACTTTAACTTTAGTAACTTTATCACTTAAAGTCACTTTAAAATTATACTTGACTTTATAACTTTATAAAGTCACTTTAGTAACTTTATCACTTAAGTCACTTTTAAATTAGATTTAACTTTATAAAATTTTATAAAGTTACTTAGGAGAAAAATTAAATTCTTTGGACACTTTTCCCTAGGCCAAAGATCAAAGCCTTAGGGAACCACCCGCCCCTCCCACTCAAATTTCAACAATTTCAACACTCCCTCTTACCGAGGAAGGTGTTCCTCACCACACCCATCTTGTCTCCCGAAGTAGACATACTTGCCCCGTGGTAAGGCTTTGGTAAGAATATTCGCAACCCGCTTCATCGCTGGGAATATACTCAAGCTTCACAGCCTCCTTTCGAACATAGTCTCGATGAAATGATATTTGATCCCGATATGCTTTGACTCGTCATGAAATACTGGATTCTCCGTGATTTTAATGCAACTCTCGATTATCACAAGAAATCATTGAAGGTCTCAACCGCCGACCAAATAAGCTAAACAACATCTTGCGAAGCCGCATGGCCTCACAACTAGCTAGACTGGCCGCCATATACTCTCGCTTCCGTTGAACTCAATGCTATTGACTGCTACTTTGGCCGAACCATGACACCACCGTCGAACCCAACCCAAACAAGACTCCGAAGTGATCTTCCTATCGGGCACAACCCGCCCCAATCGACCGCGTAACCTACCAATCTCACTCCATCCCCCGCTCGTAGTCCGTACCATAATCCACCGCTCGCAAGTACCGCAAAATGTGTTTTGTAGCCACCCGTTGAACCTTCCTAGGCTCACACATAAACCGACTCATCGTGTTGACCGCAAACAAATATCCGGCCTAGTGTTGACCAAATACATCAAGGAACCACTCACCGTTCGTACAATGTGGGATCCACCAACTCGGAATCGAAGCATGAAGCTTCTTCCAGCTTGGTGATCATCGTGCCGACATGGGTTTACATCCTCCATGTGGAATATGCCAAGGATATCCACACATACTTCCCCCGCCCCAGAAGAAATGCCCTCCTCCCGCCACACCTCCAAAGCCAAAAGTAATGCATCAAGCCGATGTCCTTCATCTCAACACAAGAAGATCTCTCGTTAAAGGTTTCATGAGTCTCGCACCCGTAATGACTAAGTCATCCACATACGTTAACTGCACGAGAAGCTCCTCACCTATCACAATATAGTAAGGGTTCTGGGACTGCCTCACTCTTTGTGAAACCCATCCCCTACAAGTATGTATCTATCCCCGGGAGTACCAAGCTCCGGGGAGCTCGTCTCAGCCATGTAAAGGGCCTTCTTCAGCTTCCGCACACATGGGACTCCTTCCCATGCACCTCAAAGCCCCGGGTCGCTCAATGTACACCTCCTCCCGTATGAAGCCATTGAGAAATGCGTGGGCCACATCCATCCGGTGGATCTTCCAACTCCATCTCGTCGCTATCGATATAATGGAGCTGATCAAGTATATCGAGCCACAAGGAGCGAAGGTCTCCTCATAATCAACTCCCCTCTACCCGGGAGAACCCTGCGCCACAAACCTCACTTTGAATTTCTCAATGTCGGCGCATTCGTTAAAAGATGCTTTACCTTGTAAAGCCATCCGGAAGTAACCAATGCTGATTTGCTCCGGCAGCTCCTGGGCAGACCACTCCTCCCAAACATCATTCTTCATGATAGAAGAATACTCCTCCCGCATGGCCTCTCTCCACTGCTAGGCCGCTCTCCTCATAGCTAGAAGGCTCAGAGTCAAGGATGCCGGTAGCCATCGCCATATAGCTACAAAACCTCTCGTGTGGTCCGTCTTCCGACGCCCTTAGGCCCAAAGAATCGTATGTGGCCTCCTCTCAAGGTGTCCCGCTCACTTGGGCTTCCTCTTCCCCGAGCATACTTCTCCCATTGGAGAATGAAACTCCTCCTCCTCATCATCATCAGAGCCCGAACTCGATCGTCCGTCCGCCGTCCTCCCGCCCGCACCCGAACCTATAGAAGCCGAGGTACCGTGTGAACCGTCCATCGCTGGACTCCCTAGTGAACTGCCTCTGTACCGTTTCCGCATGTTGCCCGGCACCACCCCTTTCACTTACAGCCGCCTCACCGATGTACCCGACATCGTCATAGATGTACCTCCGGATCCTCCTAATCCTCGCCCCCACCGGATCCCCCGCGTGACCGACTCAACCGCCGCCGAGGGTCCGCTCGATCCAAATACTCTAACTCCCGTGACCTCCTAAAGGCCCTATCCTCTCAAACTTCACATCCCGCCCGACAACAACTTTCCTCTCGTGCAAAATGAATGTAAATCCGAAAGGCCTTTGAGGTCTCACTGTAGCCCACAAAGATACCCTTCTCTCGCGTGCTTCTAGTTTGGTCCTCTTCTCCTCTTGGGTATGTAGCATGTGATGCACCCAAAGATACGAAGATGACCAATATCGCCGTAAAAGCCTCCTCCGAGTCATGTGCCCCAAGGCACGATGCGTACTCCCGTTCGCAAATAACAAATGTGGTTAAGTGTGCCTCTCATTTCACAAAACAAATGGCAACCCCCGATCATAACATGGCTTGCGCCCCTCCGATGGATTTGTTCTTCCTCTTCGCAACCCCGTTCGCCGGGGGTTGTAAGGAACAATGAACTCTCCTAATGCCTCGCTCCGCACAATAGTCAACAAACTCTCCAAGGGTGTACTCTCCACTCATTTGGTTGACTCGTGGACTTGATCTTCCGAATTGCCTCGTGTCTCCCACAAGAGCTCAACTCCCCGAAAACCGCTTGAAGACCTCACTCTTGGTCTTCAAGAAATAAATCCAGTCCTCCGGAGTGATCATCAATGAATAAAACATAGTACTCGTATCCACTCAAGGAAACATGAGACATCCGACCGCTCACACGGAATGAATCAAATCAAGTATCCTGGCCAAGCTCGTCATTACCGCTGGAAAAAGGGGATTTGGCAAACTTGCCCATCACACATCCTCTACAAGTATCAAAGTGATCGCACCGAAATTTGGCACACCCGTAGTGATCTCCGCAAAGTCCTCAAGGCTCCATGATACATATGCCCCATCCCGCGTGCTAAATCTCACACAGCTCTGTAACTTCTAGCTCGCCGTTCTGCATTTCAATAAGCCAATGCCAAAAGGGGTCAAAATGCAAACTTGTACACCTTTTCATGGCGTACCGTATCACTCTAGCCGAACCGCCCGGGAGCGCCCCCGGGATACACGCACTCCGTCCACCCCGATCGCATCTCATATCCTCGTCCTCCAAAGCCGAGACTCGATATGAGGTTCTTCCTCATCCTTGGCACATAAAGAACATCCGACACCTCTGCGTATTTAGACTCGAAATGTCATTGTTCCCACACCGATTGCTCTAACAACTCGTCATCACCGAGTACTACCTCTATCAAGCACAAAGCTCGAGAAGTACTCACGGACTCCCCGTCATATGACGTGAAGCCCCACCGTCCACATACCAGATACCCGAAGATGCTCCGCTAATCGAGGGAAATGCATGCTTCCTCTCGAACTCCTATGGCAGATGATCCCGCACTAGAGGACTCACACGCAAAGGGAACCCAAACACCCTTGGCCAAAACGATCCGCAAAGTCCTCAATCTCTCGCTAAAGCCGCCAGTGCTCGGTTCTTCCTTCTTCTTCTTCTTCTCCCCGACACACAACCGCATAGTGTCCCACCTTTCGACAATTCCAACACTTCACCTTGGAATAGTCCTTCGTGTGTTACCCCGTTTACCTTTACCTTTGCCTTTACCCCCACCATTGCTCGTGGAAGCCCGCGCTTCTTCCCTTTGCCTTTCGCCTCCCCCCGCCAACAAGCGCTACATCCCATCCTCGCTCAACCGGCTTGGCTGCCCCAAGTTGACCTTCCCCGATCTCGTCTAAATGCAATCATCCCAAAATCTCTCCCATGTGGGAAGGATCTCACGTGCACAAACCCCATCAACAAAGTTCATCCATGAACCGAGGAGGCCATTCATCGCTATCCGCACCAACTCAAGGCTGGAATGACCTCTCCAATTGTCGCCAACTCATCTCTCACATTAGTAATCTTTGTGAGATATCCAACTACACTATCGCTCTTACTCCATCTTAATGGTCTCTCACTTCTCCTTCAGACCATTTTCCTGGCTTCACGGTACTCCGGTAGAGATTGGACAATGCCGTCCACATCTCATGAGCATTTCTTCCTCTCATACAGAATGCAATGGCTCCTGATTCCGTCTAGAATCGCCTCCTTACCTCAAGGTTCTTCCTATTATATGCCGCCAACCGAGTAGCACGTAGTACACAACGTGCTGTCGGTGGTATGAACCATGATATCCCGTAATTTCCCTCCTCAAAGATACTCCGCATTCTCTCCTTCCAAATGCCGTAATTGGTATGCCCATCCAACCTATCCTCCACCCTCAATCCCAATGACATCCTCGCTGTCCTAAACCGAAAAATAGCACTCGTTGTAGTAAAGATAAAAATTATGTTTGTGAAAAAATCAGCTTGCTGGAATTTCCGAGTGAAAAATCGTTGTGCTATATTTTTCTCCTTGTCATTCCAAATTGCACTTTCAAGACTCAAGCTCGATACCATGTAGAAATTTCTTGTTTTCCCACCTCGGTTTTTCGCTTCGCCTTTATTTCAAATAGTTAAATGCCCTTTCCTATCCTTACATTCAACAAACTGAAAATAAATTTTTGTCAAAACACAAATTTCGGGAAAATTTACGTACGTCGGAAAATGCAGAATAAAAATCAGCAAGCTTAAAACAGTTGATTCACACATTTTAGCACAGATATTTTTGGTCAACATGACCGGAAAAACCCCCTACAACTCTTGGGGAAAACCAGCTTGAGAGCTTCTCTTTATTTTTCCGAATATTGCTTTTTACAAGAAACAGAAAAAACTCGAAAAATTCCAAGAACCAATTCTATTTAATTTATCTCGATTTCCATGCTTGCACACCGCCGAAAATTGTGCCAAATCAACAACAGAAAACATAAAATTTACAAGACTCCAGACAACATTAAATGCCGTACCTACCACCTCGAGAAGCGTGTCTGAATGTGGGCCGTGCTTTGTCAGACGGACCGTACAGATTTTGTACAGCGCAACCTCTCTCGAAATTCGTGCCAAAAACAAACAGGCCGTCGCTCGCCGTCCTCTTCCTCGTTTGTGTCGAAATGACAACGACCCTTCGAGAAACGTGCCCGATTTTTGTGCCTTGGAGGCGTGCTTGCCGCCGTACCCTCTTCCTCACTTCGTGCCTCCCTCACTTGAAACACTCGCTCTCCTTTGCCGTAAGGATTTTCTCGCCCCTAAGTATGTGTGCCAATAAATGCCGCCGTACCTTTGCCGAAATCTCTTCACTCGTCGCCTTCCTTCTTCTCACCGGCCGTAAAATTTCCAAATTTCTCTCTTTCTCTCTCCCACCGCTTCATGAAAGAATGAATGACCTTTTCCTTTCCCTCCTTTAACCTAACCCCGTGACTTTTTGGGATCCTTAAATCCAATGGCCGAAATAGATTTGAGATCTAGGGCCGAGATTAAATGCTCATTTAAATCTCACTTTCTATTTTTAATCTACCCCACTTTAATAAAGACCCACTTAGTCATTTATTTCCAAAGTCACTTTCCTTTCTAATTTTACATTGACTTTATTAAAGTCACTCTTAAAATTAGACTTTAGTAACTTTATCACTTGAAGTCACTTTTAAATTAGACTTTTAGTAACTTTATCACTTAAAGTCACTTAATTAGACTTGACTTCATAAAATTATAAAGTCACTCTTTTAGGAGAAAAATTAAATTCTTTGGACACTTTTCCCTAGGCCAAAGGTCAAAGCCTAGGGAACCACCCGTCCTCCGTAACCAAATTTCAACAACTTAATGTCCTACAAGGTTTGTTAAGGAACAACTCGAGGTATGTCTTGACTATAAGCTATGTTCTTTTCATAATAAAAGTATGCTCATTCTCTTTTAAATTTTTCTTTAGATTACTAACATCGTTATATCTAGGTTTTGAATTTCAAATATTATTATTACTTGATTAATCATTAGATTGAATCTACCCTCATTATATTATCATTGTTGTGGAACCTTAGAAAGGTTCACCTTAAAACCCTAACCTAAGGGTATGTCTATGCTAATATGGAAACCTCAAGCCTACTTAGGGTTGTTAATGAAATCTAGAATTCGTATTCTTTTGATGTTTTCGTACTCTTATCCCTACTTCTTTAGAGTTTTCTATCTATAAAGTTATGTATTGAATCCATAGATCTTTAGGGTTTGATGAATTAGGGTTTATGAGCAAACCCTTATAATATCTATAGTAAGATCCTAGGAATAAAGCCATATGTGTATGTTTGTCCGTCTAATCAAAAACCCTAGCTTGGTCAAACTTGTTGTATGTCTAACTTTAATATTGATATTTCCGTGTTTTAGGTTTACCTAGTAGATATTGTTGTGATATGCTAGTGCATGATTATGGAATCCTAGATATGTATATATATGCTAACCTAATTGTTGATTCTCATAGTTTGTGAATTATAGGATTTGTAAATAAAAATTTAATAGAAGATTAATATTATAGGATATGGTGATATTGTTTCGATATGATTTAGTTTTGTTGATAAAGTCTATGTTAGGATATTCGACACATAGGAAATAGTTAAGAATAACTTAGTCTAGTGTCGAGTTAGGTAAAATGTGTTTTTACTATGTACCTTTGTAACTTATAATCTGATCTACTACGATTTGTAGTGATCTCACGGCTTCACTCTCTCCTGCATTAACGACACTTGATCCGTGGCTTAACACTCGATTGGTCCATGATCTCTATTTAAAGAGCATGGAGGGTCATTTGTCCTATAATCGTTTATGAGGAAACATATGTAATCTTTCTTTTATATTAATAAATTGTCTAAGTGGCCACATTGGCTCAAGCCGTGGACTTTTTCCCTCTTCGAGGGTTTTAACCATGTGATAAATACCGGTGTACTAATTTGTGATCCGTTTGTGAGCAAGGGGACCTTGGCTTTTGATCTAAGGAACTTACCTCAAATTCCTACATGGTATCGTAGGCGTAGCTCACGAGTTCGATACACACCCGAGCGCTCGCGTTTGGGGGGAGATTGTCGGGCATTGATGTAAACCAACTCTCCCCGCTTGTTTCGCGACATGGACTAATCGACTCTCGTGGATCTTTATCTCTCGCGATGCGATCGTTGACTAACACTTTATGGGTTTTGGTCTAACGACAATCGTGATTCCCAACAAGTGGTATCCGTAGTTCGATCCATGCTTGGAGTTCATGAAGGCTACTTCTCATTAAGGGGGATGTGCCTCAATGCCTCCTTCCTTCTCCTATCATGGTCACCTTGTGAACCTTCAATCCTATCCCAAGTTGTTCTTAAGGGGGTATGTTAGGCTATTTTGACACAAAAGGAGCCTATTTCCTATGTGTCGAAATATCCTAACATCCCCCTTAAGAACAACTGGGGATGGGATTGAAGGATTTACAAGTGTGACACACAGAGAAGGAAGGAGGCATTAGAGCCTATCGCCTTCCTTAATGATAACTTTCCCGAACTCCAAGCATGGATCAAAGTTTGGTAAACTCTTTGCTTCGTGGAGAGCCTTTGTAAAGATATCGGCTACTTGATCATTGGTTGACAATACCGCACTTCAAGAACACGATCATGAATGAGATTTTTGATGAAGTGTATGTGGAGCTCAATGTTTCAACGCCGATGCCGGACTAGATCTTTACATAGCCGAATGGCACTTTGATTATCACACCAAAGTGTAGTTGGATGCTCCCGATGAAGACCCAAATTCCGATGATCTCGATGAAGCCACATGGCTTCCTTTGTGGCTTCAACTATCACAATACTTTGCTTTGCCGAATAAAGAGAGATGGCACTTTGTTTCTTACAAGACTCCGTAATAGGTCCCGAACCAAGAGTGAATACATATCCCGGCAGAGACTTCGATCATCGTGGTCACCACCCCAATCAAAATCACCGAAACCAATCAACAATGGAGATGCTCCTACACCGTAATGAATCCCGAATCCGAACCGTACTCGAATTTATCGAAGTATTCTTTTAGTCGTCTCAGCTGACTTTCATGAGGTTGGTGCATAAATAGAGGGAGACAAGACCACCCAAGAAAGGAAAGGTCGCATCAGCATGGGTTAGGTTGCTGCAGGTTTTACCAACAAGTTGACGATATGGTGCAAGCATCAACTTCAAAAGGGGTACAAGTGACCGAAAGCTTGACTCCGGTGACCGAAAGGGGAGAAGGGGTCGGCTTATAATCTTCCATGTGAAAGTAGTGTAGAAGATCACAGCATACTTGGACCGAGAGAGGGTAATACCTTATTTGGATTGCAAGACTTGAAGACCAAGGAAATAATGCAAGTGTCCTAAGTCCGTCATTTCAAGCTAGCTTTTGAGGCTAGACTTCACATGGTATTTTATATGGTTGGGATCACTACTCGCAAGGATAAGATCATCAACATAAAGAACAAGAATGGTGAAGGACTTACCCACTTTCGTGTAGAATGTTGTCAAAATGACACCTAGAAAAGCCATTATCCAATAGAAATCTATCCATTTTGGCATACCAAGCCCGAGGAGCTTGTTTGAGACCATAGAGAGACTTCTAAGGTGACAAAAAAGGCTAGAGTCGTTTTGGATAAAGCTGTGGGGTTGTCTCCATGTAGATTTCCTCTCGCAAATCTCCATGTAAGAAGCTGCGTATTTAACATCCATCCGATGGACTTCCCATTTAAAGGAGGCAAGAAGGGAAAGAACATAGTGGATAGAATTCATTTTGGCAACAGGGGAGAAGGTTTCAAGATAGTCAATGCCTTCAACTTGTGAGAATCTCAGGGAAACAAGACGAGCTTTATGTCTATCCACGTCCCATATACTCCACAACAATATGGTGTAGCTTAGAGGAAGAATCACACCTTAAAAGAAATGGTTAATTGTATGCTTCAATCTAAAGGACTTTGGTCTCAATTTTTAAGTGAATTTTTCATTAACCGTGCAAATTACATAGTAAATCACACTCCTACTAAGGTTTTAAAGAATATAATCTAGAAGAAGCCCGGAGCTCAATCAAAACCAAATGTAAGTCACTTTCTTGTTTTTGGAAGTGATGCTTGGGACCATATTTCAGATGTGAAACATAAAGCCTTAACCTAAGAGTGAAAAATGCATTTTTATTGGATATTCTAAAGATGTCAAAGGATATAAACTTCTTCAACCAAAATAAAAAAATATAATCATAAGAAGAGATGTAAAATTAGATGAAAATATATCGTCCGCAAGCCTAGTTCGCCGAGTGTGCCACCTTTGGCCTCGCGAGCCCGATTCGACATATGTGCCACCTCTCTCTATCTCTTCTATTTTTGACATCATTCCTCTAGTTCGATGATGACAAGAGGATGACAATCCTCCTCCAATTCTTGAAGATGTTCCTTCAAATGACCAAGCAACTTCCAAGATGGTCCTCAAGCCACGTGATGCAAGAAGTTCTGGGTGTGACCCTATAGATCGACGACGTACACGTTCTCGCCCGAAAGAGCTCTCTTCCTTATTGGCTCAAGTTCCGTAAAACCCCGATCCAGGCACCTTGTAGAAGCTTCCTACTATCCAGATTGGGATGAAGCTAGTGAATGAAGAATATTGTTCCTTATCGGGCGAACGATACTTGGGATCTTGTTCCTCTTCCAAAAGTAAGAAAACTTGTCGATGCAGTATGTATTACAAAACAATATTTGGACCAAACATGAAAAGTGGATAGACATAAAGCTCACCTTGTTGCTAAAGGATTCTCACAAAGTTGAAGGCATTGACTATACCGAAACCTTCTCCCCGTTGCCAAAATGAATTCTATCTCGCCTTGTTCTTTCCTCGTCGCTCGCTTTAAATGGGAAGTCCATCGATGGATGTTAAATGTGTCTTCTTACATGGAGCTTTGCATGAATAAATATACATGGAACAACCCCCCGGCTTTATCCAAAACGACTCTAGCCCCGTTTGTTGCCTTAGGAAGTCTCTCTATGGTCTCAAACAAGCTCCTGGCTTGGTATGCCAAAATGGATAGATTTCTATTAGATAATGGCTTTTCTAGATGTCATTCCGATAACACTATCTACACCAAGAAAGTGGGTAAGTCCTTCACCATCCTTGTTCTTTATGTTGATGATCTTATCCTTACTAGTAGTGATCCCAACCATATAAACCATGTGAAGTCTAGCATCAAAAAGAAGTTTGAAATGACAGACTTAGGACACTTGCATTATTTCCTTGGTCTTCAAGTCTTGCAATCCAAAGAAGATATTACCCTCTCTCAATCCAAGTATGCCCGTGATATTCTCGCACCACTTTCACATGGAAAACTCGTAAGCCAACTCCTCCCTTTTAAGTCCGGAGTCAAGCTTTAGTCACTTGTACTACCCCCGGTTGATGCTACCTTATACTATCAACTTGTTGGTAAACTTCTATCTAACCCATACCCATCCTAACTCTACTTTGTCGTTGGTCCATGTTCTGCTTATGCACCAACCACATGAAATTCACTAGAAAACAACTTAAATGGATGAGATAATGCACAAAAGTGTGCATACTTGGTAAGTCGATCAACTACAACCATGATGACACTCTTTCCTTTGGACTTAGGTAAACTTGTGATAAAATCCATTGAAATTTCCTCCCAATGTTGACTTGGAATGGATAAAGGTTGTAGAAGACTCATGGTCTTAATCGCCTCAATTTTATTTTGTTGGCAACCCAAACATTCCGCCACAACTTTGAATATCGATTTAAGGCCATCCCAAAAATTCTCTTCACCCCATGAAGTCTTTTAAAAATCCCGAGTGTCCTCCTAAAGGAAAAGTGTGCAATTCCAAAGAATCTTTTAGTTGGGAATTCTGGGTAAATATATAAGCGATCTTTTGTACCATAAGGAATAATTTTTCCAACTAAATGTATCCGATTTACTAGATCTGCCGCAACTTTTGAATGAATGTCCACACTTCTTCGTCCTTCTTCCATTCATCCCTTTGCTTTAGTTATCCACCCGTTCGGATAATAGAAATGGCAATAAAGCAATGCTTCCAATTCTTCATCTTTCTTTGAGAGTGTATCTCCGCAACAACATTTAGCTTCCCTTTTGTAGATGATTTCAAATTCATAACCCAACATCTTTGTGACCTATTTTTACGCTTTTTCTTCTAAAGATAGTCTTTGTTCCAAAAAGTGTTTAAGACTATCATGATCGCTTTTACCTTGAAGTGTCGTCCCATTAGGTAAGGTCGCCATTTCTTTAGTGCATGTAGTATTGTCAACATTTCCTTCTCATAAATAGCTTTCTCGTAAATATTTTCCTTTGATTGGACTACTTTCAAAAGCAATGGTTCTTCCTTCTGAATTAAAACAACACCAATTCCATTTCCTTGTGTCACATTCCACAAGAAAGGTTTTTGTGAAGTTCGCGTAGCTAAGATCGGTGCTAGGCACATTGCCTCTTTAAGATGTTCAAAGGCCTTAGTTGCTTCAAACATGTCCATGAAAATGCATCTTTCTTCAATAATGTTCTTAGAGGTGCCGGCTATTCTCCCATAATTCTTAACAAACTTGCGATAATACCTTGTTAACCTCAAAGAAATCCTCGTTAACCGCTTTATGGTTGCGAGGACTTTCCATTCCTTAATGGCTTTAATTTTGTTAGGGTCTACCTTAACACCCTCATGAGATACAATATGACCCGTGATATTCACCTCTTGTACTCTAAAGAAACATTTGGATGTTTTTGCATATAATTGTTTCTCCTCCAATAGTTTGAGCACCCCGTCAACATGTTGAACATGATCCTTCCAAGACTCGTAGATTAGTATGTTATCAAAAAATACTAGCACAATTTTTCCAAGGAAGAGTTTGAAAATGGAATTCATCAACCCTTGAAATGTAGAAGGTGCATCGGTAAGGCCAAAAGGCATGACCAAAAATTCATAACGACCCTCATGAGTTTGAAACGCTGTTTTCAGAATATCTTCAATCATCATTCTAATTTGATGATATCCTGAACAAAGATCCAACTTGGTAAAATAAATCGCTCCATGTAATTCATCCAATAATTCATCAATCACAGAAATGGGAAATATATCTTTAATAGAGCTCCCTATAATCCAGAAACATGTGCCATGATCCATCCTTCTTGTGCACCAATACTATTGGAGCAGAGAAAGAACTTTGACTAGGTTGAATTATACCAACCTCTAACATCTCTGCAATCATACGTTCAATTTCGCTCTTTTGGACATAAGGATATTTGTAAGGCCCGATGTTTGGCTAACACTTCTTAATCAAATGAATAGCATGATCATGGTCACGAATAGGTGGAGTCCTTTGGGAGTTTCAAACACCTTGGAATGATTGTCCAAGAGTTTTTGGAGATCTAGAGAAATAGATGATTTTGATGTTGGAACTTAGTGAGCATAATTGTGCAATTACGCCTCGTTGTTCTTTTTCTTCGGTGGCTTTGTCATGACATTAGAGCTTATTATCTTTCCTGGCTTCCCTGCGATACCCCGTAATTCGATTTCCTTTCCTTCCGAAAAAAAATTCAAGAAAAGTTCTTGAAAATTAAAAGCTACTGTCCCCAAACACTGTAACCATTTTACTCCGAGTACAACATCAATACCTCTGATTGGAATGGAAAGCATTGGACTATTCAATACATATTCCCCCATGGTTAGCTTGATATTATGGCATTTTGCAACCATCACTTGACATTCTAGTGCTGGGTATAGGAAACAATTCAATTCCTTGGCTACCTTACAATGAATAAAATTATGGGGGTACTACCCAAATCAATCAACGCTACTACCTTTTTCTTCTTGATATGTCCTTCTATCTTGAGAGTTTGAGGA